>JAZKJV010007491.1:0-106075 GCA_037367405.1 Ottelia alismoides | reverse complement strand
GTATATTAACATCTAAATAAATAGTCTTATAAAAAATAAAAAATCAGAATAAAATGCTATATAAATAACAAATTTTTTATATTTAACCAAACTAATAAAATCGTTTTTAATTTTATATTTATTTAATAAGAGAATTCTTTACCCAGATTTTTGGGTTGGTCCATGTGGACCTACCAGAACTATTCTTCTATTGGTCCCAGGTCAACTCCCCCTTTGGTACCTGATGAATCCACATTTAATCATCTTTATTCTATCATTTTGGCACCAAAAACCCCTAGCAAATGCCTGTAAATAGCATTAATAGAGCATCTTAGCATTCATGCATGTGCATTCAATTAGTGTATAAAATATTGTAATTAAAGCCAAAATTATAGAATAAATAAAGAAAAGAAAAAGAATAAAATATTGTAAATATTTTAATGACCCGAAACCCCGAGACCTAGGCATCTTGATGAATAGGTCGACAAGGAATAAAGTAGGGATAGATAAGGGCCAAAATACAGTATAAATACCATATACTCTCTATTCATTCTTTATTCATTTTGGGACCTATTTTTTGGTTCCACTTTTTATACATCAATAAAGAAACTTTGTACATGAAAGTTGTAGATAATATTACAAGGAAAATACAAAATTGATTTTCACAGAAAAATACTGTACAGATAAAAAGTTATGGTCTGAATAAGAATCCAAATCCCAACTTCCCAGACCCGTATCTCACAACTGACAACTCCAAATGCAGCATACTCACCTTTAATTGTATATAGAATAAAATAATCTATCCAATGGTGGTGGTTCGCATTTAGGAGGAGATACGGTTTGAAAGTTGAGTTTTGGACCCACATTGTATAAGTGTACCGATTAAAATATTCCATTTATTATTTATTCATTATTCTTATATTTTTATATTTTTTTATAATTATGTAAATTTTCTTTATAATAAATATGTATATTAAAATTAGAATAAAAAATACAAAGAAAAATACAAAATAAAATACTTGTATATAGAATACATAGGTACCCGACCTATATGTATACCTATACTTTTTATACTTATAATTTATTAAATATACAAAACATATCATAAAAATAAAACAAAAATATATTTATGTGTATAAAAGTATGTTATATTTTTATAAAATAATAACCAAAAATAAAGAAATTAAAATCACAAAATAAAATAAAATACTTAAATGCATAGGTATTATACCTATAAAGGGCTAAAATGCAAACTTGTAAAAATACATCTCATAAAAATAATTAAAAATCGGAATAAATACTATATAAAATAATAAACATTTCTCATTAAATAACCTAAAATTAATTTAATCATTTACTATTTTTAATTTAATTTATAAGGTATTTATTTATTTTTTGTCTTTTTGCGGATGAAGTGGCCCAATCAGGCCACGCCATCCGTTGACCATGGATCAACTCTATGACCCAGGTCTGAGACCGCTGGACGAGTGCAAGTACCCATTTTCTTGGATTTTTCACGGGCTACCCTTTCATCTTTGGGCACGCATCCTTCTGCAAAGTTACTCCCCTACGATCCAGCTTTCACGCCCTTTGATTATCTCGGACCGAGAGCCTTCGATCCGCCCGTTCTTCCTCGATCAAGGAGTCGTGTTCACCAACATTCAAAACCAACCCATCCGCCTCCCAGGCCATTTTGAACCGTTTTTGCCTGAGACAAAGACCTCCGAGGGATCGCAGCTGGACCCCCGGTGACAGAGGGATGGTCCGACACCTCGTAGAGGTGCCTAACTGAGCTCGGCGGCGTGTTCCAAAGCCACCTCCGGCCACTTGGCCGTCGAGGTTCATCCTCGGGTTCTACAGCCCTAGAGGTCATGTTTTTCCATTTTCTTTTCATTATTAGCTCTCTGATTGTTTTAGGAATAGTTTCTAGCGTTTATTTGGTTAATTGATCACCTAAAACCGCTCAATCGTCGCGTCACCACCTCGCCGGAGCAAGCTCCGGCGAGCCCCATTTTTTTTTGCCAAACCACCGTTCATCGACCCACAGTAGCCTTGGAACCACTCTGCTGTTGTTGTGTATCCTCTTGCAGGTCCCAGGTGCTACGATCCCCTCCTGGGGGTCACTTTTGTGAAAGGCCGAGCAACCTGGAGCTTCCCCAGCATCCTCACGCCACGGCGGACCTCCGGCCTCTCTTGGGCCATTTTGCAGCCGTCAATCAGTCGAGGGAGCTTCCAGGAAGCGCGGAGAATCATTGGAGGGGAAGATACACCTCCGGGCATCGAGATTTTGGCAGTTGAAATTCATCCAAGCCGTGTTCTTCGGCTGATCTTCGTTCGAGCCTCGGAGCCGTGCGATCTCCCCTAGTTCTTTACAAGATACAACCACCGTCCGATGGAGTGATGCAGCCGCCGTCGGATCAGCCAACCATCTTCTATCTTGGCCGTAGGAAGCGAAGGGGTACCGGGCTGCATCTGCTCGCCACGTGGCATAAGTGAAGTCCCCCAGGCCGTCCGATCGCGCCTTGCGGGGGTATTTTGCTTGATTTCCCCTGCAATTTTTGTATTGGCATTATAATGCTGAATCTTTCAGTTGCTGCTGCTTAAGTTTTGTGTTATTTGTACTGTAAACCCCCACGGTTGTGGCAAATCACTTAGACGTCCTCGACAGGCACGTGCGATCCACGTGCGGGCTTGGGCATTTTGCGACGATAACCTCAGAACTTTTACTCTTAGCATTTAGTCCTTGAATTCATTATTGCAGTATAAACTTTTGGGACATTTTGCGACCTAGCCATCAAACTTTTCAATATTTGCGATTGTACCCCTCCAAGGCGTGCGTGCGACGCACGTGAGCCTGTGGTTTTTTACAACCAAGCCCTTGCGGTTTTTAATTTTATGGTTTGGCTCAGATAATTTTTATTCAGTATATATTTTTTTGGGACAAATTGCACTTCGGCCCTGGACATTTACATATTTGCATAAATGCCCCTACCAGCCTTGATAGTTTTGCTTGCTTGATATATTTATTTAAGGCCTCGTTTTAATTCCAAAAATTCCACAAAAATAGGGTTAAGCTCCTGGACACTTGTTCTTCCACGCTACATTTTTAGTTTTTGATTTTATTTTATTTATTATATTTATTAAAAATCAAAAAACATGTTGTTTATTCACTGTCTAGTTTAGAAAATGCCAAAAAAATATTAAAACACCTCTAAAAATTCCAAAAAAATTCCCTTTTTGTATTTTATTATCTTTTAGTGTCAATCCAAAAATTACTAAAAAACTCAAAAGAAAAACACTAAAAATTCAAAAACACTCAAAACTTCAAAAAAATATAGAAAATCCTAGAAAAACTCCAAAATTACAAACTAGTTTCTATTTGTTCTAGATTTTATTCTCTTTATTTGAAAATAGTTGGACAAATTCTGTGGCTATTTTCTATTTTTAATCTCAGTTTTATCTCCAGCCAGTAGCTTGCCCACTGTTTTCCCTTATTTCAGTATTTAAAAATACCAAAAACACCTTGAAAAATCTCCAAAAATCACAAAAACAGTAAAAAATCCTAAAATATCAAAAACATTTTATTTCTGAATTTTTGGGTATTTTGCATATTTTTATAAATATTTCTTTCTCCCTTTTATTACATAGTTCTTATATTCCAATATGAAAAAGAAAATAAAAAAAATATAAAATATAAAATTATAAAAATCAGAAAATTAAAAATCAAAATACAAAATTAAAAATTAAATTAAAATAAAAAAAATTAAAAAATTAAAACCCACAAAAATTCCTTTGATTGCTTGCTTAGTGTAGACACATCACACACACTCACTTGTGCACAATTGTCTGAACTACCCTGCTTGCTCCCTGTGTTCGAACTCTCTGCATACTTGCCCTTTACATCATTTGTGCAGAGTTAAAAATAAATTTTAACACTCCACATTATTTCTAATTTATTGATCTTTAGTGTGGGTTAATTGTTGATTAATTTCAGAGTTGATTGGTTCGACACTTCGACTGTGTTCCCGCCTTGTGTGGAACATAAGACCGATCGATTTCTGAGAAAATCAAATGGCGCCGTTGCCGGGGAGCAACAGCGGGTAGTTCACTTTTTGTTTTGTGTTGTGACTATTTGTCTACTTTTGCAGCTTTTATTTATGCTTATTTTATTTTGGCTCATTTTTTATAATTATTGTTTGAATTGTCTAATCACCTTCGTGTTTGACTTTGTGCGAGGTACGCAGATCGAGGGATGCTCTCTTTTCTAGGAGCGCCCGTGCACCCACGTGAGGCGGTGACGCTCCGCACCAAGGCGGACTTAGAGGATTTTTGAAGACAATTCCTGAGCCATTTATTTCATTGACCTTATTTCTTGTAATTTATTGTGAGAGAGAGACTATTTATTGTAATAATACAGGTACCCCCGGACTTGGACTCTTGAGCCTAATTTTCCAAGGTGATTGTTCACTTGGGGGCTCATCGCGGTTTTTTGTCGGCTTTTTCTCGCATTCTTCTTTATTTTGTTTTGTTTTTCGATTTTATTTATCTTGTGTGATTGAGCCCCTAGTTTTAGGATTGCTTGTGATAGACTAATGCCAAACACCTAATACTTTGCATGCACCTATAGTCTCGTGCTGGACTTAGTCAAATTTTTAAACAGTTGATCATCACTTCAATCCGTCGTGCCGCGAGCTCTCCCCGCAAAGCGCTTTCTCCTAAACTCAAGTGTGTTGAGCAGAGGAGGGGTGAGCATAGACCGGACTTTAGGGTTGAGGATTGGCGGTCAACTTGTGGTTCTTCCCACTAATAGCAATTTCTGAATCTTAGGGCGATTTCATCGGCTTTTGCATTTGCATATAGATAGGTTTTCAATTCTGCTGAGCATCCTTGCATGTAGAGTGCTGGAGGCAAGGTGAGCATTTACGCTTTAAACATCCATCATTATGTGCCGCTTGCATTGCTTTTCTGACTCTTCCTCTGATTTCGCCAACCTAGGTGTTCAAAGGATTGATTCCCCGAGAGGCGCGTGCATTTCTCATTAAAAATACAAAAAAAGTGATAATCCATAATATTGGGACTGCTAATTTTACTCGACCCTAAAAACCGATCAAAAAGAAACATCTTGTATTGGGGCGAGTAATCCCCTCATTGTCTTCGCTTTTATTCGCTCGCGCACACACTAAGGTTAGAGCCCAAAATCCCATTCAGACCCCTAATGTTTGCGCAATTTTGGACTTCTCACCTAACTCTAAAACAGACAAGATAAAAAGACCGCTCTTTGCGGTCTCTACTGAGTTGAGTAGGTGAATTGAGGGTTTGCATTATTTTCATTTTTGTCTGTGATTGTTTTTGTGTGTCCTAGATCTCCTCTGCGCATTTGCGCCCTTTTTCTTCACTCTCTTGACTTGACCTTCGTGCTTCCCCTGAATCACTTCCTTTTGTTTTCGAGATGGACCCCTGGAGTGTATTTTATCCGGACTTTGCGGACCCCTCGCTCGCTCCAGCCGGTCCACCTCCCATTTATCAGGAGGATTCTCCTCCTATTTTTTTCTGATTTTTGTACATACCCACCTCAGGCACAGTATCAGACCTCGGACTTCTATCCACACCCACCCCCACCTATGCATTATCACTCTCCACCTTCACATTCCACCCGAGTCTGACCTGATGGAGTCACCTCCCCTCGATCTCTATGAGTGATATCTTGAATCGGATGACAAAGCGCATTGATTTGTTGAATGATAATCTTGCTATCTTGAGGAATAATCAGATTAATGCTCCTTCCGTCAGGGATTCGGATTTACTTGTAGGTGATCATGGGAGCTTGCAATCGCCAAAAATACAAAAAATGAGAAAAATTTAAAAATCCAAAAAGATTTCGGGAGACACTTGGTTGATTCATATTGTGAGGAGAGAGTCCATTTGTCAGAACCCTGGACCACACATCCATTCACACCTAGTCCCACCTTTGACCCCGAGGATGCCGCTGTACAGACTGCTCTTGGCATGCCTCGTGTATATGCTGATTCCGACTTCCTCCCTTGTATGGAGGAGTCCAAAAATTCAAAAAAATGTTATCTGAACCCGAAGTGGTGGCTACTATTCATGAGATCATCCGTGCCCCACTTCCAGCGGCCATGACCCAATTATCTGCTCCTCTTCCCAAGAAGAGAAAGCGGAGGAGCAGAGCTGAGCGTCATATTCTGACCATGGCCACTGCCCTCGCCATCACACACCGTCCCATTCCCAAGAAGAAGAACACAGCTACACCTTTCATCACTTGCACCATCTCTGACTACACTTGTGATCGCCTCTCTAGACGGTTCGATTAGCATGCTACCCTTCTCGTTGGTACAGTCTCTTCACTTAGGGCCTCTCAAGAAGACCAGGATGATCGTTCAGTTTGCTGATGGATCAATCAAGAGGCCGAAGGGTATCCTTGAAAACGCTGTCATTTTCTATTCAGGGCATGAGCCACCATGTTGATTTTGTCGTGTTGCCCATGGAGAACTCCACAGGGGAGCCATCTCCCAATCATCCTGGGACGACCATTCCTCGCCTCTGCGAGGGTCGTTATTGATTACGGATCAGGAGAGATTCGCTTCCGTCCTGTTGACGAGAGCGAAGTGTTGATCACCGCACCCACAGTTGACCAGAGACCTGCACCTGATGCACCTTCACCGATTATAGCTGACTCTGAGGCCTGTGACCTACCCTGATGCTACTAGAGATACTTCCTTAGCGATCCCTGATGAGACCCGCCGAATCCCCCGAAAGGGGAGGAAGTCGGAAAGCATGGACCTCACTAATCCTCCTCCTGGTGTGTGGCGATGTGTTGATGAGATCCAGAGTATTTACGTGATTGAACCATTTGAACGGAGGGCATATACCAAGACTATTGAGGATGCTTATGATGTTTCCCATTATTTTGAGAGACCTCATAAGGAAACAAATGACATGGGTAAGACTAGACAGGACGGACCTGGTTTGACTTCTTCCACTGATAAATCCGTTCCTGGCCCTTCACAAGTGAAGATGATTGAGGTCGGCTATGATGCGAACCTTCACAATTTCTGGCCTCTTGATGAAAAACATGATTCATGTGAGACTCTTGAGGACGATCTGAGTTCGTATACTTCCACTGATGATTTCGTTCCTTTTGACTTTGACCTGGACCGAGGACTCGTAGGACGACTCCGATTACGCTTCTTCCGAGGATGGTGAGTTTGTCCCATTCCACTTCGATATCTGCGAGACTTCCAAGGCCGGACCTAGTCGTACTTCTTCCACTCACCCGTCCGAGCCTTCACATCATAGGACCACCAAGGGAGAACCTAGCCATACTGCTTCCATCGATCAGTTCGTCCCTTTCCGTTTTGATTCCACTGAGGGACTTCACCGTGTCGACCCTGATCGGCTTCCGTCCGCTGTGGACCCCGATGTCGACTTGCACCATACCAGATCTATCCCTCAGCGGTCTCGCAAGGAAGGTTAGCTTTCGGCCTTCTTGATCTTATGTACATCCACTTCTGTTGTACATTCTTTGTTCATCTCTGTCTCTCCCGTATTGCTCGTCCATCCATTCTCGCGTTTGCCTTGCTTAGGACGCACTTTGTCCTACGTTTAGGAGGGGTGGACGAGCCGAGTGTTCATTCTTCGTTCCGTGTCATCACTCCTGTTGTTGCCTATACTTAGGGCTTCTTTTACCCTAAGTATAGGGGGAGTGGTGTGTACATCCGCATGATCTCTTCATCCATCTTCAGATTTCTTTTCTTCTTTTCTTCTTCTCTTCTTTTCCTTTTCTATTTTCTGTATCTATCAAAAAGGTGTCGCCCTTGTAGACAGTTTTCCATACTTAGGACGTACTTTGTCCTAAGTATAGGGGGGTGTGCACCCCGAGTTTTTCATTTACTCGATCCTCTCCATTGTCTCCTCTTCTTGTCTATACTTAGGGATATCTTACCCTAAGTATAGGGGGAGACAATCCGAGTACGATCTGTTCATTCCCACCCTTGACCCTCCCTGCTTTGTGTACAACCTGCTATACTTAGGATTATTTGATCGTAAGTATAGGGGGGACGGTCAACTTCTCATTCATTGATTCCTTCATTAGTTTGGTGTTCTTTAGACTTGTCTATACTTAGTCCGAGTTATGTCTTCTCTTTTCTCTCCTATATATGAGGACATAGCTCAAGCTAAGTATAGGGGGGTCGTATATACTACGTATATACTTTAGCCATAACTCGTACTTTCGTATTTTCCTAATAATATGGCTAATAATTCTTTAAAATTCATTAAAAATCCTTAATAAAAAGATGTGATTATTCCTCAAATTCTTTTTGTATTTACTGATTAATAAATCAGGTGAAAATGTTTTTTGCAAAATGTTTGAAAAATAGTTTGAAAATCTTTGTGAACACTTATTGAAAACTATTTTGAAAATATTTTGGTACATGTTTTCAACCTGTGTAAAAATGTGTGGTTTGCAAAATTTATTTTCTTTGTGTGAAATAAAATGTTTGAAAAATGATTTGCAAATGGTTTGAAAAATGGGTGCAAAAATGTTTTGAAAAACCTATATATACTGTTTTGAAAGCCTTTGCAAAATGATTTTCAAATGTGTGTACATGTTTGCAAAAATGTTTGTAAAAATTATTTTGGACTATAGTTTTCAAAAATTGTTTGAAAAATCTTGTGTCAAATAAGTTTGAGGAATATTTACATCACACCAAAATCCACTATATATATACTTATAAAATTGACCACTTACCCTTGTAAATTCTTAAAATCCACTTCTTGTAAATATAAGAAGCACTCCCGTGTAAATATTTTCACCTAGTTTTTAGCCAAAACTTTTTGTTTTCAAAAATCCCAAAAACATTTGCAAAATTAAAAATCCAAAAACACTTGAAAAAAAAACTTTTTGAAAAATACAAAAAAATGCATGCATCATCTTTTCAAAAATCCATAAAAAGTTCAAAATCTTTGAAAATTGCATCACAAAAATATTTTCTGCATTGCATTGCATAGCATGAGCATTTTTAGGATCGAGTTTGATAGTTGAACGAGTCTAAGTAAAATCCGGAGATTGGAGCTTGATTGGACCTTAAAATCTACTTAATAACAGGAACCTTATAGGAACTGGGTTTGAGGTACTTCAGGTCTAGTTGACTTAATTCTTTGAGGATCACGAGACTTGGTTCAATGGATTATTGACTGTCTAAGTAGAGTATTTCAGAGCACGCGCACGACTCTTGTTGATAATGACCTAACTTGGACACCTACACCTTTCACATGGCTCAACTCAGTTGGAGTGGTGAGGGGATTGGATTTGCTGGTATGAGACGCACACAAGTGGAAACATTTGTCCTCCTCTAGGGAGGGAAGTGCACCCCAACCCGTCCAGTGATTAGGAAGTCTAAAGACAGGAGGTTGTGGGTTGCGATAAAGCTTCAAAAGAGGGATAGTCTACTGGCTCAAGAGGAAAAACTCCTTATGTAAATGCTGTTGTATATAGTATTCAAAAAAAAAGGAGTTCAGGCATGTACAAAAATAAAAAGCCTGCAAATATGTACAAAGTCAATAAGCAAGCTTGAGTTCCAAAAGTCAAATATGTGAGCCTGCAGCAGGATGACTTGACTACACTGGTCTTGCATCCCAGGATAGGTAGCTACACTGGCTACCGTCCATTCTTCTCTTCACCCCCTCCTCTTAAGCTGGTTGCCACTTGAACTTAGAAGGGAATACCCCGCTCCTCGAGGATGGAGTTATTGGATTGGGGAATCATTGAGTTGTTGTACTGGAGAAGTCAGTTTCTTTGTCATTCTAGTTGGGGAGAGCCACCATCACTTACACTGTACAAGTCAGATTCATGGTCGTAAGAGTTTGCGTTTGAGTTGAAGTATTTCTGACCTGGCTATTGAGGAGACTTGGACAGAGTTTTGAGATTCTCAGGGACTGTTGGATTTCAAATTCGGTTCTCACTAAGGTTCCGCCCGCACTAAATTTCCAAAGGTCCGACTTAAGCTCTAAACTTTGATTTTGTGAAGACAAGTTTGATAACCAAATAAAATCCAAGTTCTTCTTTTCTTTTCTTTCTTTTCTTTTTGCACTTATTGCATAAGTGTTTGCTAGGGACTAGCAAAGGTAAAGTATAGGGGGATGATGAATCCACATTTCATCATCTTTATTCTATCATTTTGGCACCAAAAACCCTAGCAAATGCCTGTAAATAACATTAAATAGAGCATCTTAGCATTCATGCATGTGCATTCAATTAGTGTATAAAATACTGTAATTAAAGCCAATATTATAGAATAAATAAAGAAAAGAAAAAGAATAAAATATTGTAAATATTTTATGACCCGAAACCCCGAGACCTAGGCATCTTGATGAATAGGTCGACAAGGAATAAAGTAGGGGGAGATAAGGGCCAAAATACAGTATAAATACCTATACTCTCTATTCATTCTTTATTCATTTTGGGACCTATTTTTGGTTCCACTTTTTATACATCAAATAAAGAAACTTTGTACATGAAAGTTGTAGATAATATTAAAAGGAAAAATACAAAATTGATTTCACAGAAAAATACTGTACAGATAAAAAGTTATGGTCTGAATAAGAATCCAAAATCCCAACTTCCCAGACCCGTATCTCACAACTGACAACTCCAAATGCAGCATACTCACCTTTAATCGTATATAGAATAAAATAATCAATCCAATGGTGGTGGTTTCGCATTTGGCGGAGATACAGTTTGAAAGTTGAGTTTTTGACCCACATTGTATAAGTGTACTGATTAAAATATTCCATTTATTATTTATTCATTATTCTTATATTTTTATATTTTTTTATAAATATGTAAATATTACTTATAATAAATATGTATATTAAAATTAGAATAAAAATACAAAGAAAATACAAAATAAAAATACTTGTATATAGAATACATAGGTACCCGACCTATATGTATACCTATACTTTTTATACTTATAATTTATTAAATATACAAAACATATCATAAAAATAAAACAAAAATATATTTATGTGTATAAAAGTATGTTATATTTTTAAAATAATAACCAAAAATAAAGAAATTAAATACACAAAAATAAAATAAAATACTTAAATGCATAGGTATTATACCTATAAAGGGCTAAAATGCAAACTTGTAAAAATACATCTCATAAAAATAATTAAAAATCGGAATAAAATACTATATAAAATAATAAACATTTTTCATTAAATAAACTAAAATTAATTTAATCATTTACTATTTTTAATTTAATTTATAATATATTTATTTATTTTTTGTCTTTTTGCGGATGACGTGGCCCAATCAGGCCACGCCATCCGTTGACCATGGGTCAACTCTATGACCCAGGTCTGAGACCGCTGGACTAGTGCAAGTACCCATTTTCTTGGATTTTTCGCGGGCTACCCTTTCATCTTTTGGGCACGCGTCCTTCTGCAAAGTTACTCCCCTACGATCCAGCTATCACGCCCTTTGATTATCTCGGACCGAGAGCCTTCGATTCGCCCGTTCTTCCTCGATCAAGGAGCCGCGTTCACCAACATTCAAAACCAACCCATCCGCCTCTAGGCCATTTTGAACCGTTTTTGCCTGAGCCAAAGACCTCCGAGGGATCATGGCTGGACCCCCGGTGACAAAGGGATGGTCCGCCACCTCGTAGAGGTGCCTAACTGAGCTCGGCGGCGTGTTCCAAAGCCACCTCTGGCCACTTGGCCGTCGAGGTTCATCCTCGGGTTCTACAGCCCTAGAGGTCATGTTTTTCCATTTTCTTTTCATTATTAGCTCTCTGATTGTTTTAGGAATAGTTTCTAGCGTTTATTTGGTTAATTGATCACCTAAAACCGCTCAATCGTCGCGTCACCACCTCGCCGGAGCAAGCTCCGGCGACCCCCATTTTTTTTGCCAAAACCACCGTTCATCGACCCGCAGTAGCCTTGGAACCACTCTGCTGTTGTTGTGTATCCTCTTGCAGGTCCCAGGTGCTACGATCCCCTTCTGGGGGTCACTTTTGTGAAAGGCCGAGCAACCTGGAGCTTCCCCAGCATCCTCACGCCGCGGCGGACCTCCGGCCTCTCTTGGGCCATTTTGCAGCCGTCAATCAGTCGAGGGAGCTTCCAGGAAGCGCGGAGAATCATTGGAGGGGAAGATACACCTCCGGGCATCGAGATTTTGGCGGTTGAAATTCATCCAAGCCGTGTTCTTCGGCTGATCTTCGTTCGAGCCTCGGAGCCGTGCGATCTCCCCTTGTTCTTTACAAGATACAGCCACCGTCCGATGGAGTGATGCATCCGTCGTCGGATCAGCCAGCCATCTTCTAATCTTGGCCGTAGGAAGCGAAGGGGTACCGGGCTCTGCTCACCATGTGGCATAAGTGAAGTCGCCCAGGCCGTCCGATCGCACCTTGCGGGGGTATTTTGCTCGATTTCCCCTGCAATTTTTGTATTGGCATGATAATGCTGAATCTTTCAGTTGCTGCTGCTTAAGTTTTGTGTTATTTGTACTGTAACCCCCACGGTTTGTGGCAAATCACTTAGACGTCCTCGACAGGCACGTGCGATCCACGTGCGGGTTTGGGCATTTTGCGACGATAACCTCAAAACTTTTACTCTTAGCATTTAGTCCTTGAATTCATTATTACAGTATAAACTTTTGGGACATTTTGCGACCTAGCCATCAAACTTTTCAATATTTGCGATTTTACCCCTCCCAGGCGTGCGTGCGATGCACGTGAGCCTGGGGGTTTTTACAAACCAAGCCCTTGCGGTTTTTAATTTTGTGGTTTGGCTCAGATAATTTTTATTCAGTATATATTTTGTGGGACAAATTGCACTTTCGCCCTGGACGTTTACATATTTGCATAAATGCCCCTGCCAGCCTTGATAGTTTTGCTTGCTTGATATATTTATTTAAGGCCTCGTTTTAATTCCAAAAATTCCACAAAAATAGGGTTACGCTCTGGACACTTGTTCTTCCACGCTACATTTTTAGTTTTTGATTTTATTTTATTTTTATATTTATTAAAAATCAAAAACATGCTGTTTATTCACTGTCTAGTTTAGAAAATGCCAAAAAAATATTAAAACACCTCTAAAAATTCCAAAAAAATTCCCTCATGTTTATTTTATTCTCTTTTAATGTCAATCCAAAAATTACTAAAAATCTCAAAAGAAAAACACTAAAAATTCAAAAACACTCAAAAACTTCAAAAAATATAGAAAATCCTAGAAAACTCCAAAAATTACAAACTCAGTTTCTATTTGTTCTAGATTTTATTCTCTTTATTTGAAAAATAGTGTCGACAAATTTTGTGGCTATTTTCTATTTTTAATCCCAGTTTTATCTCCAGCCAGTAGCTTGCCCACTATTTTCCCTTATTTCAGTATTTAAAAATACCAAAAACACCTTGAAAAATCTCCAAAAATCATAAAAAAGTAAAAAATCCTAAAAATATCAAAACCATTTTATTTCTGAATTTTTGGGTATTTTTGCATATTTTTATAAATATTTCTTTCTCCCTTTTATTACATAGTTCTTATATTCCAATATTGAAAAAGAAAATAAAAAATATAAAATATAAAATTATAAAAATCAGAAAAATTAAAAATCAAAATACAAAATTAAAAATTAAATTAAAATAAAAAAATTAAAAATTAAAAACCCACAAAAATTCCTTTGATTGCTTGCTTAGTGTAGACACATCACACACACTCACTTGTGCACAATTGTCTGAACTACCCTGCTTGCTCCCTGTGTTCGAACTCTCTGTATACTTGCCCTTTACATCATTTGTGCAAAGTTAAAAATAAATTTTAACTCCACATTATTTCTAATTTATTGATCTTTAGTGTGGGTTAATTGTTGATTAATTTCAGAGTTGATTGGTCGACACTTCGACTGTGTTCCCGCCTTGTGTGGAACATAAGACCGATCGATTTCTGAGAAATTCAGTACCTTTGACATGTTAGAGTATCTCGAGTCCCCAACTTTCTCCTTTTTTTCTCACACGATCTAATGATCAAATCACCTTGCGCTCTAAAAAAATTGTTGATGGGATCTCCGTGTTTCTCACCCTAAAATTAGCTCCATCGATCTTAATCGATCAAGGCACGATCTATGTTGGAAGATGCACTCTCCATTTGTCTATAAATAAACCTCTCCAACCCCATTTTGAAGTTTCATACCCCTTTACTCTGTATAACCCCAATATTTCGATCACTTGAGCTTTTCAGTGACATCAACAAGCTCACGAGGGCGTTGGCGTGGAGAAAGAGAAGCTAGATGTGGAGATCCAGCTCACCAAAGGGTAGTTTAGGCAACGCTCCTCAGCTTGCTCCTTATTCCATAGGTATGAGCTAATAATTTAGGTCCTTTTAGTTGCATTTTAATTGGTCATTTTAGTTTAAGTTTATTTACATAATCAATGCCTATCTTAGCTTAATTTAGAGATTGTTTATTTCTAGAGCATCATGCTCCAGCTCTGATTCACTATGCTACACCCTTTGTTTCGACTTGATTCCATGACCATCTTCATCCCCATCGCCTACTTCATAAAACCCCCATCATTTCATTTCAATTCCCACAAGGAATCGGGAGATCCATCTCTCCTCTTCACCGTTCATCATTGAGCTTTGCTCTGACGCACATACACTTCATTCTACCCTAAAGCACCTCCAGAACTGTTGTTTTTCCTTACTTGAACTAACCATGCAAGTCTCTGGAGTGTTTGGCCTTGTTTGGGGCAAATTTGCATCAGGAGAAGGTCCTCTAGGTTGCTCGAGCTCTATGCAACTCCAGGGCCCCATCATAGGTCCTGGAACTTTTTGAAGGTGTCAACAGGAGCGGAGGAGCCCCGACTACACTTTGAGCCTCCTGCAAGCCTCCTAGGTGGCCAAAGTCGAGAATAATAACCGGACGAAGCAGCAACCAGCAGATGTTCTTACTCGTTCTTGCTGGGAAGCATCAGCCGTTGGATTTGAATGAAGCTCAAAGTCTTTCCCCAGTTGTTGGATCGATCCATGCCACCACCGTCAGATCTCAATGGAGGTCTAATCTCAAGCTCTCATCCGTGAATCGATATCAGGAGACATGGGGGTGACACGTTTTTAAGTAACGCACATGAGTCGTTTATTAGAACCTAATAGGGGGCAAACTGCACTTCTAAGCCCTAGCCTTTTGTATTTAAGATTCGGTATTTAAATCTTTACTTTGCATTGTACATTATTTGTATTATTTGTACATCATACCCTATACTTTCATAGATTTGCATTTTGGTCTGTGATAGGTCACCTCACATGGCTATCCATGTGAAGTGGGAATTTTACAGTAAAACCCTTACAAGTTTGTTTATTTTGTTTTAGTGCCAAAATTTGTAATATTAGTGTTAACTTTTGGGGTAAATTGCATGGAGAACCATGGAACTTATTTTTAATGCAAAAATACCCCTTCCAAGCAGTTATTTTTCCCTTTCTTTTTATTTTTACTAAATAGCTCCAGTGCATCAAAAATATGGGAACATTTATGTGAATGTTTGATATGTGATGATATTCGTCCATATTTTTGTTTAGCATTTCCATGCATTTTTCCATTTATAAAAAATCATTTTGGAGCTATTAATTCCCTATCTTGCTACAAAAATATAAAAAATATGAAACCACCTTTAAAATTCCAATATAAAAGGAAAACATTAAAATTGAAGAACTCTTCTAACCCTAGAAAAATTACTAAAAATTATATAAAATCCCAAAAAATTAGTTTTCTACTATATATTTTTATTTCTATTATAACATATGTTAAAAGTAGTTTTTGGAATTTTTGAAATTATTATATATATTTAAAACCCAAAACAAGTCAGCTTATTTATTATTTCTACTATTTTATATATTTAAATACATTAACAATACCTAAAAATTAGAAAAAAACTATAAGAAAAATCACAAAAACATAGGAAAATTAGAAAAAAAACACAAAAAGTTTTATTTTGTAATTTTTAAGTATAAATATCTATATTTAAAAATATAAAACCTATATCTATTATATATAAATATATTTAATTATATAATTATTGTAATTGATATTACTAATTATAAATAACTACTTATATATTTAACACCTTTAAAAAATAAAAAGGACTAAACTATAATTATTACATATCTTTATCTTATATAGTAATTATAAAGATACATCTTTATATATATATATTATCCTAAAAAAGGGAAAAGGCTTAAAAATTTGCAAAACTAAAATAAATAAAATATAAAAATATAAAGGATATATAAAAAAGATAAAATATAAGTATCTATAAAAATTAAATATAATAAAAAAACCCATAAAAAATAAAAATAAAAATACATAAAAACACCTAAGTAGGTTGCTCACTTGTCTCTACCCCCTTTTGTTTTTGTGTTTTGGCACTCTAATACTAGTAACTATACACATAATTTGTAGAGATAAAATAAAATAAATTTTGACTCACTTCTGTTTGATTGCTTTAATTATTTTGTGTGGGTTGATTGTTGTCCGACTTTGTCGATTTTGTGAGTGGTCGCCTCAGTGGCTTGTGTTCCGACCTTATTGGGATATCAGATCCTCGCAAATTCTGAGTCAACATTCAGTTCTCACAATGAGCAATGCTTTTCCCTTTCTTGCTTATCCTTGATGTTGTTGTTTGCTTCTTTTCTTTTTCTTGGCATCAACATTGTACCATTCCTTGCAGAAGTTCTTTGTCCTTCCTTAATAAAGGACTCAGTTATGTATTTCTGTAGTTCGTATTAATGAATGGAAGTTTCTTGTTGAAAAAATAAAGTTCGTTGCAAGAGAAATAATTCATAGCTAAGATTTTTCATTCCCACAATTCATTGCTACTTTGGAAACTTGTTCTACTGGACGAAGTATGTAATTAGGCATCCTTAAAATGCTAGATGGTTAATGCAACTCCTTCATTGTAATTAAATTCTATTAAAATAATATTACAAAATAAAGATGCCTAGGAATGATGTTTAGAAATGAATTATGACTAAAAGAAACTAAAGTGTAGTTAAAAAGCGGAGTAATATGCACAAAACGAATTTCTCTCTTATTTGGTGTGTAGTTAGAACTTTACCACCTTTATATGTAACTACTAACTAGTGAACATACCCATGCTTCACGGTGGGTAAAAGAAAATACTTATAATATATTAAAATACTCCAAATTATGTATTTCTAATAGTAAATTAAAAATTAAGTTTATATCAAATAAAAAATACGATGAATTTTTTAGTTATAAAATACTAATATGAGTTTTAATTTTAACAATTTATTTATTTTTTTATGTAAGCATATGTGCACTTACTTGTATTTGCGTAGATGGAATTTGATTGAAGTACACGCTAGTTATGTATAATTCTGATTTATGTGGTTTATAAATTTAATGAAACAACATTCATATTATTAAAATTAAGAAAAATTATATATAAATATATAAATAAATCAAACATAATATAATAAACTTCTATAAGAAATAATAGTGTTAACATAAAGAATAATCGAGTAATCTCATCATCAAAACATTTTAATCAATTAATTATAACGGCTAAAGTTAGTATAACATAATTCTTAGTATGTAGATCACAATAAACTGCAAACTAGAAAATAAAATACAAAATAATTTATTATTATGAGTTTATTACAACCTTAAAACTTCAAACAAAAGTATACATCGATATTTAAAACTAATGCAATGCTTACAAAATAAATCAATAATAATATTAGGAATACATAACTATTTGAAAACACAAAAAAAACTAATGAGAAAATATAAGGGACTTTTACCCCACGAATCCTATAAACTTTGTCAATTACCTTCTCGACTTTTGAAACAACGTAATTTACCCCTTGACTGTGTAAACTTGCTAACCCTTACCCACAAACCTTGTGGTTAACCCCCATCCATTGTCTGTTAAAACTAAACAGATTCCATTACATTCTTTTACATTATACCTATTTTACTTATAGAAATTACATTAAGTGCCCCTCCCCCTCACCTTCCTCCTCATCTCCCTTTCCCCACTTAGCACCCACCCACCTCCTCCCCGACCTCCACCTCCTTAACCTCTCCATCCTCCTCCAGATCCATCGCAAGAGCACCCTCCTCCTCCCTGACCTCTGCCTCCCCGACCTCTCCCTCCTCCTCCAGGTCGGTCGTGAGGGTGCCCTCCTCCTCCCCATCCTCCACGTCCTCGACCTCCCCATCCTCCTCCAGGTCCAGTGTGAGGGTACCCTCCTCCTCCCCGACCTCTATGAAGATTCAACTAGCAACTCGGGTTAAGTGTGCAAATAATCAAGGGTCGTTGTCACCCAAATCACTAAGCGTAATCAACAAGAAAATAAAAACCACTCAACTAAAAATCAATCAATAAAGTCTAATGTAAGCGATTTGCTATTTAATTTACCTGGTATAACTACCAGGGTCGAACACAAGGAGCACAAAAGAAATACAAGGTAGTCAAATTTCCAAATAAAAGTAAAAAAATTTTAGTGATTTTTAATTTTGCAAATTTTTAATTTTCTAATAAGAAAACAAAACAACAAAAATAAAAAAATCCACACAACAATCTTTTTGGATTTTTATGAACAACCAAAAATAGTCAGAAAATTAAAGTAAAAATATTTTTGGGTTTTTTTTATTTTTAAAGTGTTTTTGATAATTTTCTTGGATCTTTCAAATGTTTTATGATTCTAATAAAAATTAAAAGACTCAAAAATCAAAACAATGCATAGTCAGGATCAAATTGCAAATTAAGAATATCTAAAGTGCTTTAAGTCCTGATTGGCAATTTTATGATAAAATAGAGATAAAAGCTACAAACATCAACTAGAAATGGAATTTTTGGAATTTCCTTTGATTTTATATGATTTTTATAAGATTTTGAATGTTATGTAATTTTTAGCTTTTTATGATGAATTTTCAAACAAAATTAACAAAGTAATTGAAATACAATAAAGGTCACACACAATAATTTTTATAGAATTTTTAAAGCATTTTCTAATGTTTTAGGATTTTTATAAGGAAAACAAGGACACTTTTAAAGGTTTATGAATTTTTAAAAATAGAAACTAAAATTAAATTAACCCAACATTATAGTAAATAGTACACACTAACAGGAGCCCATGGTAATTTTTATGTATATTTTTAAATTAATTCAATATTTATTAAGTACGAAACAAAGCATGTAATTAGGCATAGTTCACAGGGACCTACTCGCAATTACTTTAAATTTTTGGACCAAATGATAACACGTAATGGAAGTCTGGGGTTGATATTGCAAAATCTACAATCACTTACACGCACAGCATGTGGTTCAGGCTCACAGGGGTATGGATGCAATTTCTAAAAACTTAACTTTCATTCATAAACAACATCAAAGTTCAGAGCAGTCAATGCAAATTACCCAAAAATCATGTGAGTGGATCAGACTTAGGAGGACTAAAGTAAAAATATAAAAAAATATGAGGTCCAAACTGTAAACGTTTTTAACTACAACTTTTAATTAATGGACTAAAACTAAAAACAGAAACATGTACGGCTAAAAATGAAATATACCTAGTAGGCACGTGCGCGGCACGTGGGAGCTCTGACAGTTTTAATCACTCCCTGACAAGCATCTGACAGCTCAAACTTGGTCGGGGACGTGCGTGTCAGATGCAGTCTGCAAAGCTGATCTAACAGTCTGCAAGCTGTCGCGGTCGGGTGGCTGAGATGAGATCAGGTTCTGATCTAGCCGTTGGAGGATGAGCGTGAACGGACGAACACGATCAGAACTAGGCACGAAAGTGCATCGAACGGCTCCGGAAGGTGATGGACGAACTGCTCCCTAGTGAGTTTCAACCGAGCATCGGAGGGGATCCGATGCTCAGATGAAGGGCAGGTGAAATCTAGTCGTATCGTGAGTGTGTTCTGCATCTCGTAGAGGGCTCCTATGGAGGAGCTAAGGGTCAGATGGTCGTAGAGGAGAAGCTCCTCCTGGAGTTGCTCTGCCTAGGTTGAAGGGGGGCCAACTGAGCTCCTGTGTGCACGCGGGTACCTTCAAAAGGTAGAAGGACTCGAGGACGATGCTTTGATCTAGTTTATTGCATAAAAAGCTAAAAGAAGCGGCTACGGTGATGCTCGACCTCCGACGAAGGTGGGAGAAGAAGGTATAATCCTTAATCTCGACCTGATGGCCTATCCTAAGGTGGTTAGGCTGCGTGAGAAGGTACGGGGTGATCTGGTGAGTCGATCCGTGCGGATGGGTGTGGATGGAGGGGCTCCGACTAGCTGGTCAGAGCAAAGATGACAACAATGGAGTGAAATTGATGAATCGAAATGAAATGGGAAATGAATGTGAAATGGGCGATACTTGGAGGTCGGGACGAGTTCCTATGCTTCAGGCGAAGGTGAACATCAAGATCTTAGCCTCAACTGAGTTGCGGTTGGCTGGAAGGCTGCACGCAGTGGAGTTTCGACCAAGTTTGGAGATTCGAGTCTCCAAGAACCTCGGGGAGATCCTAAACCTCTCCTTCGATATCTATCACTCTAAGGAAGGTGGCTCGGGAAGAATGGGGATGCGAGGGATGAGCTACCGAGTAGTGGAGGTGGAAGAGTAATTTTATAGGGTTTCCCAGGGTCCAGAAAGATCGGAAGCAGGCGCACAACCCTAAGAAGATCCGACCCTTCCTAGGGATCCGCGAGGGTCACGGATCCTAGGAGAAGAATCGGGTGAAGAATTAAGGGGAACAGAGGTCGGAGTCGGATGCTAGAAAATGGAGAAGTGGCTCCGGCCAATGAAGGTGCAACCCGACCCGGCTGGAAGAGACCCGTTGATTGAGGTCAACGGTTTGAGTTGGACCAATCAGAAAATAGAATTTACAAAATTCGAAGAAAATTAAATTAAAAATAGTAAATGAATTTAAATTACAAAGTGTATAAAATGAAAAATGTTTATTATTTTACAACTGTAGTGATACCCTCCAGACTCGCTCACAACTGTAGTGACCCTGGTAGCTATCTCCTCTCCAGACTCACTCACAACTGTAGTGATACCTACCTTCTTGGGTATCACGTGTAATAGGCTAACCCATTTGGAGTCGGAGATGGGGTAGATAAATCGACGCTCCACCATTTTGATATCTCCTTCATGACCACATCTCGAAGATTCTGGTTCAGCAATCGCTGGAACTCACGCGATGGCTTGGCATCCTCTTCGAGATAGATATGGTGGGAGCACAAGACTAGACTTATCCCCTGGAGATCAGCTACGCTCCATCCAATCGCCTTGCAATTTCTTTCAAGAACCTCCATTAAATGAGATTCTTGATCTCCAGTCAAATCCGCTGAGATAATGACTGGGAACATTTCGGGCTCACCCGCAAGGAATCTGTACTTCATCGACTGCGATAAGGTTTTCAGTTGTGGACAACTAGGAGCTGGCAAATCTAGCTTCTGAAATGTCTGAGTGAATGCTACTAGATCTACATTGGAGAACTCTTGCTGCATGTGAAAATATGGCGAAGGTGGCCCTGTTGGTGTCTCTGCAATCTGTTTTGGCTCACTCTCCACCCTAGCTGTCGACTCTGAAGGAATCAGAAATGGAAAATAATCATCAAAATCATCCCAATCAATTCCTGAATCCGAGGGATCTGAATCAGAAAAACATGAAATATACTCTACTTCGCTATCCTGACCATGATCATTAGCCTCAAATGTGTCCTGTGTCAAGAGTGTGCTCTCTGAACTCTCATTAACCACAATATGTACGTATGCACCATCTGATGGCATGACAAGAGCTCGTGATATGGGTCGGACCAAACTGCCTCATCGTCTGTAATCATAAAGTCGCACTCCTGGTGGACATCTCGCTCTACATCTCCATCTACTCTGAATCACTTAACTGCTCTAAGCAGGATGAATCTCTCGCTCTGGTCTCCTCCATAGTCTCTATTTGTATATTCTCACCCTCAACGCAAAAGTATACCTTCCCTCTATCAGGATCGGATACCGCCTTGGCTGTGGCCAAGAATGGGCGTCCTAGTATGATGGGGGTATCTGTCACAGACTCGGGGATCTCCATGTCCAATACAACAAAGTCCACGGGGAATTTCAGGCCCTGAATTGTGACGACCACATCCTTCAATAACCCCTTCGGCCTCTTGACAGATCTATCAACAAACTAAAGGGATGTCCTGCTCTATCGAAGAGGTCCAGACTCGAATCAGTCGAATAAGGCTATCGGAAGAAATTTAATAGAAGACCCGTTGTCTAGTAGGTTACAATCGAACCACTACTCATGGATATGGAATCTGACATATGGAGCTCCTACATCAGGTCTCTTGGCTGGTAATCGGTTCTGAATGGAAAAGCAAGTGGCACGAGTGAGCACATGGATCTCTGCATTGTGGTTCCTTCTCTTCCTACGGATGATGGTCTTCTCTCTCAAATTCTTCTGGAAGAGTGGGATGTGCCCTAGTACCTCCTGTAGAGTCAGTTGTATCTGAAATCGATCAATCATCTGTTGGCTGAACTATAGCTGGTGTTTCTTTTTGGGATTTTCTCGTTTATTCCCCTTCGCTAACCGGAGTGCTTGAGGAAAGGGGATGTCTAGACCCTCTCTAGGAAGATGAGGGTTAGAAGTAGTTTCATGTGCATGTAGAAGAGCAGAATCTATAGCTATATCATCATGCAACACATATGGACTCGTAATGGATATAGAAACCTTCCCTTTATTAATATTTTTGTTCTTTTCCATTTTTCCATTTTTTGTATCTGTATGTCCTGAGATACAGAAAGAGGTAACACAACTAAAGGGAAGTTAGTGGCATCAACACCACCTACATAAAATGATATTGCGGCATCAGCACCGCTCTTTGGCCAAACATCTGGAATGTTGGTGGCATCAACACCACCGTCTGCATCTGGAATTACGACGGCCTCAGTACCGTCGACTGGATCAACATCCTTGGTATCTTCAGCACCACTGTCATCATCATCATGAGCGGCATCAAAACCGTTTCCATCCTCGTCTGGCATTCCAGAATCTCCAAGAGGTTGTCGCTCAGACGAGGCATCCTCGGCTGGCATTCTACGGCTCCTAATTGTCACAAAACCGGAATCAAATGCATAGGAAGAAATATCACCCAAAGTATCACTAGGGGTAGTAGTCTCTGTAAACTGTACCTGCTCAGATTTCCTCTTCAGATTGTTCGGGTTATGTTCAATCTGAGTGGGTATAGCGGCCTTGCCCTTGATAATCTCCCTCATCTCCTGCCGAAACTCATACATCTCTTTCAGGAAGGATGCCTGCTGATCAAATAGCAAGAAGGTAAGGTTGTCAAGGGCTGGATATTCATAGACAGGTCCATGAGAATCAGACATGTTGCCTCACTAGAAATGAGGCTGAGACTGCTGCTGGTATGAGGGGGAGGCTGGGAGTACTGCTAAGGATTTTTTGGCTACCTCCACTGTTGTCCCTGATGGTAGGGACGAGGACCCTACATGTGTTGCTGCTGGTGCTGCTGGGAGTGATGAGGCTACTGTTGTTGGCTGCTCTTCCCTGACTTAGCTGGAGGTTGCGGTTGGGATGAGGTGCCTCCGGTAGACCATCGGAAAAACGGGTAATCAAGATGGATCTCAGGTTGTTGCTAGTACTGGTCGTACCAAATCCCGTTGACTTCCATCAACGGCTACTGCTACTCGAAGTGTGACGGGGGAAGAACTATCAGGGGTTGATCCGGTGGTAGACCACCATCTAAGTGTCCTGAGATGGTGATTGCTAGTAGTGCTGCAGCTGTTGGACTAGTTCTACCTGAATGTGATGGACCTGTCGGTACGTGACATATGGTTGGGTGGAGCTACTGCTGCTGGGATCAGCCCGTGACCTGAGACGGGGTTATGGAGTTGTCTGTGCCTCCTAGAGACACATGATTTGAGTCTTCGGGTCACTCAATGTCTGTGCCAACTGATCAATCTAGGTTAGGCACTGTCACTGCTTCTCAACGATCTCGATGCGGTCCGGCTTCTTGTTGATGATCCCTATGTTAGCGGCTGACGAATCGGCTTGTGTTGTCGCTGACAAAGTAGAAGGATCGGCATCGACCCATGTAATCCTCTGATAAGACACGACCTATGGGAGGGGCTTCCCCTGAGTGTAAACCCTAGTCTGGGACATCATCGTGTAGTTTTCTACCATCTCCTTGTAGATGGCCCAGACTTGGTCCTCATCCTTGGCAAAGTAGGACCCTCTACATGAAGCATTTACTAGCCCCTGCAGCTCCAGTGTCAGCCCACAAAAGAAGATCTTCATAAGGTTGGGTTTAGATATCTCGTGATGTGGACACTAGTCGATGAGCTCTCGGAATCGATCCCAAGCCTCGTGAAACTTCTTGTTTGGGATCATGGTGAAGTTGTTGATCATGTCTCGTGCTGCATTGGTCCTGCCGAGTGGATAGTACTTGTTCAAGTACCGGTCCAGAGCTGCTCCCATGTATTGACATACCATCCCAAATGCTTCAGCCAGTAGGCTGCTCTGTCAACTAAGGAGAATGAGAAGGAGACCATCTTGATCATGTCCTTGTCCACAAATCTATCGTGGATCGTGCTGCAGATCATCTCAATCTCCTGCAGATGGAGGTGCGGCTCCTCAGTGGCAGGCCCATAAAACTTGGGCAATAGCTGGATGGCCTGGGGGTGAAGCTCGAAGTCGCCCAGGATCTCCAGAAGCTGAATCCAATGGTGGGTGAGGGTTGCACCAGGGTTGTGCAATTGCCTCATCATGCGTGGTGGCCTGGCTAGATCCTGCAGCTCATCTGGGCGTCCGTCTCCTCTTCCAGCTGCTAGTATCTCTCCACTGGTTGGTCATTGTGACTCTACTCAAACGGCTCACATTTTCGTCAACTATCATCGCACCTCTGCCATAAATGCTCCCTAGTCCTGGATCTGTCGCTGCATGGTCTCCAGGGAGGCTAATAATGTGTTGTTGATGGCGGCCTGGTCAAGTACATATGCTGATCCCTGAGGCTGCTCATCGGTGCGTCCCTCACTGCTGGCCATCTCTTGGGTCTCTACAAAGGCAAAAGACTCCAACTCAAGTGCCATCAAGGGAACAAATAATTGTGATGACCTTTGCTCTAGCACCTCAGGATTGGTAGAAGGGTGGTAAAGGGGGGACAGGGTGGTAGCAAACTCAGGTTCAGAGAGCGGTCTGGGCTCTCTGAAGCTGCCCTAGATGAATGGAAAGGAGTGCTCGAAAGCGGTGATGTTAAGGTAGCCTAAGGGACCTCCTTCCCATCATCATGATATGGGGATTTATGAAGATTAGATCTGGAATGCAAACAAGATGTGAAGTCAAACCCCTTTTTCACCTACTCAACACTCAAGCTGATGACCATGAAAGATCGATCGTTAATCTTGTCCAATTTTATTAAGGTAACAAATCAATCTATCAGAGCGATTAAGCGAGTTGTTAGGAGTCCAATACTTCCAGGAGACTGGACAAATCTCACGGCTAGTTTTTTCCAGCCAGTATGGGTGTGAACTGTTTACCGGCTACCCGATCTAATCCAATCTGCTAAGGAAGTCATGCATTGATTACCGGCCACCTAGTGAAATCCTCACTGGAGAACAACCAACCGCAAGACTAGTAGTCTGAAGAAAGATCAGACGTGGCTCTACATAGTGTGCGGGTCACTCTCTCACTGCATATAAATCAATCAATGATGGGTGACTCTCCCCAGAATAAGAATTTTTTAGGTGAAGTGTATTTTATGGTCAAGTTTGCGTTAGCAGTCTCAATTTTATTTGGTTATCTCTTTTTAGGTATTTTTCTAAAATAAGACAACACCTAACAAATTTTTCGATTTTCTTGGTTATTTTGAGTTCAATAAAATAGGGGGAGGAAGTCGAAAAAGACGATGCGCCAAACACAATGATGCATGCAGAGATAGAAATGCATATCTAACTCCAGTACTCTACATGCAGGGTGATCCACGCATAAAAGTAAAGACAGAAAATAAACTACCTATATGATGCACGTGGAAATCGGCCTTAGACGAGCAACTTCTATTAATCGTGAAGCATAAATAGCTAACTATCGGGAAGAGAGACTGGAGTTCGATCTTCGATGTCGATCAGTGCCCACTACAATGGATCCTGTCAGTGTTGTATACGAACTCTTTCGACACGTGGTCTCTAATCCTAATTTATTAACTTTTTAGTTTTATTTTAGCTAAGTCTAATTACGATATATAGGAACAGATAAGTAATTAGGTGTGGGGCCTTAGTTAATTACTTCACAGTCAACAAAAATTCCTAAGTCTAAGGGCTAAATCCTTGAGAATCAAAAAGAAATAAAAGCGATAAAACAAAACCATGAAAAATCGCGGTGAGGTCCTTCGAGTACATCGGTACTCGGCAAAACAGGCCCCGAATCTAAGTGTCCAAGCAAGTATCCAAGTCCTACAATTATTACCATAATAAATTGTTTTGTAAAAATAAACTATCTATCTAGTATAACTAAATCCTCATGCTCTTCTGCTCCTCCTCAGGTACGGGTTCCTCCTCCAGAACGCTGAAGTGTCCCTCAGGCGGTTCCTCTCACAAAAGCAAAACAGAAAAGATGTTAGAAACATTTATAATAAAATAGATAAGAAAAATAAGAAAATTGAAATAAGACTACTAAGTCGTGCTTCCAGCAACGACGCCATTATAAAGACTCGACTAGGGACTCGGGTTAAGTGCGTAAATAATCAAGGTCATTGTCACCCAAATCACTAAGCGTATCAACGAGAAAATATAAACCACTCAACTAAAAAGCAATCAATAAAGTCTAATGTAAGCGGTTCGCTATTGTAATTTACCCGATATAGCTACTAGGGTCGAACACATGGAGCACGACCGAAATACAAAGTAGACAAATTTCCAAATAAAAGTATTTAGTGGTTTTTAATTTTGCAAATTTTAATTTTCTAATAAGAAAACATAATAACTAAAATAAAAGAAAGCCACACAATATTTTTTTGGATTTTTATGAACAACTAAAAATATTCAGAAAATTAAAGTAAAAATATTTTTGGGTTTTCTGATTTATAAAGTGTTTTTGATAATTTTCTTGGATCTTTCAAATGTTTTTATGATTCTAATAAAAATTAAAAAGGCTAAAAAATCAAAACAGTGCACAGTCAGGATCAAATTGCAAACTAAAAATATCTAAATGACCTAAAGTCCTGATTAGCAATTTTATGATAAAATAGAGATAAAAAGCTACAAAAAGGAAGTAGAAATGGAATTTTTGGAATTTTCTTTGATTTTATATGATTTTTATAAGATTTTGAATGTTTTATAATTTTTAGGGTTTTTATGATGAATTTTCAAATAAAATTAGCACAATAATTGAAATACAATAAAGGGCACATGTAGTAATTTTTATAGAATTATTTAGCATTTTTCGAATTTTTAGGATTTTTATAAGGAAAAGAGGGACATTTTTAAGGGTTTTTGAATTTTTAAAAGTAGAAAATGCAATTAAATTAACTCAACAAAATTACAATAAATATTACATACTAATATGAGCCAATGGAAATTTTTATGTAATTTTTCGAATTAATTCAGTATTTATTAAGTCTGAAATAAAGCATGTAATTAGGCATAGTTCACATGGACCTATTCGCAATTACTTTAAATTTCTGGACCAAATGATAATTGAAAAACCCTGAAATTCTCTAGTTAATTTGGCAGAATAACGTTGATTTTTGTTGTAGTCTGGCAAAATCAGATTTAATAGAAAACCACTAATTAATAAATTGATTGATTAATGCGTGCGATTCTATATTTTTTTACTTAGGCAAGCCCAAGGTCGAAATTAGGGAGGCCATTGTCTCCTTCGGTTTATTTAAAATAGATCTAGATGCTAGGTTTTCATATAACATTTTTTGGTATTTAAAATGTAATTAAAAATGCAATGCAATTTTAGGCTAGTTTAAGGGTTAAAATGTAATTTTCGATAAATTAATATCCAAAAATTCTCAAACTTGGCCAGAATGTGAAAAATGATGAATTAGACTAATGCAATTTTTGTAATTTTTGGGTGCAAAGAAAATTAATTATGAGTTACACAATGCAGACTAGGTGATTTTCACAAAATTAATTTTAATAAATACCAAACCAATTTATTTTCGAGAATTAAAATTATACTAGATGAGTATATGTGATGAATCCAAGAAAAATATTAGATCCTAAAATCACGGATATCTGGCATATTAAAAAGTAATTAAGCGAGTCACCAAACAATTTATTCTGACCTCGATTTCCATGCAAATGATTTGAAACTTGGGCAGAATATAGAAAACATTAAACTCTAGCTACTACGATTTTTCGAGAATTTTTGGAGCAATAATTAATTTAATATAATTTAAACATCACATAATGGGTAAAAATTCTATTTTCCACAACAATAATGATATTAATAGAACTCAACTCCTAAAAGTATAATCAATGTCCATAATGATAGAGCAAGAGTTATTCTCCAAAAGGAAATTTTTAAACTAACAAAATGACACTAAATGAATGTTCAAATTATGGGCCAAAGACAGGGGTCTAAATGCAATATAGAAATAAAATTGATAAAAATAAACATGCTGACGGGACTTCGATGCAATTACCAAGACTTCGGGGGCTGACTGCGCAATTGTTCCAGGTGGGAGCAAGAGCAGAACGTGTTGTCTGGAATGTGGGGGCCTTTAGCTCTATTTCATAGAACTCAAGGGGCTCGGGTGCAATTTCCACCTTGGCACATGCGTCACATGTGACTTCCAAGTGGGCAAGGGTGCTTGCGAGATTTTCCAGAACTGAAAGTGTGTATCTACTATTTCCCCGATGGGGCACATGAGATGCGCGTGCTTTAGTCGGCAGGTGCCTTCTTTGCAAATAGGGGAATCCCTAGGGGCCTTGGTGTAATTTCTCTCCACCTCACGTGTGTTGCACGTGAGTGAGAAAGCTAGAGAGCGAAGGTCGGGCGCGGCTTAGGCACGCAGGCGGAGGCAGAGGGACTTCGACTGGCCAAGGATGCTGCAATTGAGCCGGTGAGGATGACGCTCGACCTCAGGCAACGCATGCTCGAGATCAAAGCGATTGGGAAGCGAACGGAGATGCGGAGGTCGGTTGACACACGACCTCGTTGAAGGTGCGAATTGAAGGCGGAGGAGACGATGTGCTCAAACAGCGGCTCGGTGGCTTGAGGATGCAGTGGATGCCGGTGTTCGCGAACGGAAGAGCAGTTGGCGTGGGTGAGGCTTGATGAAGAAGCGGGCTCGTCTACGGGGGTCGGTGCTGCAGCTGAGAGCGGAACGTCAGGGGGTGCGTACAAGTGGTGGATGAAGTGCGTCGATGTCGTGGAGCTTTGCTTGGAGGTCGATCATCAGTGAACGGAGTCGGCTGCTGCGGGAGCGGCATGGTTATGGCATCTTGTTCTCGTGGAGACAAGCAGCTGGAGGTCAAGCGGGCTACGTGGAGCCGAGTTGGTCGAAGCACAAAGATCGAGGGCACATCGCAAGGGTGGTGAAGATTGGTGGGGTGCGTGCAGCCACGCTTGGTGCTTCTGGGGGGGGGGGGGCGATGGCGATGAAACACGACAGCAGGTGAATTCAAGGTGGAAGGTGATGATGGAAATGGGTGGAGAGATGAATTGCGAAGGAGGCGGGGCAATGCGTGAAATGGAGATCGGAGGAGAAGGTGGGTGCGATTGGGAAACAGGGGAAGAGATGCAGAACAGAGGAAGAGGAAGAAAAGAAAACTGAAAGGAGAAGGCTTGAGAACGAAACCTATGATGGAGGATGGGGTGCCTAGGAATCGAGCAAGCAAGGTCGTGGTCTTCGCTCAAACCGCGGCTGTGGTCGAGCTAAATAGTTGCGATGCGCAGCTGTTGCAAAGGAGGATGGACGTCTTGCTTTGGATCTCGCCTGAAGACGAAGGGTCTTTGCTCGAGCTGCGTGCCTGCTGCTGTCACCTGAAGGTGGCGGCGAGCTCTCTCTCTCTCTCATTCCTCTCTGAAAGATGGCAGATGATCTGCAACATTGGCGATGAAGTCCCTTTTATGGGCAGTTGGAGTTTTGCATGTCGTGCGGCTCAATGCGGGACTCATGGAGGGAGGTTGAAGAGTGAGGAGGAGGTGGAAGAGATGGGCGAGAGAGTGGTGCACCGACGGTTGTGGGAGGAAATGGGGAGAGAGGCAGAGGATGCATGCGACGGCATTTGCAAGCTCGCCGTGAAGCGCGGAGCAGCAGAAGGGAGAGAGCGAGCGAGCATGTCTTGCAGATGTGGATGGCGGAAACCGGGGATGGAGGTTGGCGATCGTGCTCTGGCCGTTACCGAGATGGAGTCGTGGGTGGTTGCGCATGTGAAGCGGAGGGCGTGCACCACCATGCGAAGCAGGGCGGAGCATACCATCGCACGGGAGGATGGGGAGGGAATGGGCCCATCACGTACGTTGCACGTGATGGCTAGAAGGAGAAGGCGCCACATGGCGTGCAGAGAGACCGCCACGCGGCAGGTAAATAAGAATTAAAATAAATTAATTAAAATAATAAATAAATAAATAAATAAAACGGGTGACACCTGGCAGCTCCAAGAGCTGCCACGTGTTGCTCCCAGAAACATCACAAATTGAATCGAAAGAAAAATAAAAAAGAAATAACAAAAGAGATCAAATCAAAAATTGGTAAACATGAAAGCTGCTCATCTCGATGTGATCTACAACTTCCGTGAAGGACCAAAAATCAAAAGAAGTCATTTGTACAAAAAGTATTTTTGGGGGTACCTTATAGATATAAAATATCGCATTTTTATTTTTGCAAAATTTCTATGTCATTTTTAATTTGAGAGAAATCAAAATAAAGTTAGAGAAAATATGGAAGGAATATTTACAATTTAATCTATTTATTTAGATTTTTAATAAATAAGAAAATAGAAAGATAAAATAAAGGGTATTCTTATCAATTTGTAAAAATACAATAGGGGCCCAAAACCCAAGTTTCAGATACGATCTCCGATTTTTACAAAATTGGCCTTGTTTGAAGGCCTTTGAATGTATATTACTTTAAAAGTGAGTAGACCTAAATCGGATGCCATATGAAAGAGATATGCTCATTTTAAGGTTCATAGTCTCAAACTTGGATTTGGGTTTTATTGGTCAAATTTTACAAGTTAGTATTTTTTTGATATTTTTTCTTAATTAGTGTTAGTATATGTACACTATAGAGTTGATTTTACTAGATTTGGAGTTAATATAAAATAGATACAAATAAGGGTATACATATATTTTATTTGTGATATTTACAAGAAAATCCGGCTTCTTATTTTAATGTGAAAATGCGTGCTAAAATGCAGAAATTATTTACAGGTACATGAATGATAGTAATGCAGAATAAATGGAAAAATACAACTAATTACTCGGGAACGAAGCTCTATCTTCAACTTTTAGAGTGATGAATCACATATTCATCAATAACACGCAATGGAAGTCTAGGGTCGATATTGCAAAATGTCCTATCACTCACACACACAGCACATGGTTCAAACTCACAAGGGTATGGATGCAATTTCAAAAAACTTAACTTTCATTCATAAACAACATCAAAGTTCAGAGAAGTCAATGAAAAAAACCCAAAAAGCATGTGAGCATAAACGTGGCTCAGACTCAGGAGGGCTAAAGTGAAAATATCAAAAATATGAGGTCCAAACTGTAAATGTTTTTAACTACAACTTTTATTTAATGGACTAAAACTAAAAATAGAAACATGCATGTCTAAAAATGAAATATACCCAGTTGGCACGTACACGGCGTATGGGAGTTCTGACGGTTCTAATCATTCCCGAACAAGCATATGACGGCTCAAACTTGGTCGAGGATGTGCGTGTCAGATGCAGTCTCCAAAGCTGATTTGACGGTCTGCAGGCTGTCGTGGTCGGGCGGCTGAGATGAGATCAGAATCTGATCTGACCATTGGAGGATCAACGTGAAAGGACAGACATGATCAGAACTGGGCGTAAAAGTGCATCGATTGGCTCCGGAAGGTGCTCGATGAACTGCTCCTTAGAAAGTTTCAACCGAGCATCAGAGGGGATCCAACGCTCAGATGAAGGGCGGGCGAAGTCCAGCTGTATCGTTAGTGTGCTCCGCATCCCGTGGAGGGCTGATGGAGTAGCTAACGGTCGAATGGTCGTAGAAGAGAAGCTCCTCCTGGAGCTGCTCCGCCTGGGCTGAAGGGGGGGGGGGGGGCAACTGAGCTCTTACGTGCATGTGGTACCTGCAAAAGGTAGAAGGACTCAAGGACGACGCTCCGGTCCAGTTTATTGTATAAAAAGCTAAATAAAGCGGGGGGATGATGCTCAACCTCCGAGAAGGTGGGAGAAGGAGGTCTAATCCTTAATCTCAACCTGATGGCCGATCCTAAGGTGGTTAGGCTGCGTGAGAAGGTGTGGGGTGTTCTGGCAAGTCGATCCGTGCGGATGGGTGTGGATGGAGGGACGACGGTAGAGAGAAATGGATGAATCAAAATGAAACGGGAAATGAAGGTGAAATGGGTGATACCTGAAGGTTGGGATGAGTTCCTGCGCTTCAGGCGAAGGTGAAAGTCGAGGTCTTAGCCTCAATTGAGCTGCGACTGGTTGGGAGGTTGCACGCGGCAGAGTTCCGACCATCCGACCACATATGGAGCTTCGAGTCTCCAAGCACCTCCGGGCCATCCTAAATCTCTCCTTTGATAGCTATCACTCTAAGGAAGGTGGCTTGGGAAGAATGGGGGTGCGAGGGACGAGCTACCGAGCAATGGAGGCGGAAGAGTGATTTTATAGGGTTCCCCAGGGTCCAGAAAGATCAGAAGGAGGCAAACAAACCTAAGAAGATCCGGCCCTTCCTAGGGATCCATGAGGGTCACGGATCCTAGGAGAAGAATCAGCAAAGAATCAAGGGGAATGGAGGTTGCAGTCGGGCAATAGAAAATGGAGAAGTGGCTCCGGCGAGCGGAGGTCCGTCCCGACCCGGTTGGAAGAGATCGTTGACTGAGGTTAACGATCTGAGTTGGACCAATCAGAAAATAGAATTTACAAAATTCGAATAAAATTAAATTACATTAGTAAATGAATTTAAATTAAAAAAGTGTATAAAATGAAAAACGTTTATTATTTGAAAAATTATTTTCTGTGATTTTAATTATTTTTATGAAAATAAAATAATATATATACAGTATACATGTATAATTTACCTATGTATTATGTAAAAGTATTTTTATTTTATTATTTTTTTGCAAAAATAATTCAATTTTATATTTTGTTTATTTACAAAAAGATTTTAGGAGTATAAAATAATTGTTAATTTATTTTTATAGAATATTTAAAGGTGTAAATAAATAGTGGATGTGATATGTACATGTGTATTTTATACAAAGGTTTGGTGATTTTATTTTTATTTTTCTTTTATTTTTCTGATTTTCTTTTATTTATTTTTTTATAATATTATTAAAGCTATATACAAAGGTGTAAAAGAATAACATAATTTGGTTTTATCAAAAATTAATAAACAATATGTATAAGTATATGTGATATGTACAATACATAGCAGACCATATCTCTCTCTACTTAATTTATTTGTGATCAGGTCAAGTCTTGACCTTCTCTTGGGGGTTTGGGTGATTCTGTATTTATTCTAAATACATCATTCTTTTTCTTTTTCCTTTATTCTTTTATTTTGCAAAATACATGCTAAATATGCAATATTAACAATGCCATGCAAAATGCTAAGTTATTATATTTACAGGTATTTACAGTGTGCTTTGCCAAAAAGAAGAGCTAAAATAAAAGAATAAAGAGTGAGAATAATGTATTCATCATTCTACCTCCTCGACCTTGCCCTCCTATTCCAGGTCCGTCTCGAGGGTGCCCTCCTCCTCCCCAACCTCCGCCTCCCTGATCTCCCCCTCCTCCTCTATGTCCACCGCGAGGGTGACCTCCGCCTCCTCGACCTCCCCCTCCTCCTCCTAGTCCACCATGAGGGTGCCCTCCTCCTCCCCGACCCCCCCCTTCTCCAGGTCTGCCTCTAGGGTGACCTCCTCCTCCCCAACCTCTGCCTCCCCGACCTTCCCCTCCTCCTCCCGGTCTGTCGTGAGGGCGCCCTCCTCCTCCCCAGCCTTTGCCTCCACGAACTCCCCCTACTCCTCTAGATCCACCGCGAGGGCGACTTCCTCCTCCCCGACCTTTGCCTCCCTAATTGTGTGGAAAATCTATCAAGTTTTTGTTTGATTAATGAAGTGAAAATAAATGAAGTGAAATGTGTTAGTGTAACCCAAACAATCTCCGAATCAATGAAAAATATTATTTTAAAAGAAGAATGTACTAATTATTAACCTGGTATAGCTACCAAGGTCAAACACAAAGAGGCGACTATTTTTAAATTAGGGTTATTAATTATGAAAATTAATAAAGATTTTTAAATTCCTTTCTGATTTTTAATTTATTTTAGTGAATTTTATGAATTTTTATTAATTTTAATGAGTTTTATATTCATATTAAATTTTTAAAGGTTTTAACATTTTTATATTTTTGAATTTTAATTTTTAGTTGTTTTTATTTTTTTGCAAACATTTAATTTCTTTTAATTTTCAAAAATAATTTTATGAAAATAATATATAAAAAAGTAAAAAAGAAGTCTTTTTTATTTTTAAAGTATATCAAGAATGGTCAAAAATACAGAAATAAATTGTTTTGGTGTTTTAACAAATTTTAACTATTTTTAGTGATTTTGAAAGTAATTTCATATTTTTATGGATGGTTTACTAATTTAAAACTGAAAACATATTAAAATAAAAGTAGTTACTATTTTTTGATGTTTTTAAAATAGAAAACAAATGAAAACGGTCTGAAAATAATTTTTACACAGAAGAATTTTTATTAGGCTTTAAAACAAGACTAAATATGTATTTTTGTGATTTTTATTTGATTTTATATGATTTTACAATATTCAATTTGACGTATCCAAAAATGCCCTTTTTAATTAATTGAAATGCGTCGTTTTTTGTTGTAGTCGGGCAATCAGGATTGATAAAAAATTTAACCGCACAAATCGATGAATTGTTGAGTTAATTAATGTGTGGTTTGATGTTTTTTTAACATGGGCAAGCCCCAGGGTCGACTCAAGGAGGCAAAGGAACAACTTCGGATCAGATTAGATGAATTAGCTTATGATTTTTTAAGCGGCTTTTTTTTAATTTTTTTAGGCAATAAAAATGCAAATGCACGACCTTAGATGAACTAGGTTAACCTGATCAAATTTTAGTTTGATTTTTATCTATGTTAGACAAAACTGTAATGTTCTTAGAATTTTAAAAGATTTTTAGTATTTATGATTTTCTATAGTTCAAACAGTGAAAATAACTATGTTTTTTGTATTTTTAAAAATAACAATTCAAATTAATTTAAAACCAAAAATTATGTGAGTTAAAATAAGTTGACAGGAGCTTAACCTATTTTGTTAATTTTAAGAAGTAATTTAGCAAATTAGTCCAGGCAATATAATAAAGAAAATAAAATTCAATAAATCATGGACCTCAATGTAATTTTGTAATGTTTTAGATCAATTATTAATAAATAAAAGAACTGCAAGGAGAAATGTGCAAAATTTCCAAGCAATCCATGCATTAAGCATGTGTACAGAATCACAAGGACTAGAATACGATTTATAGAAATTCTCAGATCTTTTATTAATACACAAATGTTTCAGGGAAAATGTAGCAAAATCACCAGATAGCACGCGATCAATTCACACGAGTTCATCTTACTAGGATATAAATGCAAATAATAAAAATCAAAAGGTTGATGTGCAATTATTTTATAGTTTTATAAATAGAAAAAGGTCTGAAAAGAAAATGAAATAAATTGTTGGGGGAATGCGTGTAAGATTGACTCAAGCAGTGTGCAGGGCATGTGACACCCGAATAGCGGTGTGCGATTGAGATTCTCCCCTCTAGATTTGATCGAGCGGTGGAGAATAGGGCGTGAAGAGATGCTCTAGATCAAATATGGAGCTCTTTATTCATCATGAATGAAGGAATAACTCGATTGAAGGCATCCTCAGATCAGCTTCAATCTCCTTCGATCTGACTCGAATCAATCCATCAAGGGTCTGAAAGGTGTTGATACAAATCCGTGTCGATTGGCCTCGATCAACAACTCCATATCTCACTGAGTGGAGATCTGGTAAGACTTCGTACTTCCAACCAACGATGGAGATTCTGTTGCTCAAATCTGGCTCAAGATGTTTCTCTAGGCAACCTGCAAGTGTTCAGAACTTCCTTAAAGCCCAATGAACCTCGATCACAAGTTGGAATGGATGGAGATCCTCTAAGTAGTGGGGGAGGATAGGATCAGACTGGCATATCTGATCTGATCTAGGCTGGTAGGTGTTGAAAATAGGGCTTTTCCGAGTTTTTAATTATTCAATTAAGAAGATGGATTATCGATGCAACCCTAAAATTCCCTTAACAATTATTTATTAATTTTCTCAAGCAAAAAAATAAAGTAATCAAATGTAAGCAAGAGAAAATATGTTTGCTATTTATTCACATGTATAGCGTACAAGATCGAACTCAAGGAGGCTACTAAAATCCCTAGGATTATTTAAATCAAAGAAGAAAATCAATGAAATGAAGAAAAGGATTCCTTTTTATTACACAATTTTTGGTTTTGTATGGGTTTTTATTTTAAATTTTTATGAGATATTTATTCTTATATTTTTATGGTTTTTTGAATTTAGATTTTTTTAATGATTTTTAGTTTTCCAAATTTTTATATTTTTTAAATTTTAAAATGAAGAAAAAAAGTGAATAAAAAGAATAAAAGACAAGCTCTTTTTGGATTTTTAAAATAACTTAAAATGCACAAAAAAAGGAAATGAAAAGATTTTTGAGGTTTTGGTAATTTTTTACTATTTTTATGAAGTTTTTGATAATTTTTAGCCTTTTTAGGATTTAAAAAATAGCAAAAATAATAAACAGAAAATAATGCAAATGTTTTTGGGTTTTTAAAATAATAAACAAAATAAAAAATATATATAAAATATATATATAGAAACACATTTGATTTTTAAAAGTTTTCAGAAGAAATTTTGTATTTTAAGGAATTTTTTATGAATTTTTTTAGTATTTTTAGTGTTTTATGATTTTTTGTTTTTTATAAGGAATTTAGAGACAAAATTTGTATAGAAATTAAAACAAAACAAATAAACAACCGCAAATGTTTTTAGAATTTTTCAAATATTTTTTGTAATTTTTATTAAATATTTACAATAAATAGAGAAAATAAGAGGTATTCTTTATTTATTAAAAATAAGAATACAAATTAAAATGACAAACACAAATTACTAGTTATAAAAGAAATTAGCAGGAACTAATGTTGATTTTTAGGGAATTTTTAAAGATGTTTAACTAATTATTAATCACAATTAACAAACAATTTATTAAACTGCTTCACAAGGACCTTAATGGAAGAGAATTTTATTAATAGACTAAACATATAACAAATAATAAAAACGAGGGGAACTACTGCAATTTTACCAAAAAGGGTACGTGCTAGCGCACGTGAATCGTGCTGGTGATTTAGCCAAAATTTACGGAGTCTAAAAATGGTATCTCACACAAGACAGAGACAACCGTCGCTGTGACGACTCACGATGAAATCTGGACTAAAATCAACAATTAACCCACACTAAAGATCAACAATTAGAAATAAATGTGGAGTTAAAATTTATTTTTAACTCTGCACAAATGGTGTATATGGACAAGTATGCAGAGAGTTCGAACACAGGGAGCAAACAAGATAATTCAACTAAATGTGCACAAGTGAATGTGTGTGATGTCTATACTAAGCAAGCAAGCAAAGATTTTTGTGGGTTTTTAATTTTTAATTTTTTTATTTTTTTATTTAATTCTTAATTTTGTATTTTGATTTTTTATTTTCTGATTTTTATAATTTTATATTTTATATTTTTTTTCTTTTTTAATATTGGAAAAACAATGTAATAAAAGACAAGATAAAGTATTTATAAAAATGTGCAAAAATAACCAAAAATTCAAAAATAAAATATTTTTGGTATTTTTATAATTTTTTACTGTTTTTGTGATTTTTGGGTATTTTTCAAACTGTTTTTGGTATTTTTAAATACTGAAATAAGGGAAAACAGTGAAATATGTGCTGGTTGTGAGTAAAATGGGAATATAAAGTTAGCAAATAGTAACCAAAATTTTTCACACTAATTTTCAAATAAAGAGAATGAAATATAGAACAAACAGGAACTGAGTTTGTATTTTTCTGAGTTTTCTTTGATTTTATAGATTTTTTGAAGTTTTTATGTATTTTTGAATTTTTAAGGTTTTTCTTTTGAGATTTTTAGTGATTTTTGGACTGACACTAAAATAAGATAAAGTACACACTAGGGATTTTTTTTGGAATTTTTAGAGGTATTTTAATATTTTTTTGGTATTTTCTAAGCTAGACAGTAAAGAATAAGCATGTTTTTGATTTTTAATAAATATGAAAATAAAATAAAATCAAAAACTAAAAATAGGGCTTAAAGTACAGACATACAGGAGCTTAACCCTAATTTTTGAGAATTTTTGGAATTAAAATGATGGTCCAATTAATTAATATAAGCATGCAAACATTAAACAGGCCTGGTAGGGGTATATATGCAAATATCCAAAGTTCCAGGGGCATACATGCAAATTTCCACAAAAATATAACACTTAATATTCTATTTCCAGGACCAAACACAAATCACAAAACCCGTAGGGGTAGCCTAGCAGTTTTCCCTCTAGGGCGCGTGACTTGCACGTGCCTGGCGAGGACCAATATGTAATTTCCACAAAAGTTGGGGGTTCACATGCAAAATTTCCAAAAATTTAACACTTAATAAGAAAGTTTTGGTACTGAAACGAAATAAAACAAAGACCGAGGGCCTCAGTGCAAAATGCCCTCACCTCATGTGAACAGGTCACGTGAGGTGACGTGGCAGAGGACCTAAGTGTAAATAAAATAAGTTCGGGGGTATTTTTGCAATTTTTACAAAACTTTTACACTACGTACGAAAGTTTTTAGACTAAAAAGTAAATACAAAATGCGTAGGGGCTTAGATGCAAAATACCCTCGGCGCGCGATCCGACGGCGGTGGCAAAGCTGGTGACGCGTGGCGGACATCCAACGGTTGGGGGCTCGACGCGATCCAGCGGTGTGGGACGCGCCACTTATCCACGTGGCAGCTTCTCCGGGCGCGATGACGGTTCGCCCGTGGACGTCTGAGATCAGATCTCAGCTGAGATCGACGGTGGCGGGGCTCTGACGATCGGACGGTCCACGATATGTCTGGGGCTCCTTCTTGATCGGACGGCAGCGAGGCCAGGAGGAAGAACACGGAAGAAGGCCGGCATCGGCGACCTTCCGCGACCTCCCCCGTCCTCCTTCGTCGGCGTTCATGCCTCAAAATGGCCCAGATCTCCTCCCGCAGGTGTCCTCCATGGTTGGGAAGCTTCAAGACGACCGGAAGGGCACTGGCCTTCGCCTACGACGGCGGCGGAGCTCACAGCCTCCAGGTATCTCCGGCGTCTCCAAAATGGGCTCCCAGGTACGTGGTTTGGCTCAAAACCTGCAGGAAAAGGTCGTGAAAGGACCAAGGGTAAACTGCCTTGGCCCCGTGGTGGCTGGCGCACAGTGGATGTGACGTGAAGGTGGCGGCCGGAGGAGCACTCCGACGATGGAGTTGAAGGTGCGAATCGAGCGAGGAATCGAAGTGGATTTTAAGGGGCTTTTGATCCTAGGACTACGGCTAATCGATTGAGCGAAAGATAAATGGATGAAGGGGGCCCTCGATGGCCGGAGCCAGAGGGGGAGATATACCTCGACCGCCAGTCTTGCGGGAGGTGGTGGAGGCGCCCTCGACCTCGTAAGCCCTGGCTAAGGAGCTCGCGGCGGAGCAGTCACCTCCAGCAAGCTTCGGAGCACCAGAGAGGCGGAGAGGGGTGGACCAAGGGGACTCGATTTGAATTCGAAGGAGGGGGGTTCATTATATTTGGGTTGACCCGAGGTGACAGGGGTCCAAAGATCGACGAGTATCTCGCAAATCTTGGGTCCAAAGACCAAGATTATGCATAGGCGAGATAGAGGGATGGTTGGTGACCATTGTTGCAGAAGGATGCAACACAAAAACGTGAAAGAATTGGCTGGAAAAAAGCCAAGAAAATGGCTCAAAAACAAAGCCTGACAAGGGCTACAGGGGGTAGGGCGACCAGTTGACTGGGGTCAACTGTTGACGCCTCCTGGTTGGTCCACGTGGACCAATCAGGAAAAACCCTGATTTATTAATTTGTTAATTCATTTAAAAATAGAAATAAGCTGAATTAAATAATGATTATAAAATAAAAAATATTCGTTATTTTATGTAGTATTTTATTATGATTTTTAATTTATTTTATGAGGTGTATTTTTATAAGTTCACTTTTTACCCCTTTATAGGTATAATGCCTATGTGTTTTAGCATTTTATTTTTATTTTGTGTATTTTAATTTTATTATTTTTATTTATTCTTTTCTAAAATTATAAAATACTTTTCTATACACGAATATATTTTTATTTTATTTTTCTGAATTGTTTGGTATATTTAATAAAATATAAGGGTATAATGTATAGGTATGGATATAGGTAGTATACCTATGTATTCTATATACAAGTATTTTTATTTTGTATTTTCTTTGCATTTTTATTCTAATTTTAATGCACATTTATTATAAGTAATATTTACATAATTATAAAAATATTAAAAATATAAAATAATAAATAAATAAATAAATAATAAATTGAATATTTTAATCAGTACAGCTATACAAGGTGGGTCCAAAACTCAACTTTCAAACCGTAGCTCCGCCAAATGCGAAACCACCACCATTAAAAAGATTATTTTATTCTATATACAATAAAGGTGAGTATGCTGCATTTGGAGTTGTCAGTTGTGAGATACGGGTCTGGGAAGTTGGGATTCTGGATTTTTATTCAGACCATATCTTTTTATCCGTACATTATTTTTCAGTGAAATCAATTTTGTATTTTTATTTGTTAAATTATCTACAACCTTCATGTACAAAGTTTCTTTATTTGATGTATAAAAAGTGTAACCAAAATTAGGTCCCAAAATAAATAAAGAATGAGTAGAATAATATAGGTATTTGACCCTTATCTCCCCCTACTTTATTCCTTGTCGACCTATTCATCAAGATGCCTAGGTCTCGGGGTTTGGGTCATAAAATATTTACAATATTTTATTCTTTTTCTTTTCTTTTATTTATTCTATATGTTTGGCTTTAATTACTGTATTTTATACACTATTTAGATGCACGTGCAAGAATGCTAAGATGATGATTTTAATGCTATTTACAGGCATTTGCTAGGATTTTGGTGCCAAAATGATAGAATAAAGATGATGAAATATGGATTCATCATTCCCCTATACTTTACCTTTGCTAGTCTCTAGCAAACACTTATGCAATAAGTGCAAAAGAAAAAGAAATAAAAGAAAAAGAAGAACTTGGATTTAGTTTGATTATCAAACTCGTCTTTACAAAATCAAAGTTTGGAGCTTAAGTCGGACCTTTGGAATTTTAGTGCGGGCGGAACCTTATTGAGAACCGAATTTGAAATCCAACAGTCCTTGAGAATCCCAAAACTCTGCTCAAGTCTCCTCAATAGCCAGGTCAGAAATACTTCAACTCATACGCAAACTCTTATGACTATGAATCTAACTCGTACAGTGTAAGTGATGGTGGCTCTCCCCAACTAGAATGACAAAGAGACTGACTTCTCCAGTACGACAACCCAATGATTCCCCAATCCAATAACTCCATCCTCGAGGAGCGGGGTATTCCCTTCTAAGTTCAAGTGGCAACCAGCTCAAGAGGAGGGGGTGAAGAGAAGAATGGACGGTAGCCAGTGTAGCTACCTATCCTGGGATGCAAGACCAGTGTAGTCAAGTCATCCTGCTGCAGGCTCACATGATATGACTTTGGAACTCAAGCTTGCTTATTGACTTTACAACATTTGTACATACTTGCAGGCTTTTTATTTTTGTACATGCCTAAACTTTTTTTTTTGAATACTATATACAACAGCATTTACATAAGGAGTTTTTCCTCTTGAGCCAGTAGACTATCCCTCTTTTGAAGCTTTATTGCAACCCACAGCCTCCTGTCTTTAGACTTCCTTATCACTGGACGGGTTGGGGTGCACTTCCCTCCCTAGAGGAGGACAAATGTTTCCACTTGTGTGCGTCTCATACCGGCAAATCCAATCCCCTCACCACTCCAACTGAGTTGAGCCATGTGAAAGGTGCAGGTGTCCAAGTTAGGTCATTATCAACAAGAGTCGTGCATGTGCTCCGAAATACTCTACTTAGGCAGTCAAGAATCCATTGAACCAAGTCTCTCGCTCCTCAAAGAATTAAGTCAACTAGACATGAAGTACCTCAAACCAAGTTCCTATAAGGTTCCTGTTATTAGGTAGATTTTAAGGTCCAATCAAGCTCCAATCTCCGGATTTTACTTAGACTCGTTCAACTATCAAACTCAATCCGAAAAATGCTCATGCTATGCAAATGATATGCAAAATGCAGGAAATATTTTTGTGATGCAATTTTGATTTTTTTATGGACTTTTGAAAAGATGATGCATGCATTTTTTGTATTTTTCAGAAAGATTTTTCAAGTGTTTTTTATATTTTAATTTTGCAAATGTTTTTAGGAATTTTTGAAAACAAAAAGATTTTGGCTGAAAACAAGGTGAAAATATGTACACGGGAGTGCTTCTTATATATACAAGAAGTGGATTTTAAGAATTTACAAGGGTAAGTGCTCAATTTTATAAGTACATATATATAGTGGATTTTGGTGTGATGTAAATATTCCTCAAACTTATTTGACACAAGCTTTTTCACACAATTTTTGAAAACTATAGTCCAAAATAGTTTTTACAAACATTTTTACAAACATGTACACACATTTGAAAATCATTTTGCAAAGGCTTTCAAAACAGTATATATAGGTTTTTTCAAAATATTTTTGCAACAATTTTTCAAACCATTTGCAAATCATTTTTCAAACATTTTATTTCACACAAAGAAAAGAAATTTTACAAACCACACTTTTTATACAGGTTGAAAATATGTAACAAAATATTTTCAAAATAGTTTTCAATAGATGTTCACAAAGATTTTCAAACTATTTTTCAAACATTTTGCAAAAAACATTTTCACCTGATTTATTAATCAGTAAATACACAAAGAATTTGAGGAATGGTAACATCTTTTTATTAGGGATTTCTAATGAATTTTAAAGAATTTTTAGCCATATTATTAAGAAAATATGAAAGTACGAGTTATGGCTAAAGTATATACGTAGTACATACGACCCCCCTATACTTAGCTTGAGCTATGTCCTCATAGATCGGAGAGAAAAGAGAAGACATAACTCGTACTAAGTATAAACAAGTCTAACGAATAAATGAATGAACCAATGAGAAGTTGACCATCCCCCTATACTTAGGATCAAATAATCCTAAGTATAGCAGACTGTACACAACGCAGGGAGGGTCAAGGGTGGGAATGAACAGATCATACTCGGATTATCTCCCCCTATACTTAGGGTAAGATATCCCTGAGTATAGACAAGAAGAGGAGACAATGGAGAGGATCGAAAAATAGAGAAACTCGGGGTGCACGCCCCCTATACTTAGGACAAAGTACGTCCTAAGTATGGAAAACTGTCTACAAAGGCGGCACCTTTTTGATAGATAAAGAAGATAGAAAATGAAAAGAAGAAAAGAAGAAAATAAATCAACAGATGAAAGATTGATATGAACAGATGGATCTGTACAGCGGCAGATGGAAGTGATCACCATGTATGAGATGCAGATGATATAAGACAAAGGACACATCTCATACCAGAAGAATGGGGGCGACGTCAATGGTCGGCGGATCATGATCTAGATATAGTTTCAGGCGTTGACCATTGACGCGGAAGGTAGAGGAAGATGACGATTCAGATATGTCGATGCTGCCATTGTCATGTACCTTCCTGACCACATACAGACCTTTCCACTTGCTCTGTAATTTCCCTGGGAATAATTTCAGCCTGGAATCAAACAACCATACTCTCTGATCTGGCTCAAACTGTTTATGGTTGATATGTGAATCGTGCCATGTCTTCACTTTCTCCTTGTACTGTAGGCTGTTGGAAAAGGTTGTATCTCACAGTTCTTCCAGGGCTGCCAATTCTGCTCTTCTCTGGTCTCCTATACTCTCAGGATCTAAAAGCAACTCAGTGACTGCCCAAAAAGATTTGTGCTTGATCTCCACTGGCAAATGGCACGGCTTGCCATAGACGAGTCGAAAGGGAGATGTCCCCAATGGATTCTTGAAAGAAGTCCGATAGGCCCACAAGACCGAGTCCAAAAGCTGTGACCAATCCTTTCGGTCTGGGCGGACAACTTTCTGCAAGATTGTTTTTATCTCCCGGTTCGAAACTTCGGCAAGACCATTAGTCTGAGGGTGATACGGTGTTGCAACCCGATGGTCAATGTCGAACTCGTCTGCAAGGGCCCTAACTTCGTCATTGATGAAGTGAGACCCCCCGTCTAAAATCAAGACTCTGGGTACCCCGAACCGTGAAATGATATTTTTCCTCAAGAATTTGCACACGGTTTTAGCATCTGCGGCTCGGGCGGGGATGGCCTCAACCCATCGACTGACATAATCAACAGCAAGCAGGATATGCTCGAATCCCTGACTCTTAGGAAATGGGCCCATGAAATCAATCCCCCATGCATCAAAAACCTCACAGAAGTGAATGGGTTGCATGGGCATCATGTCTCTTTGTTCGCAGGTTCCTATTTTCTGACAGTCAGTACATCTCTTCACGAACTCATCAGAATCCTTGAAGAGAGTAGGACACCATAGGCCGGATTGAAGCACCTTCTGTGCTGTCCTTTTTCCAGAATGATGTCCTCCTGCCTCAAGCTTGTGGCAGTATGTGAGGACGCTATGATGCTCTTCTTGAGGAATGCACCTCCTCTAGATACTGTCCCCTCCTTCGTGATAAAGGACGGGATCCTCCCAATGGTAAAACTTGGCCTTCGCTAGGAAGGTCTCGAGTTTCTGCCTGGGCCAACCTTGTGGGACCGTCTTGGCTACAAGATAGTTCACAATGTCGGCGTACCACGGGAGCGAGGTGACAGCCAAGATCGCCGCATCTGGAAATGTCTATGTGATAGGTGCGCTGGGCTCAGATTCCTCAAGATTCTCCAATCTGGAGAGATGATCCGCCACTACATTCTTGACTCCAGGCTTATCCTTAATCTCAATATCAAATTCCCAGAGTAGAAGGATCCGTCTGGTGAGACGTGCTTTGGCATCCTTCTTAGCCATTAAGTACCGGATGGTGGTATGATTAGTGTAGATAGTCACTCTAGATCCGAGAATATACGATCGATACTTATCAAGAGCAAAGACTACGACCAACATCTCTTTCTCAGTCATAGTTTAACTCCGCTGAGCGGCATCTAAAGTCCGGCTGGCGTAGTGAATGGAAAACGGTAAACCATCCCTCCTCTGTCCAAGCACAACCCCAACGGCAAAATCTGAAGCATCCGTCATGATCTCGAATGGAAGAGACCAATCGGATGGCTGAAGGACAGGAGCTGAAACAACCATCTCTTTGAGAGTCTCAAAAGACGCAAGACACTTATCATTGACAATAAACTCGGTGTCTTTTGTCAGCAAGTCAGTAAGCGGTCGGGCAATTCGACTGAAGTCCTGAATGAAACGTCGGTAGAAACCGACATGCCCCAGAAAAGACCGCAACTGACGCAGGTTGGACGGTGGATTGAGTTTTCTGATGATATCTACCTTGGCCGGATCGACCTCCATGCCTCTGTTGGAGACGATATGACCGAGGACCGTCCCCTGAGTCACCATAAAGTGGCTCTTCTCCCAAGATAAAACAAGGTTGACCTCTATGCAGCGCTGAAGCATACGGTCTAGGCAGTCAAGACAAGCATCGAACCCGTCACCATAGACCGAGAAGTCATCCATGAAGACCTCTAAACAGTCACCCACCATGTCCGAAAAGATGGACAACATGCACCTTTGGAATGTCGCCGGAGCGTTACATAGACCAAAGGGCATCCGTCTGAAAGCATAGGTCCCAAATGGACAGGTGAATGTCATTTTCTCCTGGTCTTCGGGCGCAATGGCCACTTGATTGTATCCAGAGTACCCATCAAGAAAACAATAATAACTCTTCCCGGCTAGCCGCTCGATAATCTGATCAATGAAGGGTAGCGGGAAGTGATTCTTCTTGGTGGCCTCATTCAATCGTCTGTAGTCCACACAGACCCTCCAAGAAGTTGGTACTCTGGTAGCGATCTCCTCTCCAGACTCATTGACAACTGTAGCGATACCCGTCTTCTTGGGTACCACATGTAGCGGACTGACCCATTTGGAGTCGGAGATGGGGTAGATAAAATCGGCGCTCCACCACTTTGAAATTTCTTTCATAACTACGTCTCGAAGATTCAAGTTCAGCCGTCGTTGGAACTCACGCGACGGCCTAGCGTTATCCTCAAGATAAATGTGGTGGGAGCAAAGATTTGGGCTCAGTCCCTGGAGATCAGCTATACTCCAACCTATTGCCTTACGGTTTCTTTCAAGAACCTCCATCAGATGAGATTTTTGTTCTCCAGTCAAATCTGCTGAGATAATGATTGGGTACATTTCTGGCTCACCTGCAAGGAATCTATACGTCATCGACTGCAGCAGAGGTTTCCGTTCTGGACAACTGGGAGGTGGCAGATCTGGCTTCTGATATGTCTGAGTAAATGCTACCAGGTCTGCATGGGAGAACTCTCGCTCTTCATGAATCTCTAACGAAGGGCGGCCTGCTGAATCATCAATAAACTGCACTGGCTCGCACTCTGTCATGGTTGTCGGCTCAGAAGGAATCAGACAAGGTAAATAATCATCAAAATCATCCCAGTCAATGTCTGAATCCGAGGGATCAGAAGAAGATGAGCAAGAATGAAAATCATCGGCACCACTCATCACGACACTGTTAGCCTCAGGTGTATCTTCATCCAGGGATGTGCTCTCCCGGCTCTCGACTGCCATGAGCTTGAGATAAAGTGAATCTGTAGGCAAGGCGAGGGTCGGTGCTACAGGATCTGTCCAATTGGATTCATTGTCAGTCATCACAAAATCACAAACCTGGTGGATGTCTAGCTCTTCCTCGGTCATCTGCGCTGCTTCGCTTGACTGCTCCGAGCATTCTAACTCTCTGGCTATGGTTTCCTCGATCGTCTCTATTTGTATGGTTTCACCCTCTACGTGAAAACATACCTTCCCGCTATCATGGTCGGTTACCGCCTTGGCTGTGGCCAAGAATGGACGTCCGAGAATGATGGGGGCATCAGTCACCGACTCAGAGATCTCCATGTCCAACACAACGAAGTCCACGGGGAATTCCAGGCCCAGAATGGTGACGACCACGTCTTTCAACAACCCCTTCGGCCTCTTAGTCGACCTGTCAGCAAACTGAAGGACTGTCCTGCTTCGAAGAAGAGGACCAAACTCGAATCGGTCGAGTAAGGCTGCCGGAAGAAGGTTGATTGAAGAGCCGCTGTCTAATAGAGTGCGATCAAACTATTGCTCCTGAATCTCGCATCTGACATAGGGAGCTCCTGCATCTGGTCGCTTGGCTGGCAGCTTGTTCTGGATGGTGCAGCAAGTGGAATGAGTGAGCACATGGATCTGATCTCTATGGTTCCTCCTCTTCCTGCGGACAGTAGTCTTCTCTTTCAGGTTCTTCTTGAAGAGGGGGATGTGCTCAAGTGCTTCTTGTAGAGTCAGCTGAATGTGGAACCTGTCAATCATTTGGTTTCCGAACTCTACCTGCTGGTTCTTTTTTGGATTTTCTTTTTTGTTCCCCTTCGCCCGGCGGAGTGCCTCAGGGAAGGGGATGGTAGGGTCCTCCACAGATGGAGGACTAGGAATCGGTCCCTATGCCTGTGAAGGAGGAGAATCCATACAATCATCATCATTCACCACATATGGATCCGCAATGTGAACAGAAACCTTTCCTTTATTCATATTTTTGTTTTTCTTTTTGTTTCCACAGTCCAAAGGTACAAAATGTGGTAACATCATAGAGGGAGGCTCAACAAAAGTAGATGTGGTGGCCTCAGTACCACCACTAGCACCTGTCTCTACGGCATCAGCACCGGGCTCTGGCTCAGCATCCAAAATGGTGGCATCAGCACCACCGTCTGCATCTGGTCTCACGACGGCATCAACACCGTCGTCTGGATCTCCATCATTGGTGGCCTCAGCACCACCATCTTCAACATCATCATTAGCGGCATCAGCACCGCTACTCTGCTCATCTGGCGCTCCTGGTTCTGCATCTGGTTGTCGCTCAGAAGAGGCGCCACCTGCGGGCATCCTACCGCTCCTAGTAGTCACAAAATCAGGATCATAGAAAGAATAAGACATATCACTCAAATAGTCACTAGGAGAGGTATCCTTTGTAAACTCTACCTGCTCAGACTTCCTCTTCAGATTGTTCGGGTTAGGTTCAATCTGAGAGGGTATGGCGGCCTTGCCTTTTATTATGTCCCTCATCTCCTGCCGGAATTCATCCATTTCTTGCCTGAAAGATGCTCGCTGTTCGGAGAGCAAGCGGGCAAGATCATCGAGAGCTGGGTTCTCAAAAGTGGGACCCTTAGAACCGTATGATTGTCCCTGCTGGAAATGGGGCTGTTGTTGCTGGTGTTGCTGGTATGGATAGTTCTGGGTCGGCTGGGCATAAGATTGCTGAGGCTGCTGTCGCTGCCTCCACTGCAGTCCCTGATAGGCGGGACGAGGACCATTCTGATACTATTGTGGCTGGGCATACTGGGGCTGCTGGTGTTGCTGTAGCTGCTGGCTGCTCTGATGTCCTTGAGCGGGATTCTGCTGCTGGGATGAGGAGCCACCGTTGCCCCAACGGAATCCTGGATGATCACGACGGATCCCAGGCTGAGGGTACCGGTCGTACCAAATCCCATTGACTTCCATCAATGGTTCCTGCTCGAAGGAGGGTGGAGGAAGAACTGCCAGTGGCTGCTCCGGCTGATACACCGCCATCTGCGTGTCCGAAGATGGCGGCTGCGTTGGGTAGTACTGTAGCAAGGGAACTGGCTCTGCCTGGATATGGTTGAATTGACGATACAAGGTAGAGGGTTGGTTGGCATTGCTACTTCTCGGATCAGCACGTGATCTGGGAGGCTGTTGGGAATGAGTTTGTGCCTCCTGGACGCACAAGATCTGCGTCTTCAGATCACTCATGGTCTTGGCAATTTGGTCCATCTGGGCCATGCCTTGCATCTGCTTCTTCTCGAGGATCTCGAGGCGGTCCAGCTTCTCACTGATTATGCCCATGTCAGCTGCGGCTGATTCAGCTTGGGCTGCGGCAACTGACACTGTATTGGGACCGGCATCGATGCGGGCGATCCTCTGGAATGATCCCGCTCCTTGCGGGGGCTTCTGCTGTGTGTAGACTCTGGCTTGGGCCATCACGGTTGAGTTTTCTGCCATGCCCTCGTAAATGGCCCAGACGTCATCTTCACCCTTTGAAAAGTATGACCCACCGCAAGAGGCGTTCACTAGCCCTTGCAGCTCCGGTGTCAGCCCACAGAAGAAACTTTGCACCAAGTTGGGCTTGGAGATATCGTAATGTGGACACCGGTCGATGAGCTCTTGAAAGCGATCCCAAGCTTCATGAAACTGCTCATTTGGGATCATGACGAAGTTACGGATCATTGCTCTAGCTGCATTGGTCCAGCCGAGAGGATAGTATTTCTTCAGGTATGCGGTCCGAAGATCTGCCCATGTGTCGATGAATCGCCCTAGATGCTTGAGCCAATATGCGGCTCTATCAACCAAGGAGAATGGAAAGGCAATCATCTTTATTGTGTCCTCGGTCATCAACCGATCATGGATGGTGCTGCATATCATCTCGAATTCTTGGAGGTGGAGGTGTGGCTCTTCGGTCGACAACCCATGGAATTTGGGTAGGAGTTGAATTGTATGGGGCCGCAACTCGAAATCTCCATGAATAGACGGGAGTCTGATCCAACGATGAGTGAGGGATGCAGCTGGGTTGTGCAATTCCCTCATGATGGTTTGTGGTGGTCTCTCAGCGTCTGGATCACCTCCTCCTGCATCAGGTCCTCCTCCTCCTCCACCGCCACCGCCACCGCCCCCAGGTCGGTTCTCTCTCATCTGAGCTATCTCTCTCATTAGATCACCCATGAAGGTACCCTGGTCACGAATATGTCTCAGCATAGTCTCCAGGGATGCTAACAAGGAATTGTTGATGGCCGCCTGATCGAATATGAATGGAGGGTGATCATGGTCATCTGGATGCTCGCCTCTATCTGCCATCACTGGATTCTCTAAAAAAGCAAAAGAGGCCATCTCAGGTGCTGTCAAATACTCTGAACTCTGTGATGCACTGAATTCTGAAACTATTGGACTGAGAGAAGGAGAAAGGGAAGGGTGGTCGAGGGGGAACAGGGTGGATGTAAACTCGGGCTCGGAGAGCGGACTCTCCGAGGTGGTCCTAGATGAATAAGGAGGAGTGCTGGATAGTGGTGCCGACAAGGTCGGCCTAAGAGATCTCCGTCCCATCATCTTGATTATTTGGGAAGAGCAGGGGAAATGCAGAAGAAGAGGAATGAAATGAGATGCAAAATTGCGCACAATTGTGCTGTGTTTTTGATCTTGACCTAAATAAATCTAGCAATCAAACACAAAACAGGGGTGAGTTCACCAACTCAACACATGAAGCCGTGAAGGTTCGGCTTTATCTTGTCAATTTTAGCTTTGATTTAGGAAGTTATCTTTTCACGAGTCCTTAGAACGCTACGCCTAAAGGAGAGAGAGTACTGCCGGAAAAGCATTCTCGTACTTGTCCTCCTCCTGTATAACCTGTAACTTGCGCTTTTTAAGGTCCTTGTAACCCTTCCTGGATCCCTACTCAGCCAAAGAAATAGAGGGAGGAAGCCGATAGGCGAAACCGATACTTCGGACCTCGCTCGCGACGAAATCACCCGTGAGCGTATAAGGTACTACTCGGACGCAGCCGGTGAGACAGACACACCCGTGAAGGCGTGGCCTAAGCTCGGTACTTCGGACAAGGTCGATGCTCACACAATAGTGAGTCACCAATGGCGACCAAGCCCTACTCGACTACGTACGATAGTAGCGCCAATACTTCGGAAATCCAAGCGATACACAAGGCAGCCACAAGTTGGGTTTTTGGCTCTAATCCTTACGAAGTGCTCACCTCACTTGGAAGGAGACCTTCCCATGCAACCTGAATACAAGTGAGGGTATTACTCTCCCCAAACAATGAATCCAATTACCGATTTTATTTTGGTCAAGGTTTTCTTAGCTGTCCCTTTTTTAATTTTTTTAGTGTTATCGCTTCTTTTGAGTCAATTCAATCAAGCGCCTAACGTTTTTGTATTTCTTTATCCTACTTTGTTCCAAAAACAGAGGGAGAAAAGAGTCGGAAAAGCCGTGCAAGTCAACACCAAGGTGGAAATCTCACCTTTGTGCCTAGATGATGGATGCAAAGTGAGAAGACTTACAACGAATCCCAGCTCTCTCCATGCGGGATGCAAAGCAGAATTTAAAAAACCTAAACTACATGGCGATATGCAAAGCGGAAATCGTCCTAGGGTAGGCAACTGCTAGCGTGAAGAACCACAAGCTAACCACTAACCCTCAATCCTAATGTCCGGTCTAGGCTCACCCCTCCTCTGCTCAACACATTTGAGTTAGGAGAAAGCGCTTGTGTGGGATGAGCTCGCGGCACGCGGATCGAAAGCTAATAGCCAACTATTTAATTAGTCTAAGTCCAAATACGATCTATAGGAGCATGCAAAGGTAATTAGTGTGTTTGGACCTATTCTAATTGAATCAAGCAGGCCTAGAGTCTAAGGGCTCAATCCACAAAAGAAATGAAAAAGGAAAACAAAATCGGAAAATGACAACGAAAAACGTGAGAAAAGCTACGATGGGCCCCCGGGTGAACAAACACCCGGAAATTAGGCCCTGAGTGTCCAAGAGTCCAAGTACCTGTATTATTACAATTTATCAAATCACTCTCTCACAAAAATCAAATGAAACTAATCTACCACTCCCTCTCACTCCTCCTGCTCTCTCCTGCTAGTTTAGCTAAAGAATAGCTGGCTCTGCTTCTCAAGGTTGCTTCGGGTCACCTAGGCGATCCGCCTTGCTCCGCGGTCCCTCGCAAGAAGACAAAAGAAGAATGGTCAGATAGCTCAATCAATAGATATCTCAAAAGTGCAAGAGAGACAAACTAAAACTATGGTAGACAACAAACACAAATAGACAAAAATATAGCTACTCGCTGTTGCTCCCCAGCAACGGCGCCATTTGATTTAGCCAAAATTCACGGAGTCTAAAAATGGTATCTCACACAAGGCGGAGACAACCGTCGCTGTGACGACTCACGATGAAATCTGGACTAAAATCAACAATTAACCCACACTAAAGATCAACAATTAGAAATAAACGTGGAGTTAAAATTTATTTTTAACTCTGCACAAATGGTGTATAGGGACAAGTATGCAGAGAGTTCGAACACAGGGAGCAAACAGGGTAATTCAACTAAATGTGCACAAGTGAATGTGTGTGATGTCTATACTAAGCAAGCAAGCAAAGATTTTTGTGGGTTTTTAATTTTTAATTTTTTATTTTATTTATTTAATTCTTAATTTTGTATTTTGATTTTTAATATTCTGATTTTTATAATTTTATATTTTATATTTTTTTTATTTTTTAATATGGGAAAAACAATGTAATAAAAGACAAGATAAAGTATTTATAAAAATGTGCAAAAATAACCAAAAATTCAGAAATAAAATATTTTTGGTATTTGTATAATTTTTTCTTTTTTTGTGATTTTTGGGTATTTTTCAAACTGTTTTTGGTATTTTTAAATACTGAAATAAGGGAAAACAGTGAAATATGTGCTGGCTGTGAGTAAAATGGGAATTAAAATTAGTAAACAGCAACCAAAATTTTTCACACTAATTTTCAAACAAAGAGAATGAAATATAGAACAAACAGGAACTGAGTTTGTATTTTTCTGAGTTTTCTTTGATTTTATAGATTTTTTGAAGTTTTTATGTATTTTTGAATTTTTAAGGTTTTTCTTTTGAGATTTTTAGTGATTTTTGGACTGACACTAAAATATGATAAGTACACACTAAGGATTTTTTTTGGAATTTTTAGAGGTATTTTAATATTTTTTTGGTATTTTCTAAGCTAGACAGTAAAGAATAAGCATGTTTTTGATTTTTAATAAATATTAAAATAAAATAAAATCAAAAACTAAAAATAGGACGTTAAAGTACAGGCATACAGGAGCTTAACCCTAATTTTTGAGAATTTTTGGAATTAAAATGATGGTCCAATTAATTAATACAAGCATCCAAACATTAAACAGGCTTGGCAGGGGTATATATGCAAATATCCAAAGTTCCAGAGGCATACATGCAAATTTCCTCAAAAATATAACACTTAATATTCTATTTCCAGGACCAATCACAAATCACAAAACCCGCAGGGGTATCCTAGCAATTTTCCCTCCAGGGTGCGTGACTTGCACGCGCCTCGCGAGGACCAATATGTAATTTCCACAAAAGTTGGGGGTTCACATGCAAAATTTCCAAAAATTTAACACTTAATAAGAAAGTTTTGGTACTGAAACGAAATAAAACAAAGACCGAGGGCCTCAGTGCAAAATGCCCTCACCTCACGTGAACAGGTCACGTGAGATGACGTGGCAGAGGACCTAAGTGTAAATAAAATAAGTTCAGGGGTATTTTTGCAATTTTTACAAAACTTTTACACTCCATACGAAAGTTTTTAGACTAAAAAGTAAATACAAAATACGCGGGGGCTTAGATGCAAAATACCCTCGGCGCGCGATCCGACGGCGGTGGCGAAGCTGGTGACGCGTGGCGGACATCCAACGGTTGGGGGCTCGGCGCGATCCAGCGGTGTGGGACGCGCCACTTATCCACGTGGCAGCTTCTCCGGGCGCGATGATGGTTCGCCCGTGGACGTCTGAGATCAGATCTCAGTTGAGATCGACGGTGGCGGGGCTCTGACGATCGGACGGTCCACGATATGTCTGGGGCTCCTTCTTGATCGGACGACAGCGAGGCCAGGAGGAAGAACGCGGAAGAAGGCCGGCGTCGGCGACCTTCCGCGACCTCCCCCGTCCTCCTTCATCAGCGTTCAGGCCTCAAAATGGCCCAGATCTCCTCCCGCAGGTGTCCTCCATGGTTGGGAAGCTTCAAGACGGCTGGACGGGCACTGGCCTTCGCCTACGACGGCGGCGGAGCTCACAGCCTCCAGGTATCTCCGGCATCTCCAAAATGGGCTCCCAGGTACGCGGTTTGGCTCAAAACCTGCAGGGAAAGGTCGTGAAAGGACCAAGGGCAAACTGCCTTGGCCCCGTGGTGGCTGGCTCACAGTGGATGTGACGTGAAGGTGGCGGCCGGAGGAGCACTCCGGCGATGGAGTTGAAGGTGCGAATCGAGCGAGGAATCGAAGTGGATTTTAAGAGGCTTTTGATCCTAGGACTACGGCTAATCGATTGAGCGAAAGATAAATGGATGAAGGGGGCCCTCGATGGCCAGAGCCAGAGGGGGAGATATACCTCGACCGCCGGTCTTACGGGAGGTGGTGGAGGCACCCTCGACCTCGCACGCCCTGGCTAAGGAGCTCGCGGCGGAGCTGTCACCTCCAGCAAGCTTCGGAGAACTAGAGAGGCGGAGAGGGGTTGACCAAGGGGACTCGATTTGAATTCGAAGGAGGGGGGTTCATTATATTTGGGTTGACCCAAGGTGACAGGGGTCCAAAGATCGACGAGTATCTCGCAAATCTTGGGTCCAAAGACCAAGATTATGCATAGGCGAGATAGAGGGATGGTTGGTGACCATTGTTGCAGAAGGATGCAACACAAAAACATGAAAGAATTCGCTGGGGAAAAGCCAAGAAAATGGCTAAAAAACCAAGCCTGACAAGGGCTACAGGGGGTAGGGCGACCAGTTGACTGGGGTCAACTGTTGACGCCTCCTGGTTGGTCCACGTGGACCAATCAGGAAAAACCCTGATTTATTAATTTGTTAATTCATTTAAAAATAGAAATAAGCTGAATTAAATAATGATTATAAAATAAAAAATATTCGTTATTTTATGTAGTATTTTATTATGATTTTTAATTTATTTTATGAGGTGTATTTTTATAAGTTCACTTTTTACCCCTTTATAGGTATAATGCCTATGTGTTTTAGCATTTTATTTTTATTTTGTGTATTTTAATTTTATTATTTTTATTTATTCTTTTCTAAAATTAAAATACTTTTATATACACGAATATATTTTTATTTTATTTTTCTGAATTATTTGGTATATTTAATAAAATATAAGGGTATAATGTATAGGTATGGATATAGGTAGTATACCTATGTATTCTATATACAAGTATTTTTATTTTGTATTTTCTTTGCATTTTTATTCTAATTTTAATGCACATAATTATTATAAGTAATATTTACATAATTATAAAAATATTAAAAATATAAAATAATAAATAAATAATAAATTGAATATTTTAATCAGTACAACTATACAAGGTGGGTCCAAAACTCAACTTTCAAACCGTAGCTCCGCCAAATGCGAAACCACCACCATTAAAAAGATTATTTTATTCTATATACAATTAAAGGTGAGTATGCTGCATTTGGAGTTGTCAGTTGTGAGATACGAGTCTGGGAAGTTGGGATTCTGGATTTTTATTCAGACCATATCTTTTTATCTGTACATTATTTTTCAGTGAAATCAATTTTGTATTTTTATTTGTTAAATTATCTACAACCTTCATGTATAAAGTTTCTTTATTTAATGTATAAAAAGTGGAACCAAAAATAGGTCCCAAAATGAATAAAGAATGAGTAGAATAATATCGGTATTTGACCCTTATCTCCCCCTACTTTATTCCTTGTCGACCTATTCATCAAAATGCCTAGGTCTCGGGGTTTGGGTCATAAAATATTTAAAATATTTTATTCTTTTTCTTTTCTTTTATTTATTCTATAATTTTGGCTTTAATTACTGCATTTTATATAGTATTTAGATGTACGTGCAAGAATGCTAAGATGATGATTTTAATGCTATTTACAGGCATTTGCTAGGGTTTTTGGTGGCAAAATGATAGAATAAAGATGATGAAATATGGATTCATCAGCTGGCACGGACCCCGATGGGATTAATTTATTTCAAGGCTTCAAACAGTAACAATAATCTGCAGGATATATTATGCAAAATACCATAGATCACCTGTAATGCACGTTTATACAATTCAAACTAGACTTAGCTGCTATTAGAATAAGCCATAGGGAAGAATATGCAAATGTGTAATAACTGACAAAATAACACGTGTCCCTTGGGGGACTTATTCACAAAACAAGGAAGCTAAAGGACTAAAGGTACAAATAGTCACGAGGCGGTTGCGAGGCACGTGTAGATCATGTGGTCTTGCTTCGATCTGGAGCAATGGATCCACGGTTGATAATTGGGGCAATTTGGATGGTCAGGATTCGATTTAGGAGCGGAGTTCTTGATCTGTCGAATACTAGGGCAGCTGGAGGAACTCTGATTAAGGTATGCACCGGCGACTTTCAATCGACCATAGGTCGATCGACTTAAATCGCTAGCTCCTCCTGAAGGTCCGTATAGCTTCCTGCTGCTCCGCTCCGTCTCCTAGTTATAGCGATGAAGCTTGAAGATAGTTGAATCAAGATCTGATGCTCCTGCACACTTCAGTTGATGTATGATCTCCAAATCGCAAATCACAGCTCCAATTGCTCCCGCCACCTTCAAAAGGTCTGATGCTCAAAGGCGAAGCTCCGATAACTATTATTTGACAAAAATAAGGAGAATTGATGAGTGGACTAGGACCTCCAACGGACGTGGTCGGAAAGGAGGTAGGATCCAGATCTTGGTTAGATTTGGAGGGATCAGGTTGCAGAAGAAGATGAAGAAAGGGGGATGGATATAATGCACGAGTCAGGATAAGAAATGGAATATCAAGGAGCTCCGATCGATCAGATCAGAGCTCGGGTGGCGAAGATCTAGTCTAATCTAAATAAGAAATTAAACGCAAAAAATGAAAGCTGAATTTAGAAGAACGGACCTAAATCTACCTACAGTGGATGGGTGATTGTTGTAGACTTGATTGTTGGTGAAATTTAGAGAAGCATTGACATAGCGGCAGAGCTCCGCCATATGTCGTATCTCATCTCCCTTCCTCTAATATGCTCTCTCAATCGCGGAGGTGAAGCCCTATCACAACCTCTCACTTTTGGACTCGACCTCGAGCAGAATTGAAGGTGGAAAACAGAACATTGATCAAATGAGATTTGGGAGGGGACTTTATAGGAGACTGATGAATCTCAGATTCATCACTCTAAATCTCATTTATTAAGCTCAATTCCCTCAAAATCATCAGCATTTCTGCATTTATTCTGCATAATTAGCATTCATGCATGTTTTCATAAGAAGTGCATTTTATCCATTATGTTTGCACAAAATAAGAAGCCAACAATCCAAGCCAAATTTGACCTGTAAATAGCCTAACTTCCTGGATTTTTAACTCCTTCACGCTAACTCCACATGATCCAAGACCACTCTACTGTGTACATATCACTCACAAGAATAAATGAAAAATACAAAAAAAAATAATTAACCCAAATAGGTAGACCAAAAACCCAAACCCTAGTTTCAGGATTTTCGGACTAAAAGCCCCATATCTTCCCCATCTAGTATCCGATTTGATCCTACTCACTTTTGAACTAATGTACATTCAATTACCTTCAAAACAAGACCAAGTTCAAGTGAATCGGAGCTCATATGCGAAAGTTGGGTTTTGGGCCTCTTTTGTACATTGTGTATTTTAGCGGTTTTTGACCTGATATTTTATGTACATATTTTCTTAATTAATAAAAATAAAAAAAATTAGATTAAGGTTTCTTTATTTATCTTTGATTTTTCCATTTTTTCTGGATTTTTATCTGGTTTAAAAATGACGAAAATTTCAAAACCCAAAAATATAGGTATTCTATGTATATGGGATACCCCAAAAATTCACTTTGCGCATTTTATCGCTTTTGGTTTTGATATCTTCATGAAAGTTGTATATGTCATCGAGACGAGCAATTTTCGTGAAGAAACTTTTTCGATCCGAGGTCGTTTACTATTTATTTTTAATTTTATAAAGTCTTTATTCCTGGAATTTTGTGGTGCTGACACGTGGCGCCCCTGGGGCCGCCACGTGTCGGCGTTTTTTGGCCTTTTTATTTTCGTTTTTATTAAAAAATAAATAAAGAAAAAGGGCACTGCACGTGCCTCCCTGGCACGTGCTCCGCACGTGCCCTGCTCCCTCTCCCCATTTTGCGCCACGTGGCAACCTCCTGGCCATCCGATCATCGCCCGATCGGATGGCCCAAGAGTCCCCTTCAACCTCCCAGCGCCCATCCCCCCACCCCGCGATTTCTCTGCCGTTGACCTCGTCTCCAACCGCCGCCCCCGCCTTCGTCGCCAACGGCCAACCACCACCTCTGGATCTCTCGCACCGCTCGACCCCTCTCTCCTATTTAAAGGACCTCGACCCCCCCCCCCTCCCGACTCCTCATCCGCCGATAGTGACGACGCTCGGAGGTGACAACTCTGAGCACCCTCGTGCGACGAGGTCCGGTGGTCGACCACCGTAGCATCACGGCCCTCATCGCCATAGTGCCCAGCTCTGGCTTCCTACTTCGCCGTTGAGCCACCGCCAACATTCACATCCTCCTGACCGTCTATGACCTCCAACGAAGACCGTTCCTCCACCTACGCTACTTCTGATCCGCCATCCCCGTCGTCTTCTTTGACAACCACCAGAGCTACGTCCACCCTCGACAACCAACTCCATCGACAACGTCATCGACTTTGCTACCACGATCTTCATCGACACCTAACGCAGCTACGCCGCCTACGTCTCCGACAACCTCTTCTCTGGCAATCACCCCTGAGCGTCCCCAACTTCGCCAACCTTCGACCACCAACAGCCAGAGGCTCCTCTACTACGACATCCATCGCCTCGCCGGCCCTCGAAGCTACAGATGTGGCCGGGCTCCCCTTTGGCGTTCCTCCAACGCTCTGCCGGAGCCCCTCCATTGCTCCGCCACCGACAAAACCTTCGCCGGACCGCTTCACCTCTTTGCCTCGTCGACAGGACCGGGCTCTAACCCCGAGGTCCCCCGCACGTGCTCCGCACGTGCGTGGGGAAACGTCAGCAGCAATCAACATAAGTCACGTGCATTGCATGTGACATTGGGAAAATTGCATAACTCGCCCCGGGAATCTTGATATTTGCGAATCAATCCGTCTCCAGCATGGCACGTGCCCCTCTGAACATTTTGAAGAAAAACCCCCATCAGTCCTGGTAAATACATATAGGCCTTCCTGCATATTCTATTTATTTTATTATATTGCATTGTTACCCCTGTCTTTCCTTATAGTTATGGACCTCTACATTGCATCGTTTTATTTATCAAAAATTGACATTTGTTCTTCCATTAATTCTCTTCTATTTGACATATTTTGGTCATTTTTGTAAGTAGTGGTTAACTAATAATTAATTATTTTGTGGAAAATTGCAAACTTTGTCCTTTTTATGCTCTTAAATTTGTTATTGATTAACCGTTGCTCTAAAAATTCCCCAAAAATCACATATTGTAGAGTTAATTGTGCTTGATATTGTGCCCAAAAAGAATTGAATTTGCATGCATAGATTGCCATGTAAAAATCATTTTACATATTTCAGTATTTGATTCTTAATAAGTATTAAATCCCACATTTTCATGGTTTAGGATTTTTCTGAGATCCATCACCTAGTGACAGATCTTAGATAATTTTATCCCCTAAAAATAAGTAGGTTTAATATTTATTATAATTAACTATTGGAAAATCATTTTGTTTGCATTTAAAAATTCATAAAAAATATCATATTGCGTCTAAAAATTCCAAAAAATATAGAGCATTCATTTCATCATATTCTGTATCGCGGCCAAGTTTCATAATTTTCGGACATCTTTTGAACGTAATTTGCATTTTAGTCCCTAAAATAGGCTGAAATTGCTTCTTGCATCCCTTATTTGCATTAAAAATTCCAAAAAAAGACCGCCTCGAAAACCTTACACGAATTTTGATAGACATAATTCTAGGTTGTTCCTTTGCCTCCTTCTGTTCGACCTTGGGACTTGCTCAAGTAAAATAAACACAAAACCACTCGATTAAAAATTGATTAAAATATTCGTGGTTATTTTCTTGACCGATTCGGATCGTCACCTACAACGAACAACAAATCATTATTTTTAGCACAAACAGAGAATACATACATCTTCTTAACGCTACGATTTCGGAACCGTCAGATGACGTCGTTGCTGGGAAGGCAAACGGCTTAGTTTTGTGTTTTGAAATTTCTTGTTCGATTTTCCGCATTCGGGTAGTCAGACCCCAAATTTTTCATTATAAATCCCATTTTATTTCACACATTTATTTTTCAGGATTTATTTCGCTTATTTTATTTTTGATTCTTTTCTGAGTCAATCTCTTACACAAATCTCTCTTATTTTTCTTGTGAGGTACCCAGCGTATGTGGAGCGGTTTTTCAAGAAACCGAAGCATCTTCACCGACATCCGAAAAAAGCTACAATTAATTTAAGATCAAGTCGAGTCGTGAGAGAGCATAGAGTCTAGGTTTTTAATTTCTACAATTTTATTTTTGTAATTAATTGCTCATTTACAACGGTGTCCGTTTGGACTCTCGTGTGTGGAAAAGACTTTGAATTCTTTTGTGGTGTGCCGTGGACTGTTTCACTCTCCGGTGAGGGTGGGGCCTGACTTCAGTGGCGATTAGGATAGACCTGCACATATGGCTCTCAAAGAGCATTTTAATTTCTCGATTGTGCTCGTAGGACTTAAGCCACACTTCACATTAACTGAGACGCACATAGATCGTTCAATTTAGCCAAAATTTAAATCAATTCTTTCCCGCCAATAGAACTTTCTACTTAGGTGTGGTTTTTCATCGGCTTGCATTCATTTAGAATAATTTTTCAATTCTGTATTGCATCTCACATGGAGATTGCGAGGATTCACTGTAAGTCTTCTAACTGAGCATACATCATTATTTTCGCGTGCATCGGCTTTTCTCGAACTTCTCCCTCTTGTTTTATCACATAATTCTAAAGGAAATTGGGGCTAGATGGTAGACATATATTTGTGCTCATTTAAATTCTTCAGTGATCATCTAATTAAAATTGGGACTGCTAATTATAGTCGATCAAAATAACCTATAAAATCAAGAATTTTTGCGAGAGAGCAACCCCGACCTTGGATTATTTTACTTTTTTTCTGAGCGAGAGGCAATACTTAAGGCTAGAGCCCAAATCTGGATTTTTATCTTGACTACTGATTCTATCAAAAATGATTAGCTACTTCTCAGTGAGGATCTACGGGTAGCCAGTAAACGGTCTGGATTTCCTTTGCAGAGTGGGTGGTTTAGAGGACACTGCGTAAGGCTCTGTCCTCAATTAACATTGGTAGTCGTTCTACGGTACGTACTTACACTCATACTGGCTGAAAGTAGGCGCGACTAGTCGTAAGAATTCGGGCCAGTCATTACGAAAATTTCAGCACCTAACAGCTCGCTAAATTTTTGCCAAGATTGATTTATTACCAACTAAAATTGAAAAGATAATAGCCGAACTCTTACGGCTTCATTGTGTGAGTTGGTGAACTCAGGGTTTGATTTGTGTTTGCATTGGTGTGCGTGAACCGATTTCGAAGATCAACAGCCGCACATTTGATAAGATTTCTTTTGACTATCCCGTGCAATCATCTCTCTCCTTTCTTGATTTAAACCTCATCATGGAACTCTTGTCCAATAACTCTTGCAGACCCAACCCCTCATTCCTTTCAGCTCTTTCAAAAATGGTCGAACGTTTATCCGAGAATCCATCAGATCTATACTATGAAAATGAATTCGTATCGGTTAGACCCAAAAAACCTCCTCCTACTTCCACAAGAGACTCTCAACCATCAATAGATTCATCTCTCTCTACAGATCCGATCTACTCTCTGAATGGCAACCCTTTGTATTCAGATCATACAAACCAACAACCGACTGAGGTCTCCACTTCTTCATACATCAATCCACTCTACTCTGATCATACAATTCATCCTTCATATTCGGTAAATGTCAATCCTTCATTCATGGGAAATGAACACCACATGATCGAATTGAACACTTCTTCACCTCTTCCATCGACCCTACCCTTGCACAACAATGAACAATCTTCATCTTGGATTGACCATGACAACCCTCTCTTCAGACATACAGAGGATTGGACTGACCACATAAAAACACATCAACCTTGTATGCTGACTCCACAATATCAAGGTCCGACCACTCATAATCAAAGGATTGAACTCTACTCGGACCAACTTCGCATACCTAGACCATATGAGTAGCCGCCTTCCATAATTGTTGAGGAGATATTTTCAGAAAATGATGATCATATATCAGATATTTCAAGAGACTCCTCTCCTAGTACATATAATAAAATGGAAGAGGAAATTCAATTACAAAAACACACCCCGACTGCTCCCACGATTGGTCATGAAAAGATTTTGGAGGATATATTGAGGATGAACAAGAAATTTGAGTTAATGGAGGATAGATTTCAAGAATTTGTCGATCGATTAATTTCAATCTCTGGTAGCTCGGACATAAAAATGAATGAGGAAATGATTGGATCTAAGATTGAAAATTTTGAGGGCATTCAAGAACCTAGGGACGATTCGGACAGCGATACTTCTGCATATTATTCCCCTAGAAATGACTATGCATCTGTCTCCCACTCTGAACATCAGAACCCCCGCTCATCTGAGGAGCACACCACATCACCACACCACAAAGAAAATACCGAAAAAATGGAAAATCCAGACAATTTTATAAAAATTAAGACTGAAGAAGATCTGAGGAATTTGGATCCTGTTGTACGGGAAGCACTTGAGAAAAGATTGATTTTTGAACTTCCCTTCATAAAGGCCATTGAACACTTCCCCGACCTTAAAGAATTTGTAATGGACAAATTAACTATGAAAAAGTCGGGCAGGATTAGAACAAAGACCGAGAGACATATATTGTCAATGGCCTCCTTGGTGTTGAGGAGAAAAACCAAGAGTCGCATAGTGAAGTGGTTGCCCAGATTTGACTGTGTAACCAAAGACACAACTTTCACCCATGCTCGAGTTGATGACGATTCACCAATCAATATCCTCCTGACCTCTGTATTTCATGAACTCAAACTTGGACCGATCAGGAAGATACGATAAATTGTTCAAATGGCAGACCGACCGATAAAGCGGCCGAGAGGAATCATTTCTGTCATCATGATATTCCAAGGTGCTCCGCTCAAAGTAGAATTCACAATCATTGATATTGAGTATCAAGGAGAATTCACCTAGTCTCCAATTATTCTCGAAAAGCCATTCTTAGCATTGGCCAAGGCAATTATTGATTGTGAGACTTGGTAGATCAATTTCACAGCATTAGAAGCACTTAGATCTGATCCTGTCTTTGAGGAACCACGATCTTCTGAGGAAAACCACGAAGTCCCCGACAGCCCAACCATGAAAAGGTAGAAGAGCCCTACCCCGCTACGACACCTGAGATAGCGGTTGTTTATGAGACTATTAGTTTAGAAAATCTCTCACCTGCTCCATTCCCCGCTGCTCTCACCATGAAGAATCAAGTACATGAATCATATGATCCGGAGACTTATGCATGGGCACACCCTGGGTCGTCCTATTCTAACTACCTTGACCACATCAATACGACACAGGAATGCTCCAACATTAAATCAATTGACATCGAACATGCAGAGACTCTCCCCAGTATTTCAATTATCGCGGATCTCAAAATAGACAAATCCTTCTTCTATGATCCTGAGACATATGCATGGTCGCACCCTGGAGCAACCTTCTCTGAATACCTTGACCAAATCATCCCAAATCGAGAGTGCACCAATATTCAGAAGACTAAGAACAAACACGCAGGACGAACACCAACTAAGGAGAATTCCAATGGCTATTCATCTGGATACTCAAGTGAACTGACACCTTCACGAAGAAATAAAAAGAGAGTCACCTTTGACCTTTCGGAAGAGGAATCAGCTGATGATCCCTCATCAGGTCCGGAAAAGGTAGTCTACATGAGTGAAGTCTGTTCGGCAGCTCTAAAGTCATATCTTCGCAAGGATCCAAAATTCAATTCTTGTTGGACAACTCCCGTTCCTAAGTACTATTCATCCAAAGCTGATGCTCCTGCCCTCTTCAAGTACACTGGAATTATTTCGTATGAGCTGATTGAGACCGGTGCTTCTGAGTATTCATCCGAGGATAAACCGATTGACCCCAAGAAGGAACGAATTCTGAGGAAACAATTGAAAGAACAAAAAGACCAGAATATTTGGATTATATCCACTTTCGAATACTACTTCTATGAGGATAACTCCGATGATGGATATCTTTCATCTGACTCAAACACTTCATCCATTATCCATCATGATTTTTCTGAAGATGACACAGAAAATAGTTGGGAATCATATGCTTCATCTCTTTCTCATCATTACGATCTCCCATCACAGGCTCACAAAAAGATTAGCCGAAAACTGCCTTAATCATCGGCTACCACCCTCCCTCCCGACCACATCGGTCTCCTTGTACAACTTCTTCCTCTACTTAGGCCAAGGCCTAAGTATAGGGGGGGACCGATGCCATTTGTGTATACCATCCTTCTCCTATCTTCTGTTCGCTCCACTTCCGCCCTTCTTCTATACTTAGGACTACTAGAGCCTAAGTATAGGGGGAACCGATGTTCATCTATATATACTCTCCTTATTCACATATCCCGATCGCCTCATTTTTTCGCTCTTCCTCTATACTTAGACTGTTCACAACCTAACTATAGGTTGTGTTCCGATCCATCTTTTTCTTTTCCTTTTCTCACTCTCTTACACTTAGCCCGAGCTATGTCTTCTTTACGCTTCTTGTGCTTTGAGGACACATCACTTGCTAAGTATAGGGGGTCTGTATATATACTTTGTATATATTTTATCCATATCTCGTACTTTCGCGTAAGTCTATATGTATTTACGGGGTGGGTAATTAATTTGAAAACAAAAAAAAACAACAAAAGAAATTATAAGAAAAAAAAGAGTTTTGCTACTAACACTGACTGTACCCAAAACTTTTGAAAAAAATGGCTTCTTATTCAATTTTGCGTTAAAAAAACAACCAAAAAATCCTTGCATAAAATTTCAAAGAAATTCACAAAAAAATCAAAAATCAAAAAAATTCACAAAAAATGGCTTCTTATTCATTTTTGCATTGAAAAAAAATCAAAAAATAAAAAAAATCAAAAAAATTGTGTCTGCATTTCACACACCTGCACTTCATCCAGCATTGCATTCATTTGCATATGTGAAAAGTCATTGGGTTCTGAACCGAGTTGTGAGCAGAAACCGAGAGTGGTCTGGACTTGACCTTAATCCACCTAATTTTCAGAGGAACTTCACCGAGAAATAGGATTTTAGAAGCTTCAGGTCTTTGACTTAATTCTTTGAGTTCCACATGACAATGTGCAGCGTTTGACTCTTAGTGTCTTACATGGTCTCTTCATTCTGGGTACAACTCTGGAATAGGGAATTAATTTGCACTCTTACACTATGCACTTAGCTCAACTCAGATAGGATGTTGGAAGACTGTGTGAGTTTCTTTTCTGTTAGCGTGGAAATTTAAAGACTGGAGTACGGGTTGAAATAAAGCTTCGGAAAAGGGATGGATGGCTGGGCACAATTTTTTTAAGACCCTAAAAAAATGTACGGAACAAAAAGATTCTATATATGTAGGGGAACAACAAGATCCAAGCAGAACCACCAAAAATTCCAAATACAAAGAAGCATTCTACCAAATAAAATCTGACCAAAAAGGTCCAAGCTTCAAGAAACATGCAGATCTTGGTGGAGACTCGGCTACACTGGCCAGCTTCACAAGGAGAGGTGACTACACTGGCCACCCTCCAGTTCTTTTCCCCTTCTTCTATCTTCTCCCCCAATTTGATTCTGAACACAGCATGACAGACCTTAGAAGGAAATACCTGACTCCCCGAGGACGAGTTACTAGAGAGGAGAGGAGCATGATAGTCCGACATTCTGGATGGGAAGAGCTAAAACTTTTCACACACATGAGTCGGTTGTTCAATATTCATAGGGTATACTTTGGGAAGAGGATTGATCTAAGATGACTTCTGAGCTGAAACTGTGACAATGATGTGTAGAACTTGAGGGATGCTGATCTTAAAATTCTAAGTCTCACAATAGTTCCGCCATAATATTAATCCAAAGGTCGAGTTTAGTTTTATTTTCACCTTCAGCTCATGGTATTGGTATGGAACCCAATCTCATTTCACCTCATGGCATTTCTTTTTGTTGCTCAGGGACGAGCATGGTTTAAGTATAGGGGGATGATGAATCTCGGATTCATCACTCTAAATCTCATTTATTAAGCTCAATTCCCTTAAAATCATCAACATTTTTGCATTTATTCTGCATAATTAGCATTCATGCATGTTTTCATAAGAAGTGCATTTTATCCATTATCTTTGCACAAAATAAGAAGCCAAAAATCCAAGCCAAATTTGACCTGTAAATAGCCTAACTTACTTGATTTTTAACTCCTTCATGCTAACTCCGCATGATCGAAGACCACCTCCACTGTGTACATATCACTTACAAGAATAAATGAAAAATACAAAAAAAATGATAAACCCAAATAGGTGGACCAAAAACCCAAACCCTAGTTTCAGGATTTTCAGACTAAAAGCCCCATATCTTCCCCATCCAATATCCGATTTGATCCTATTCACTTTTGAACTAATGTACATTCAATTACCTTCAAAACAAGACCAAGTTCAAGTGAATCAGAGCTTATATGTGAAAGTTGGGTTTTGCGCATCTTTTGTACATTATGTATTTTAGCGATTTTTGACCTCATATTTTATGTACAAATTTTCTTAATTAATAAAAATCCAAAAAAATTAGATTAAGGTGTCTTTATTTATATTTGATTTTTTTCATATTTTTTTCGGATTTTTATCTGGTTTAAAAATGACAAAAAATCACAAAACCCAAAAATATAGGTATTCTATGTATGTGGGATACCCCAAAAATTCACTTTGCGCATTTGATCGAATTTGGTTTTGATGTGTTCAAGAAAGTTGTAGATCTCATTGAGCCGAGCAATTTTTGTGAAGAAGCTGTTTCGATCTGAGGTCGTTTACTATTATTTTTGATTTTACAAAGTCTTTATTCTCGGAATTTTGTGGTGTTGACACGTGGCAGCCACTGGGGCCGCCACGTGTCAGCGTTTTTTGGCCTCTTTATTTTCTTTTTTATTAAAAAAATAAAAATAAAAACGGGTACCACACGTGCGTCACACGTGCCCCGCTCCATCTCCCCATTTTGTGCCACGTGGCGACCTCCTGACCATCCGATCATCGCCAGATCGGACGGCCCAAGAGTCCCTTCAACCTCCCAGCACCCCCCCCAATTTCTCCACCGTTGACCTCTTCTCCAACCGCTGCCCCTGCCTTCGTCACCAACGGCCAACCACCACCTCCGGATCTCTCGCGCCACTCGACCCCTCTCTCCTATTTAAAGGACCTCGACCCCCCCCCCCCGACTCCTCATTCGCCAATAGCGACGACGCTCAGAGGCGACAGCTCCGACCGCCCTCGTGCGACGAGGTCTGGTGGTCAACCACCGTAGCATCACGACCCTCGTCACCGTAGTGCCCAGCTCCGGCTTCCCGCTTCGCCGTTGAGCCATCGCCAACATTCACCTCCGCCCGACCGTCTACGACCTCTAACGAAGACCGCTCCTCCACCTACGTTACTTTCTGCTCTGTCGTCCCCACCATCTTCTTCGACAACTACGGAGCTACGTCCACCCTCGATAGCCAACTCCATCGACAACGTCATCGACTTCGCTGCCACGATCTTCATCGACACCTGACGCAGCCACGCCGCCTACATCTCCGACAACCTCTTCTCCGACAATCACCCCTGAGCGTCCCCAACTTCGCCAACCTCCATCCACCAACAGCCACAGGCTCCTCCGTTACGACATCTGCTGCCTCGCCGGCCCTCGAAGCTACAGACTTGACCGGGCTCCCCTTTGGCATTCCTCCAACGCTCTGCCGGAGCCCCTCCACTGCTCCGCCACCGACAAAACCTTCGTCGGAACGCTTCGCCTCTCCGCCTCGCCGATAGGACCGGGCTCTAACCCCGAGGTCCCCCGCACGTGCGTAGGGAAACATCAGCAGCAATCAACACAAGTCACGTGCATTGCACGTGACGTTGGGAAAATTGCATAACTCGCCCCGGGAATCTTGATATTTGTAGATCAATCCATCTCCGTGGCACGTGCCCCTCTGAACATTTTGCAGAAAACCCCCCATCAGTCCTGGTAAATACATATAGGCCCCCTGTATATTCTATTTATTTTATTTTATTGCATTGTTACCCATGTCTTTCCTTATAGATATGGACCTCTACATTGCATCGTTTTATTTATCAAAAAATGGCGTTTTGTTCTTCCATTAATTCTCTACTGTTTGACATATTGTGGTCATTTTTGTGAGTAGAGGTTAATTAATAAATAATTATTTTGTGGAAAATTGCTAACTTTGCCTTTTTATGCTCTTAAATTTGCTATTGCTTAACCATTGCTCTAAAAATTCCCCAAAAATCACATATTGTAGAGTTAATTGTGCTTGATATTGTGCCCAAAAAGAATTGCATTTTCATACATAGATTGTCCTTTAAAAATCATTTTGCATATTTCAGTGTTTGATTTTTAGTAAGTATTAAATCTCACATTTTCGTGGTTTAGGATTTTTCTGAGATCCACTACTTAGTGATAGATCTTAGATAATTTTATCCCCTGAAAATAAGTATGTTTAATATTTATTATAATTAAATATTGGAAAATCATTCTATTTGCATTTAAAAATTCATAAAAAATTTATATTGCATCCAAAAATACCAAAAACAATTACAGAGCATTCATTTTATCATATTCTGTATGCAGCCAAGTTTCGTATTTTTCGGACATCTTTTGAACATAATTTGCATTTTAGTCCCTCAAATAGGCTGAAATTGCATCTTACATCCCTTATTTGCATTAAAAATTCCAAAAAAAGACCGCCTCGAAAATTGTGCACGAACTTTGATAGACATAATTCTAGGTTGTTCCTTTGCCTCCTTGTGTTCGACCTTGAGACTTGCCCAAGTAAAATAAACATAAAACCACTCGATTAAAAATTGATTAAAATATTCGTGCTTATTTTCTTGACTGATTCCGATCGCCGCCTACAACGAACGACAAATCATTATTTTTAGCACGAACAGAGAATAAATACATCTTCTTAACGCTGCGATTTCGGAACTGTCAGCGACCATGAGAAGTGAAATTCAAAACATGAACGTGCACGAACCGAGGCAGTAATCGCGAAATTATTAATGAGTGAGGTTATTCGATAAATGGACTACAAGATCCACAAAGGGGGTAAAGCTTATTGAAGATTGGATCAATTAGAAAAAAGGTGAGAAGAAGCTCTAGTGAGCAGAATTATTCGAGCTATCGGGTGAAGAGGGGGTTGACTCAGGCCAACAAACCCAGGTCCACCAATCAAGTTAAAAAATATTTACCTTTATTCATAGATAATTTTACCTATATATAAAACACCTTGATTTTTTATAAATTATTTTTTTATAAATAATTATATAATTTAATATTTTATTTATTTACAACATTTTCAAGGGTTTTATTCATATTTTATTTTATGAAATAATTTGGTAGGTTAAATAAATAATTATATTTACATTATAATCATAATAGAGCATGTACAATTTATATAATAATTTATTTTTGTGAATTTGATTTTGTAATGTTTATTTGCATTTTATTTGATTAAGTACAATATATACCATTATTTTAAAATCAATATGAACAAATATGTATTCAAAATAAATAAAAATAGCATATATCCGCACAATATATAATACAAGCATAATATATAATACACTCCTAAATGCCACATTTTACATCTTAACTCTGATTTTAATGAAACCATTGTCATTCTGAATCTTATTTTTTTAGAGTATAATTAAAGTGAGTTTGCTTTATTTTGAGTTTGATGGAGAAGATATGAGTATGATAAGATTGGCTTTGCGGCTTTTTCAAAGTGTCGTTATTTACACAATGCACATTGAATTTTCTTGTAATTATTTTTAATATTTACAACTAATTTTTTGTACAAGTTTCAAGAAGAAAATATTTTTATTTGAGATGAATTGAGTGCTAAATAAAATTGAATAAAGAATTATATACAAAAATATTAATATACGTGCAATTTGTACAAGATAAAAATTATGAATGAAGATTGATTTTATTTATTTTTCTAAAATAGGCCTTATCTCCTCCTATTTTATTTCTTGTCGATCAGGTCAAGTCTTGACCTTCTCGGGGTTAGAGCCAGCCTGTCTTTATTTTCCCTTTATTTATTTATTTATTTTAGGTTAAAAATAATGATATTTTATGCAATATACACAAACGAGTAATGAATTATAAAATAAGGATTTATTAATAATTACATGTGTTTAAGAAGATATTTTAAACTAAAATAAATGAATAAAGATGATGAAATACAGATTCATCACCCCCTACAATTTACCTTTGCTAGTCCCTTAGCAAACATTTATTAGAAGAATAAATGACTAAAAAGAAAAGGAAAAAAGAAAAAATAATGAACTTAGATTAATTTTTATTGTTAAACTATTATTTACAAAATCAAAGTATGGAGCTCGATCAGACCCTTGGTTTATTAGTTTGGCGGAACCTTATTTATAAATGGAGTTAAAACCTAACAGACTCTAAGTTCCACAAGACTCCTATTCAGGTCGCCTCAACAGTCAGATCAGAACAAGTCCTTGTATGCAAATTCTAATGACTATGAATCTTACTTGTACTGTATATGTGAAATATATCTCTCCACATCAGAAATGACAATGATTAGCCTTCTTTAGCAAGGTAACCCTAATTCCCTTTTCTAGCTACTCTTTCCTCGAGGAGTAGGGCATTTCCTTCTAAGTTTAGGTACATGTTATGTCCACAATCGAAAGAGGGGGAAGTAGAAGAATAATAAGAGAACTGTAGTATGGCTAATTTAGCCATATCTCCTTGTGAAGCCGGTCGGTGTAGCCTATTCTCCACTAAGATATGTAGTCTTTTTGAAGTTGGACAAATGTGGTCAAATATATACATGAATGATATTATTCTTTTTTATTGGAATACTTATTGCTTCTCTTTGGTGGAAATAATTATGACACTGCATTGAACTTATTGTGAACCTATGGATATAGAATATCTCTTTCCGCACACGTTTTGGGATCTTAGAAAAATTGTGATAGCAAACCATCCCTCATCCGAAGCTTTATTTCAACCCATAATTCTCCTAGTTATGCGTCCATGCCAATAGACTATGTTGGGATGCACTGGCCACTCAAGGTAACTATGTATGTTTCCATTCACGTGCGTCTCTGCCAAATGATTCTAACCCTCACCACCTCATCAATGAAGAGCTACGTGTAAAGAGCTTGTCCAAGTTAGGTCACTGTCTAAAAGAATCATGCATGTCTACAAAATATTCTACTTAGACCAATCAAGGTGACATGTGAACATAGTCTTGTGGACTCAAAAAATTAAGTCGTTAGACCTGAAAAGTCTCAACTCCAGTTCCTATAAGGTTCCTCTGAAATTAAGTGAATTAAGGTCTTAACTAAGCTCCATTTTTTGATTTTATTCCAGACTAGTTTAAGCATCAATATCATTATGAAAAAAAGCAAATGCTAATCCAAGAAATATATACACAACTCATTTTTTTAAAGAAAGGAAAAGAAAACAAAATAAAGTAAATATTTTTGAAAAGATTTTCAGAGAGTTTTGCAATTTGTATGTATTTTAGTTTCAATTTTTATAGGATTTTTAATAAAGAATTATACACATTTACAAGAATGTACAAGGATTTTATACAAAGAATTCACAAAGAATTTTATACATAGTATTTACAAGTTTATACATATTTTATACAGGATTTTACAAAAAAAACATATTTACAAGTTTTATGCACAAATTTGCAAGGAGGATTTTATCTAAAAAGAATTTTATACACAGATTTTAATAAAGAATTTTATATAGAAATTATACAAGTTTAATACAAAGGATTTTATGAAAGGAATTTTATGCACAAAAGAATTTTTATTCATATGATTACAATTGATTACAAATTCTATTTACAAACATTTTGTACAATAAATATATATACACACAAAATGTATAAACAAATTATTTATATACAAGGTGAAAGAATAATTTTAAAACAATTTTACAAAAGTTTTAGAAACATATTACAAACCTTTAAAAATATTTTACAAAACATTTTTACAAAATTTTACAAAATAATTTTACAAATATTTTACAAAAGGTTTTCAAACTAGTTTATAAAATTTTGCAAATCAACTTTTACAAAGATTTATTTTACAAACATTTTTACAATATAAATAATTTTGATACAAACTAATTTACAATCATTTTGCAACCAAAACAATTTTACAACAATTTGTACACAAATAATTTTACAAAGGTTTTACAGTAAATTTACAAAGAGTTTTTATAAATATTTTATGAAGCATTTTTACAAAGATTTTACAAAAAAATTTATAAAAGAATTTTTTCAAATATTTTTTACGAACTTTTTACAAAATATTATTATTCCAGATTTATTAACCATATTATTAGCAAACAAATGTATGAGTTTTATATCTAAAGTATATATTCAATATCTATGAGACCCCTATACTTAACTCAAACTATGACCTCATAGTGACCAATAATCGACAAAGGAAGACATAACTCATATTAAGTATAGAAAACTGAAAAGAATCAATACAACAACGACTCAAAGAATAAATAATAAAAATAATAGAAGTCGGTGATCCCTCTATACTTAAGATCAAATAATCCTAAGTATGGAGACTGTATACACGGGGAAGACCGAGGAAAAGAATGTACAAACTCAATGATTCGACTTGTCCTCCCCTATACTTAGGATAAAATATCCCAATGTATAGAAAAGCAATATAAACAAGTTGAAGGATAAGTGAGGGAACATAAGAAAGAAAAAAATGAATGATGAAAACGAAGAAGAGCGAAATGATCGATATCACTCCCCCTATACTTAGGGCAAAAGGATCCCTTAGTATAGGAAAAAACAACAAGACTGATGAAACAAAATAAAAGGAACAACTCAAGTCATTCACCTCCCCTACACTTAGCATAGAGTACATCCTAAGTATAGCACACACACAGGAAAGAGATGAATGATAAAAACAAAAGAAGAAAGAATACAAAGAAAGGAATATATACAAAAGATCATCAGCTCATGTATCACACGTAGAAGATGTCAAAGTCTCATCATCTGATACCAAATGAATAGAATCAACCATAGACAAGAATGTATCATGATCTAGATATGCCTTTAGCAAATGCCCGTTCACAACAAGTGGTTGTGTGTTAGATGACAACCCAGATATAATAATACTACCATTGTCACACACAACTCTAACAATGAATGGTCTTGACCATTTGCTTTTGAGTTTGTCGGGGAACAACTCCAATTTTGCATCAAACAATCATACATTCTAATCAGAGATGAAAGTCTTTCTCCTAATGTGTCTATCATACTAATGCTTGAATTTCTCCTTATATATGAGTGCATTGTCATAAGCAAAATCTCGAGATTCCAACAATTTATTCATATCTACTTTCTTACTCTGGTCTGCTCTCTCATAGTCCAAATTGCATACATAGAGTGCCCATAAAGATTTGTGAATAAGCTCAACTGGCAAGTGGCAAGTCTTTCAATAAACCAATCTATAGGGAGACATGCCCAATGGAGACTTGTATGTCGTCCAATAAGACCATAGAACCGAGTCAAGCATCTGGGACCATTTGTTCGTATCTGGACTTACAAGTTTCTGAAGTATCATCTTGATCTCCCTATTTGAAATCTCAGCCTAGTCGTTAGTATGTGGGTGGTAAGGAGATGCGACACGATGCTCAATGGCATACTTCTTAACTAGCTTTCTGACCTCTCGATTGATGAAATGGCTTCCCCCATCTGAAATGAGTATCTTGGATATCTCGAACTGTACAATAATGTTGTCCTTGAGAAAGGAACAAACCATACCACTATCAGCAGCTCGGGTGGGGATAACCTCCACCCAACGACTAACATAATCCATGGCAAGCAGGATGTACTGAAATCCCTGACTGATAGGGAATGGGTCCATGAAGTCTATGATCCAAGCATAAAAAGTATATGACATCTGGATAAATCTCATGGGCATGGTATCTTTGGAACTGACGGTTCCTCCCATTGTCTAGCATTCAGTACAATGTCTCACAAAATCCATAGCATCCTTGAACATAGTTGGCCACCATAGGCCACATTAAAGAACCTTTGTTGTCGTGTGCTTCCCAGAATGATGCCCACCAGCCTCTAATCAGTGACAATGATCAAGAACAATAGTGTATTCCTCCGAAGGAATTCACCTCCTCCAGATACAATCCGCACCCTTACGAAATAGGTATGCATCCTCCTAGTGGTAAAATTGAAACTCTAATAGAAATCTGTCTAGCTTAAGCTTCGACCAATCTTGTGGAACTTTCTTGGAGACAAGATAGTTCATAATATCAACACAACTTGGGAGTGAGGCAATGGACAAGATAACCTCATTTGGAAAGGTCTCTAATATTGGAAGTAGTGGCTGCTCAAGGGACTCTACATCTGAAATACGAGAAAGGTGATCTGCCACAACATTTTTCAATTCAGGTTTGTCTTGAATCTCTAAATAAAACTTCTGGAGAAGAAGGATCCATCTGATAAGGTGTGGTTTAGCATCCTTCTTGGCCTGTAAGTATTGTATGGAAATATGATCTATGTAGACAATAACTCTGCAACCCAGTAAGTAGGAGAGGAACTTCTCTAAAGCGAACACTACTTCTAACATCTCCTTCTCTGTGGCAGTATAATTAAATTGTACCTCATCTAGAGTCTTGCTAGCATAGTGTATGGCGAACAGTATCCCATCCCTCCTATGCCTTAAAACATCTCCAACTGCAAAATCTGACGCATTCGTCACGATCTCAAAGGGGAGAGACCAATCAGGTGGCTGAAGGACGGGAGCTCTAGTAACCATACCTTTCATCTGATGACATGGAAGGAGGACTTTCTCGTCAATAATAAACTCATTCTCCTTGCCCAAAAGCTTGGTCAAAGGCCTGTAATTTTACTGAAGTCCTTAATGAAATGCCTATAAAATTTAACGTCACCAAGGAACGACCTCTACTGCTTCAAATTATACGATGGCTCTAGATTGGATGTCACATCAGTCTTAGCCGGGTCAACCTCCATACTGTGTTTGGAGATGATGTGGCCCATTACAATTCCATTAGTCACCATAAAGAGACTCTTCTCCCACAAGAACATTAAGTTTACCACACAGCATCTCTGAAGTACGCGGTTTAAATAAGTAAGACATGATTTAAAACTATCCTCGTAGACCGAGAAATCATCCATGAAGACCTCTAAAAAACTACCTACCATGTCGGTAAAAACGACATACACTTCTGGAATGTAGCAGGGGTGTTACACAATCCAAATGGCATCCATCTAAAGGCACAGGTGCCAAACGAACAAGTAAAAGCAATCTTCTCTTAATCCTTAGGAGCAATTGCAACCTGGTTGTATCCTCAGTACCCATCCAAGAAACAAAAGAACTCCTTCCCTACCAATCTCTCAATAATCTGATCAATAAAGGGAAGTGGAAAGTGGTCTTTCTTGTTTGCTAAGTCCAGGAACTGGTAATCTACATAGACATGCCATGAAGTCATTACACGAGTCGGAATCTCCTCACCAGAGTCATTCATCACAATTGTAATCCCGAATTTCTTCAGGACCACATGCTAAGAACTCACCTACTTGAAGTCCAAAATAGGATAACTGAAGCTAGCATCACACCATTTCCTGATCTCTTTCATGACACATCCTGAAGATTAGGATTTAGACAGTGCTGAAACTCACTGATCGACCTAGACATTCTCTAAGTAGATATGATGTGAGCACAAAGCTGGAACAATCCCACGAAGATCTAAAATACTCCATCAAATAGCCTTGTGGTTTCTCTCAAGAACCTCTAGCAAGCGATATTCATGGCCCTCGATCAACTACGAACTCATGATGATCGAAAAAATCTAGGGGCACCTACAAGGAAGGCATACTTCATAGACGTAGGTAAAACTTTGAGCTCAGGTGATGTCTAAATCTACTCTATAACAACCTCTGCAACTGCACTGGTAGAAGGTATATGATCTACACTTTGTGAACTATCCACCATGACTACTATAGGCTCAGCATGGAGTGTATTCGAAAGGTCTTCAAGGAATGCTCTCTGCTCAGATAGGGATGTCCCATCAGGACGCTCAAAGATCTCAGAAAACTCATCAACAAAAGTCTCAGATATCTCAGCAGGAGGTCTGTCATCAGTAATCTCAGAAGAATGTATCTCAAGGATCTCAGAATGTACCTCCAAAAGTAACTCATAATGTGTCTCAGGAAACTTAGCAATAATCTCATCAGCATGTACCTCAGACAACTCAATGTGATCCTCAGAAAACAACTCAAACGATCCATAGGCTAACAACTCTGAATGATCAATAAGGAAGCTAAAGGTGACTGTGCTTTCCAGGGGTTCCTTCTGGGAAAGTAACACTTGGGTATACATGAAATCAGTAAATAGATATGTATCATGTATCTTGGTTGATCCTCATAATCTGTTGGTGTTGTCTCCCTCTCACCTGCTGCCGGTGGTGATGATGGTATCGATCTGGGATCATCTTAATCTTCACCTTATCATTGTGAGAGTGAAATGTGATCTCTCTAGTACCGTAATCAACTCGCGCTTTGGTTGGTCGAAGGAATGACCAACCAAGTATGATCAGGGTATGGAGTAACGGTGTAGGTATACACATATCCGTAAAACGAAATCAACTGGAAGCTCATGCCTTGCACCGTTACAATAACATCCTCGAGAATGCCCATCAGCCTCTTGATCGACCTATCAGTAAATTGAAGGAGCATCACGGTCGATCTAAGTGGCCCCAACCCGAACTCAGTGAGAATCAAGGATGTCATAAGATTGATCGAGGATCCACTATAGAGAAGAGTACAATCAAACTCTTGATCAAAAACCATACAATGGATGTGAGGTTCTCCCTTATCTTTCTTTTTGGGTAGGTTTCTAATGGTGTGAACTATAACCAGGTCAAAATATGCTTCTCGATTCTTTAACATATGTTCTGCTTGGGCTGACGCTTCCTGGTACATGCTTCATTCATTCCCTTTTTAACTGTGGGTATGTACTCCATGGACTTAAGGAGTGGCATCTCTAAAAAGATGTTCTGAAGGATCTCTACCAATCCAGGATTGGATAAGGTTGTTCTATTTTTTTTAGATTTTTTTATTCAAGACAATGGAAATGGAATAGAATCAGAAGAAACAAACTACTCATTTCTCTTATTAATCTCACAATCATCATGTACAAAAGGATGATCAGAAATAGATTGTGTAGTATAATCCAATACATGTGTAGAAATATAAATAAAAGGAAAATTAGAACGGCTGCTCGGTCTACTAGTGGTGAAGAAGACTCCGCGACAGGTATGTTCTCCTTCATAGTTGACTCGGCACTGCATATTCCTTTATTGTCTTTTTTGTGATTTCTGGAATATGATGAAGGTGATGGTGATGAAGAATAAGAAGAAGAAGGCGATCCTTCATGCTCTAGAACTATAACATTGGACCGCTGCTCAACTGGTAAAAAAGATGGTATAGTCGGTGTATCTCTCTCAGTTACTCGATCTCCCAATCCCAACTGATGTGTATGCAGATGCAATCTCCTACTTCTCCTGGGAGAAATGGCATAAGATAAACATGTAAAATCATATGCCATACCTGTCTCGGGGGTGGATGAATCATGTGCTACTTGCTCCTTGCTTCTAAAATTACTGGAATTAGCTTCAACCTGTGCTGGTATAAGTCTCTTTATGGTGGTAAGGCCATCGAGTCTCTGAGTCAAATTAGTCATATTCTTCATTAGAATGGCTAGCTGATCTAGCGCTTGGTTCAATGAAGGTGCCTCAGGATGCTCAACAACTGGTTGTCACTGAGTCTGGTAATGTGGAGGTTGGTACCTAGAATACTGCTGTTGCTGATAAGTGTAAGAAGGAGGAGGATGCGAATAGTACTAGCCCATAATATGCTGGTTGTTGCTGGTAATAAGACTGGTAAGAATATGCAGGTTGCATCGATTGTTGATATCCATGTCTCATAATCTGAACATGTGGTGGAGAAGAATACTGATGCTGTGAAGGTTGCTGGTGCTAGAGTTGTGGTCTCCCTTACTGAAGATGGTAGACGGGCATCTGACTCAGCTGAGTACTGAATTGAACCTACATTGATGGAAAAGGATGGCTAAGATCTTGGTCAAACCAAATGTCGTTCACCTCCTGGATATGAGGTGGAGGTGGGCACAGATTCTCAGGAAGATATGGAAGCTCCGGATAGTACTGCTCAATGCATGATGGAGGAGAATGCTGTGGAACCTGATCTAGAGTCTACACGTATTACACATGTTGGACTATAGAAGAAGGTACTCCGGTACTCTATTGGGCAGAAGTAGTAGAAGAAGTCGGCTACTCAACTGCAGAAGTATCGGCTGCTATACTCTGGCTCTAGCATGAGTTGATGGTACTTACAAGAAGCTCAAAGTGATGGGTAATATCATACAGCTTGTCTAGCTGCTTCGTCCTCTGCTCAATCACTTGTAATTTGTCAAGCTCTTGTGATCGCTTTTCAATTATATCTACTTTGGATAGGTGGTTTTCAATGATGTTCAGAACGGCGTTGTCCACCATATCCACATCATGAGATGTCATCATGTTGACTGTCTTGTGGGGTGCTAAATAAGAAGGAATATAATGCTTTTGGAAAGCATACAAAGAAGAAAGAGTTGTAGAGCTCTCTAACATCTCCTCAAAAATCTTATAAAGGATGTCCTCATCCTTGTTGAAATTGGATCCCCCACAAGCAGCATCTACCAATCTCTAGTTTTCCATGCTCAACCCCCCAAAAAAGTTCTGCACTAGGCTCATTTTGGGAATATCATGATGGGAGCACTTCTCCGTCAAATCCTTGAATCTTTTCGATGCCTCGTGAATAGGCTCATGTCAACGATCGCAGTTGATTAAAATGTCTAAGGGGATTTTACATGCTCAGAAATGCATATCTCAACTCATCCCAAGATGTGACAACCTTTCCTAAATGGTTGATCCAATAAAGTGCTTTGTCCATCAAACTGAACGGGAAAGTTGTCATCTTCACTACCTCTAACGGGATGTTAGGGTAGTGGATAATGTTGCATATGAAATAAAACTGCTGGAGGTGAATGCAAGGCTCCTCATGAATGTGACCATGGAATATTGGGAGAAATGGAAGAATAGCGGGCTTAAGCTCGAAATGCCCATGAACCGCAAGTATCTGAATCCATGTCATAGCTTATCCTGCACCTAGGTTATAGGCATCTTTCAACGTAGGTTTCGGCTCTACTCTAGGTTGCTCAACACCCCCATTCCCACATCCTCTCATCTGCACATCCTCCTCTCTCCTCTCTCCTCTCTCCTCTCTCATGTCTCATCTCTAAGATCATATCATGAATCTGGCCTGGATGTTGGCCTGCTCACTCAGCTGGGCCTGAATGGTCTGAATGGATGCCAACATAGTAGAGTTGATCTCATGTTGCTTAGTAATCGGGGCCTTTCCCACTAGTGGAGCCATTGAGTTCTCAGAACTAGTCTGTGTCTCTGATGAATCCCTGATCATCACTCTTTATTCTTCTATTTTAGCTATTTATCTTAGCAAAGCATCATGTAAATAGATATAAATACAATAAGTTAGCATTATGCATGCATTTGTTAATATTTCATAATTAGCATGTACTTGTGCAAAAATAAAAGAATAAAGGAAAAGGAAAAGGAAGGTGGTATTTAGAATAAATACAGAGTGACCCGAGCCCCAAGAGAAGGCCAAGCATTGGCCTGATCTCCAAGTAAAACAAGTAGAGAGAGACAAGGCATACTCTATATTGTACATATCATCTGTGTAATAAATAATTATTTTTGACAAAATAAAAATAGAAGATTCTTTTTACCTCCTTATAAATAATCCTAAAAATAAAACAAAAAATAGAAAAATAAAATAAAAATAAAATAAAATTCTATCTCCCTTGTAAATAATACATGTATATATACTTTCTTCTTTATTTATTACATACCTGTAAATAAATAGAAAAATAAAATAAAAATTATTTTGTACTTCAAAAATTTTGTGAATAAATAAAATATAAAAAATGAGGTTTTGTGTATAAATAACAAAATAAAAATTTTTGTATAAAATACATAGGTATATTATACCTGTATATAATACACTACACTGCATATAAAATTAATTTTTTTTCAAAAAAATAATTAAAAATCACAGAAAAATCCTTGAAAAATAATAAATATTTTTCATTTTTTCTTTTTTAATTTAAATTCATTTATTATTTTTAATTTATTTATCTTTAATTTGTCTTGTTATTTTGTCATGTAGCCTATTCTGTCATATTCCAGCCTGCTCCTGATTGGTCCAGGGGGATTGTTGACTTCGGTCAACTGCCTCCCTCGGACTCCTTTTCCGTTCGGACCTAATTTGCTGCGCTTTTTGCTGAATTTTCTCGACCCGATCCAATCGATTCCTTCTTCCATTTGCATCTCCGATTACTGAGGGTAGATCTGTGATCCGCGCCTGTTGTCATCCCTAGGGATCCGACCCTCGACTCACGTGTCCTTGCCCGATTCCTCCAGCCTCCTGGGAATCCTATAAAATCTTTCATCCGCCTCCCAAGAGAGGTAGCCCGTACCTCGCTCCTATTTCAAACCCTAGCCACCTCCAGCTGAGTGACAACTGCTCGGAGCTTGGTTTGGTGCAGTAGAGCTGACGCTCACCCTTCGTGGCCGGACTTCCGCCGCGAATAGCCTCCCCCGCCTTCCGCATCGAGGTTGAGGCCATCACCCCGGCGATCATCTTCGCCTGAAGCTCAGGAACACTCCCAGATTTTCGGGTATCCCCTATTTCATTTGCATTTCCCATTTCGATCTGATCTTTCCATTTAGCTCCATTGTACCCCCATCTGCTTTGACCAGCTGGTCGGAGCCTCGACATCCACCTCCATCCGCTCAGATCGACCCGCAGAATCACCCTCCATCTTGCTCTGCAATCTGATCACCCTTAGCCTCGACCATCAGATTGAGATTAAGGCCTAGATCTCCCCTACCACCTTCACCAGAGATCAAGCTTCGCCCCCCTCCGCTTCTTTTGTTTTTTGCTCCAATAACCCGGACTAGCGCACAGCCCCGAGTCCTAGCTTTCCCTTGCAGGTATTAGTGTGCATTGGGACCCCCTATTTCATCCATCAGAGGTTCGTTGGAGCAGCTCCAGGCCTCCTTCATCGCCACACACATCCGGCCGGTGGCTCCTCCATCGGACTCGCTCAATCGACGCGGAAGCCCTCCACGACCATTCATGTGCATCCCGATCAACCATCGAAGCTGAGGATCATCTCCATGGCTCTGGTGAAGTTCACCCGACGATGTTCTTCCAGGCATCTCCAGTACCGTCGGATCGCCCATACCCCTCCAGATCGCATCTGGGCCATCGATAGCTGCAGGCTTTTCGGATCGTTAGATCACAGTTCTGACGCATCTGCACCCCACATCCCCGACCATTTCTGAGGCGTCAGATCTGACATCTGTAGCGAATCAGAGTTGTACGTCCACGCCCCACCAGCGACCGCCATGTGTCCCCACGCGCTTCTCACGTGCTGCAAGGGTATATTGCATTATCGACCCCATATTTTTATGGTTTATTTTCTAGTATTTAAATAAAATTATAGTTTGAACTATTTGCACTTTAGACCCTAAGGTTTCTGGTATTTACATTTTAGTCCTCCCTATTTGAGAACACATGCCTGATCACGTGCACTATGGTGTTTTTGCATATTTTCTCCTAGTTTTTGATGGTTAATATATGAATGAAAAGTTTTCTGAATTTGCACTTATGACCCTGTGAACATTGTATTGCGCATGTGCTTGAATTTCGTCAGAATTTTACAGTGATACCCTCAGACTTTTTAGGTATGTTATTGTTTAGTCCAGAAACTTAAACTATTTGCATTAGGTCCCTACAACCTGTGTGCTTTGTTTTTAATTAAATAAACATCAAATCTACTCCAAAAAATCCCCAAAAAATACCAGTAGCTCTTGCTACTGTGTAATATTTTTGATAATTTTTGTGATGCAATTTGATTTTATTTTCTATTTTCTAAAAATAAAAAACCCTAAAAAGTGTGTTTGTCTATTTTAGAAAATACATAAAAAATGTAAAGATAACCCTAAAAACTCCATAAAAATTTTTGAGTGTTTGATTTGGCTTGTTCTAATTTTTAAAGCAATTTGGTTCCATTATCTTTTGTAAAACCTCCAAAATCACAAAAGACCAAAAACCTTATAGAAATCATTAAAAATTCTATAAAAAAACAAAAATGTGTTTTCAATTTCTGTAGTAAGTTATTTTTATCTATTATGACATAAAATTACAACCATGACATTTTAGGCAATTCAGATATTTTAAAGTTGCCTTTTTATCCAAGTTGTACACTGTTTTCGTATTTTTTCTTTCTTGTATTTTAATAAAATTATATAAAAATCTGAAAAAATCCATAATATACACTTACATATTTTAAAAATATAAAAATATTTTTATTTTGAATTTTTGAGCCTTTTAGCCTTAATAAAAATTATTGTAGTGTGATTTTCTTTATACCTTTATTCATTTTCTTTATAGAAAATACAAAAAAATGCAATTTAAAAACCACCAAAAAGATCCCTTTTCTTCTCTGATTTCTCGACTACTTCCTAGGCTTAGCCCGTGCTCCTTGTGTTCGACCCTGGTGGCTATACCAGGTTAAATAAATAGCGAGACCGCTTCTTTCTATTCTCGTGCTTGATTGTTTTTATTGGTGGTCTTATTTTTCTTATTGAGCTTGGCTCGAGTGGTTGAGGTAGCAACGACCTTTGATATCACTTAGCCTCGATCGCTTGACCGCTCACCAGTCTCTACGGTAGATGGTTGATTGTTGTAGCCTCGATCTGTGGTGAAATTCAGAGAAACCTCGACATGGCGGTGGAGCTCCAGCCACGTACTAGATCTCATCTCCATGCCTCTAATCCGCTTTCTCGATCGTGGAGGTGAATCCATGTGACAACCTCTCATTCCTGGACTCGACCTCAAGTGGAATTGAAGGTGGAAAACAAATTAATGATCAAATGAGATCTGAGAGGGGACTTTATAGGTGACGATGAGCAGAGAAATTCATACATGAATGCACGTGAACCGAGGCAGTAATCATGAAAATTATTAACGAGCGAGGTTATTCGATAAATGGACTATAAGATCCATGAAGGAGGCAAAGCTTATTGAAGATCGGATCAATTAGGAAAAAGGAGAGAAGAAGCTCCGACGAGAAGAATTATTCGAGATACCGGGTTAAGAGGGGGATGACCCGGGTCAACAAACCCGAGTGCACCAATCAAGACCCGACTTAGAATAAGACAACATACACAAAATGATAAAATTGCAAAATGCAAATAAATAAAAATAAAAATGATTTTAAATAAATAAATAATATAAATAAAAATGTTAATAATTAAATAATATTAATTATTATCTTTTTTAATAAATTGAATAAATTATATCAATAGGTTAAAATAAATAAGTACCTTTATTCATAGGTAATTTTACCTATATAAACAACACCTTGACTTTTAATAACTTATTTTTACAAATAATTAAATAATTAAATAATTTATTTTTTTACAACATTTTCAAGGGTTTTATTCATATTTTTATTTTTTTATAAAATAATTTATTAGATTAAATAAATAGGTATATTTACAATATAACCATAGTAATACATATACAATCTATACAATAATTTATTTTTATGAATTTGATTTATGTAATTTTTATTTGCATGTTATTTGGATAAAATACAATGTTTACAATTATTTTAAAATAAAACATGAAATATATATTTATATATAATAAATAAAAATAATATATGCTCACATAATGTATAATACAAACATAATATACAATACACTCCAAAAAACTGTATTTTACATCTTAATTCTGATTTTAATGAACCCACTATCATTTTGAAGCTTATTTTATTTAGAGTACAAAGAAAGTGAGTTTTCTTTATTTTGAGCTTTTATGGAGAAGATATGAGTCTTAACAAGTTTGGCTTTGCAACTTTTTCAAAGTGTAATTATTTACATAATGTATAATGAATCTTATTGTAATTAATATTAAAACTAATTTGTTGTACAAGTTACAAGAAGAAAATATTTTTATTTGAGACGAATTGAGTGATAAATAAAATAGAATAAAGAATTATATACAAAAATAATGATATATGTGCAATTTGTACAAGTTGAATAATGATGAATGAAGATTGATTTTATTTATTTTTCTATAAGAGGCCTTATCTCCCCTACTTTATTCCTTATCAATTAGGTCAAATATTGACCTTCTCTTGGGGTTAGATTCTGTCATTATTTATTGCATATATACAGTATTTATTTTCTTTATTTTTCCTTTATTTATTTATTTCAGGTTAAAAGAAATGATATTTATATAATATATCCAAAAGAGTAATGAATTCTGAAAAAAAGGCATTATCAATAATTACATATGTTTTTGAAGGTATTTTAAGATAAAATAATGAATAAAGATGATGAAAAGCATATTCATTAATAGCCTACAAATCGAGAGATGTAGAAGCGTTGATCGATTAAGGAAGGATGAGGGATTATATTGGTAGTAAAACAAAGGTGCAGGACCTCTAATCAAGGTGATCGGGGAATGGAATAATTCTTTTGTGGTAGGACTAGAAATCAAATAGAATTGAAATGAAACTTATTAAAACTTGGCCTAATTCTACCTGAACGATCTACCAATTGAGCGGAGATGGAATTGGGGGGGGGGGTTCTTTGCATCGATTCGATGACATGAAGTCGAAAAGGCTCGACCTCATCGAGGGACAACGAAGCTCCAATGATGCTCACATTCCTCCACTGATTTCCTCTTGCTTGATCGAAGGTCGGGAGACCTCCCTGGAGGTCTTGCAAAGGTGCTAGCAGCCTGAAGAGTTGATGAACATATTTGAGGAGTCGTATAAACGAAGCTCGTCGGGTGTGAAACTTCCAGAATTGAACTAACTTGAAGCTTTCAGCCATTGAAGTTTTGACCTAAAAAATGGTTAGGATAACCAAAGTGTGCTATGTACGAGTGAGGTGAGTGAAATGGGAGCTTGATCGGCTAAGGGAGGTGGAGGCTTAGGTGGGTTCCTCCGCTGTCATGGCATAGGAAAGGAGGCAAGGTGGACATGAGTGTTGGATGGAAGAGGTAAAGACTTGGAACTTTTGCGAGGAGAGGGAGGTCCGACGAAGCTCAAGGGGTTGTCGATCGGAGGTGGTAGTATCTATGCGTGCCGATTAATTAGAAGAAAACATAGAAAAGGATAAAAACAAAAGCTTACCTGAATTGAAGGGTATCACTGATGAAAGAAGGGCTTAGGTTGAGTGCTTTAAGGCTCTCCGATACTTGCTAGACCATCTCATCCAAGGAGGGAAGCTCAACAGCCACCGGAGCAGTCGTGACATGGCCACAAGGTCCATCGGTTAACACTTGGAGGAATCTACCATCGTCTCCCTCGATTCTTCATCTCTTTGTCATAGAGACGAGAATAGGGCTAGGAACCCCTCCGTGAAATGGTGGACAAGGTGACAGAGTGGCTGAGATGGAGGTTTTGTAGCTGGATTATGACTGTTACAAGATGGGGGTGATGTGGTTTGTAACCCCGATCAATGATCCTAATGAGTGGAAGGTCACGCGAGAATGAGGAAAGTGTGGGTAAAATTTTGGAGGTGGAGTGACGTGGTGAGGTGTTAGGTAATAGTTAGGGTAAATGGAGAAGGAAAGGTGGTCGGTGAGGTGAGTGCGAAAAGGGGGTGGTTACAAGGTAGACGATGACTCAACAGACATTGGATCATGTAATCCAATGACAATTGATGGGGAATGGGTGAGTGGCCCTGATGAGATTGGGGGGTCTCATCAGACGGGCAAGGCTAATGCAAGAGCGGATGGTTCATATGGGATCTGAGGCGTGATCAAAGGGTGGAGATGCAAGCGAGTGGATGAAGTGTGGACCATCTGATGGAGCTAATCAGGTGATCATGAGTTGGATGCTAATGAAGGCTCCATATTAGATCATAATATCTGATCGAGTGGTGGATATGTAAGCAGAAGCAGATGACGTAGAATAGATCCATCTAATGGATCTGACAGTTGGAGAAGAGGTAGGAGGAAAAATGAGGGAGGGCCACATGGGTGGCAGAGGATGCGCCACGTGGCTTGATAGAAAATTCAGAAAATAGAGAAAATAAATATAAATAAAAAAACAAATAATTGCAAGATGAATTATAAAAAATGAAAAACATGAAAGTTGTAGATCTCAATGAGGACTACAAGTTTTATGTTGAACAAAAAGCCAAAATAAGTCATATGCACATACTTATATTTTTGTATTTTCAATTATTTATAAACACTTTTTTTAATCCTTTTAAGTTTTTTTGTATTTTTAATTTATATTTATGCAAAATGAATATATACTTTAAATATTTAACTTTTTTGGGATTTTTAATAATAAATAAATACAGAAAATAAAGAACAAAATTAGGGTTAAGTATATATAGTAATTAAGGTTAGTTATGTACAATAGGTTGGTAGTTAATATTAGTTAATTAATGATGAATTTTACTGAGATGTTTAAGAAAGGAGGATAATAAATAAGAAATGTGATGATAAGTGAGAGATTCATTAATTGCTAATAGGGAGACATTTTCAGATTCATGGATCATCTTATTTGAAGAAGAATCTAGTCAAACCGAACAAGATGAAATCATTGCACATACATTCAATACACTATTATCAGAGCCACAAGTGGCAGATGTGGGCATCACCTCCTTATTTTCAGCAGAATATTCACCTACCTGTGCAGTTTCATAAGTGGCCGTGGAGCATACTTAAAAATTACCTCAATTAAAATAGCTCCCATCACGTCTAAAGTATGCTTTCTTTGCAAGTGAACAGAATATGTCTCCAGTCATCATCAGCAGTAGGCTGACCTCGGATCAGGAATCTCGCTTGCTCGAGGTTCTAGAGAAAATCGCAAGGCACTTTGTTGGACATTTTCATATCTCCGAGGAATAAATCCAACCTTGTGTTCACACCACATCTATTTGGAAGATGGTTACAAACCATCCTGTGAATTTCAGGAAAGGTTGAACCCTAACCTACGGGAAGTAGTCATGAAAGAAATCACGAAGTGGTGTGAAACTGGCTTCATTTATCCCATCTCTGACTCAAAATAGGTGAGCTCCTTGCATGTATTGCTAAAGAAATCAAGGATCATTGTGGTTACAAATGACCAAAGAGAGGATATTTCTAATCAAGTACTAACATCTTAGTACGTATGCGTTGACTATCGACGCCTGAATTCAACAACAAAGAAGGATCACTTTCCTCTATCGTTCATTGATCAAGTGCTTGAAAGATTGGTTGGGAAAGAATTCTTCTTCTTTTTAAATGGGTACTCAAGGTACAACTAAGTGGTGATCACCCTTGAAGAGCAAGACTACATTCACATGTCCGTTCGGCACTTTTGCCTTTAAGAGAATGCACTTTAGATTGTGTAATGCCCATGCTACATTCCAAAGATGCATGTTAGCCATGTTTTCCAATATGGTTGGCAGTTTTCTTGAGGTGTTTATAAACAATTTCTTAGTCTATGGTGACAGCTTTGATTCTTGTCTTGTGCACATGGACCAACTGCTTCAGAAATGATGTGAAGTAAATATGGTTTTATCATGCGAAATGAGTCACTTCATGGTTTGATGAATATCCATTTTATAACCTTTATTCTTTCATTTTAGCCTTAAATCCCTAGATAAATACATGTATATAACATTAATTTGTGAAAAATAATATTCAATCATTGATCCATATATACTGTATTTAATTCCAAAATAAAGGAATAAAGGAAAGGAAAGAAAAATAATAAAGTGTCAAAAACATTAAGTGACCCTAGACCTCGAGACCTAGTCATCATGATGACTTGGTCGACAAGGAATAAAGTAAGGGGAGATAGGGAAGATCAATTGTATAGAAAACCACACGAAATCCTAATTTTTACTATCCATCAAAAGTTTCAGTTTGGGACCAACATTATTCTTTATTATTTATACATCAAATCAATAAACTTTGAACATGTACATAAAAATACAAAGAAAAATACAAAATTTATTTTATTAAAAAATAATGCACAGTGTACACGAAATGCACAAAATAAAAAGCCATGAAGAAAACTTTATAGATCTGTATCTTATCCATACCAGCACAAAATTGACAAACTCACCTTTATTGTTCATAAAATTATTATCTATTTAATGAAGGTGGTTTCATTCGATTTGGAGCTAAGATGCAAAAGTTGGCTTTTGGGCCCTCATTGTGCAGTATACGTGTATATAATATTCAATATATTTATTTTTTATATTTTCCACTTTCTTATAATTTTATATACTTGTAAATATTATTTAAAATACATGTACATAATAAAATTATAATAAAACCATTAAAATGTATAAAAATAAATAAAGCTATTTAATATATAAATAAACTATACCTATAATATATTGATATAATATATACCCTTTATTATTTAAGTAAATAAATAAATTTAGAAAAATACAATAAAAATATATTAAGGTGTAATTAATTAAGTTATAAATATATAAAATATCTTTATAAAATAAATAAAATTTAAAATACAAATGAAAAATTAAAATACCTAAATATATGTATGTATACATATGTATATACATGTAAATATTAAATTATAATAAATTAGCTCAGAAAATAAATAAAAATTCCCTAAAAATACTACATTGAATTACAAATATAACTTACATTTTAATCAAAAATTAATAAAATCATTTAATATTTTTAAATGATTTATAAAGGATTTTCATATTCCATTGTTTGGAGTGATCCACATGGACCAATCAAGGTGCATGGACTATTGGCCCAACGTGTCAACTTCCCTGGCACTGCCCTCCTTCCTGTCAGACCTCATGACTCCCCATCCTTCTCCAATTTTTTGGTCCACCTCCATACCGCCTTCCTCCACGAGACCTTCACGCTTCTGCTCCCCTATCACCCATCTCCATCACCCACTCCATAGCTCCCACCAACCAACTTCTCCTCGCATGCCATTTGCTTCGCCTTTTTGACCTTCCCCACTTCTATAAATAACCATCTCCAACTCCCTTCTCCATTTCAATCTTTCCTTCTTCTTCATAACCCCAAGGGACTCACTGTCTTGAGTTCTTGGTTACATCAGGTCATTACCCATCCCATCGGCGTGGTCAAGGAGGAGAGGTACATGTCCCCTTAGCCGGAGCACTGCCTCCGCCTTGGCCCTCTACTCCTATGTATACTAACCTAGTTTGAGTTTATTTACTTTGCTTTCTAGGTTAGATTTCTTTCTCGTGTTTTAATTATGCCTTTAATTCGATGCTCGCATTTTTATTCTAGTATAATTCCAGTATTTTCGATCGTAGGAGCAATAGTCTCCGGTTACTATTTCCATCGAATCCATCGTATTCTCTGATTGTTTCCTGACTCATTGACACCTTATCCTCATTCTCCTTCATCTATTGCATTTTTCGCCCAAATCTTCACCTCAGATTCTGCACGAATCCGAGTCATAGAGGTTCCTCCTCCACCGTTTGTCAGATCCTCTTCATCCCATCCATTTCCACACGCAACAGCTTCACCAAATGGTCGAGGATCTTCACCTCGAGCCGAGCAACATTTTTTTTAGGTTCCAATGCATAGCAACATCTTAAGCATGATATCAACTCCTAACTCAGATCTCTAGGTGGCTTGAAGATCCAGGGTCCCTTCGATGGACCTCGGACTACATTGAACCCATTTATAGTTGCGAAGGAGCTCCAGGAAGCGATAGCAACCATCAGGAGCTTAGGAGATGGGTAGAGTGAAAAGGAATCCTTGATTCAAGCGAAGACGGGGAGGTGTTATTCCCCTATTCCTCCTGATACCCTACAAGTCGTTCGATTGAGTCACAACCCCAGGTTATATTGTGGTTGTTGGATTAGACCGAATCGGTGCCCATCTAGGGCCATCTGATTGCATAAGTAGAGGCTACGTGGCAAGCTGCCCGTCGCTTGATCTAGCATTTTAAGTGGGTAATTTATATAGGACTCCCTCCTCCTTTTTGTAGTTTCAATTAAGTCATGTAAATAATAAAGCATGCTTTATATTTTGTGTGAAAATTTTCATTGATCCCCTCGTGCTTAGTGGATATTACATGTAGCTCCAGTGCCAGCTCACCTCACTTGGTAGCCCACGTGAGGTGGGCAAATTATAGGGATCTCTGGCCTGTTGTTGTTTATTTTCTTGTTAGTATTTCAAAATTGTATAATAGTGTAAAACTTTGGGTATTTTCGCACAAAGTCCCATGACTTTATTTATATTGGTAATATACCCTCACTAATATTGTAAATTAATTTGTGTCTTTTTATTTTTATTTAAATAGCTCCGATGCTTGTAAAATCATGGAAAAATTAAAAAAATGCTTTATATCATGCTTGTTCATGCCTTGTTTTTATTTTAGCATTTTCTTTCATTTTTCCATTTATAAAAAATCATTTCGGAGTTATTTATTCCCAATTTAACTATAAAAATATAAAAAGTTTATTAAACCTTATTTAAAAATTCGAAAAAATGTATATTATATACTACTATATAATATAACTCCAAATCAAATATCACAAAAAATATAAAAAAGACAACCTTAAAAATTGAAAAACCATCCTAACCCTATAAAAATATGCAATAATCTATAAAATCCAAAAAAGTCAGTTTTCTATTGTATTTTTAGTTATATTATATAGTATATATTAATATTAGTTTTGGGAAATTTTGAGATATTTATATATATTTTTAAAACCCAAAACAATCTGGCCTATTATTATATGTCACTATTTTGATATTTTAAATAAATTAAAAATACCTAAAAATTAACAAAAAAATACAAGAAAATTCACAAAAAAAGAAAAATATTAAAAACACAAAAACATTTTATTTTATAAATTTTGAGAATATATACCTATATTTATAAATATAAAGAGGAAAGTGAGCCTACTTTGTGAAGTAGGTAACTTACCTACTTCACATTTCATTTTTTACAATTTTTTATTTTTTTTGAAAAATACGACCATGAATATTCATAGTTATATTCCTCTAATATGCCATTCAAATTTCGTCAGAAACCGAGAATCTTACGGCCTCCATCCAGACATTTATTTTTTAACGGTCACAGATTTGTTGTATTTTACATGTTCTGGATGGAGGCCGTAGGAGTCTCTGTTTCTGACGAAATTTGAATGACATATTAGAGAGATATAATTATGAAAATCCACGATGGCATTTTTCAAAAAAAATAAAAATATAAAAAAAGATGGATGTGAAGTAGGTATGTTACCTACTTCACTAAGTAGGCTCCCTTTCCTCAAATATAAAAACCCTGTATAGTATGTATATACTGGATATTACTTATATAGTATCATAAAACTAATAATTATTATTTATAAATACCTTAAATATGATTTAAAGGCTTTAAAAAATAAAAAACAATTAAAAATCTGAAAAATATAAATAGAAAATAAAAATAGAATATAAAAAATAGAATTTATATATAACATTACACATAAATAAAAATTAAATATAATTAAAAATTCATAAAAAAAACTAAAATTACAAAAATATTTATTATTTAATTTTCAATAATTAACAATAAATACTTATCCCCATAGCTCCCAGTGGTTTGTCTCCTCCACTTGCTTGCTATACATATTTTTTGCAGGGTATACTAAATTTCACCCAGCATAATTTTCATTGAATTATCATTATTGTGGGTTAATTGTTTATCTTGTTTAGTTGATTGAGATCCGAAAACTGTGAGAGTGGCTGATATAGTGATTGTTGGACTTGACTTGTCGAGCACTGCAAGCCCTCCAAGACCAAGCGCTAGGATCCTCGTTTGACCTCTTCAACAAAATGGCACCAATACTGGGAGCACGTAGGATAGGATTGTATGTATTCATCTGCATATTTATTTTTCTTTTATTTTTATCAATAATTGTTTATATGTTCCTAACCTCTATTTTGTTTAATTTCTTACGAGGGATCGTGTGGTGAAGGTAGCTTCTTAGGAAGAAGGTGCACTCGAGATGCGAGGAGATCAACCTTTTCTTTTAGGCTGATTGGAGAAAGCAAGAAGGAGAAACATGGAGAGAGAGAGAGTAGAGTTTAGCATAGAATTTTTTGTTTTTATTTTGTGTGAGAGAGAGACTCTTTTTATTTTGCATAATTAATTGTAATAATACAGGTACCTAAGGACACTGAACTTTGACACTCTCCGAGGTCCATAGCCTGGGTGATTGTTCACCTGGTGGCCTCGTCGATTTTCTCAAGTTTTTATCGCTTTCTACATTTTTGTTCTCTCTATTTTCCCACTTGTTTTTATTTGTTTTCTGGATTTTGAGTTTACCGCCTTTATTTTCTTTGTTTTATGTGAATGAGCCCCTAGATTTTTAGAATTTGCTTGATAGAGTAATTTAAGACCAAACATCTAATATCTTCATGCGCCTATAGTCTCTATATTTGGATATAGATCAAATTCAATTTGTTCTTAACGATAATAACAACTCCTTCTTAGGGTGATTTCATCGGCTCTGCATTTGCATGTAGTATAATTTAAATTTATGTCTTGCATCCAGCATGGAGAGATGGGCAACACTATAAGTCTCCTTATTGAGCATGCATAATTAGATACTAAGGTGAGATTTCCATCTTAGTATGCACTTGCACGGATTTTCCGCTATTTCCCTCATTTTTATATCACCTAAGAATTTAAAGAAAATCCAAAAAAATTATTAGGCCAATATTCTTGAAAAATACTACAAACGTTAAAATCAAAAATTAAAACAAGGGAACTATTTAATAAACTTTGACCAAAAATTAAAATTAATAATGGACATCATTGTTTGGGGTTTATAAAGCCCACATTATTTTCAGGTACATTCCATATCGAGTGAGGCATGAACCATAAGGATTAGAGCTAAAAACCCAGCCTGAATTTTGCCTTGTTATTGACTAGATTCTTGAAGTATTGGCGCTTCTATCGTATGTAGGCGAGTAGGGCCTTGTCGATGACGGTTTTTGCTCCTTGTATAGAACATCCGTCCTAGTACGAAGTATTGAGATTAGGCCACACCTTCATGGGTGTGTCTGCCTCATCGTTCTACCTCGGAGTACCTCATTTTGGGGGGGGGGGGGGGGAATAGTGGTTTCGCCTATCATCTTTCTCCTCTATTCTTTGATTGAGTAGTGGAACTAGGCCCAAGAGCAAGAATTCTATCGAAAAAGTGTAGTTACAGATTACAAAGGAAGTGAAAAGTACGAGATACTTTTCTAGCAGTACTGACTTTCCTATAGGGTTAGCCTCTAAGTACTTGCTATAAGATTTTTCTGAAAAACAAAAATTAAATTGAAAAGATAAAAATAATCGAACTCTCACGACTTCACTTCTGTTAGGTTGGTGAATGCATTTTGTATTGCATTTGTTTGAATTAGAATTTAGGTCAAAGATCCCATCATACACAATTGCGCTCTTTTTCATTTTATCTGTTTTATTTCTTCTAGCCTCGCTCATATTTTGAGCCTTCCATTATTTTCATATCCGTATTCCATTCCTCATCTACTCCGCTTCTATCCAATATATCTTCTCATGGATGATTTATTCGGGACCCACCGACACCAACATCGATTCCATGATTTCGACATCATCAATAATCCAAGGTGATTCTCAAGAACTCGATTCAGATCTTGCGAATCGATCTCTAGACTCCTCGATTTCTTCCACTATTTAAATAAACAGAGATCACTCTTATCTCATCATTCGCCCCTTGTGGATAGAGATCGATTTCATCTCATATCAAATGCTCATTCACATTATATCGAATTGACCCTAATTCCAGATCATCCATTCCACATGGTGCCATAGCTTGCCATACTGATCGGGATACCTTTCCATGTGCAGATCTAGAGACAATACTGGACCCCGTTCTAATCAATTCCTCTGAGTTTGAATCAGAGATGGCTACTCAGGGAAAAGGAAAGGGACCAAATCAGTCGGATCAGGGACAACCAGATCAGAACAAAGGGAATGCCTAGATGCTTGCTTCGATTTAGTCATTCAGAAGCAGCTGACAGATCAGGCACTTGCCCAGGTCACCATCCCAGGACTTGTTGAAATGATCTAAGGAGAGAGAGATAATAGAGGAGGAGGAGGTGATGATGAACAAGAAGATGGACACCATGGAGGGCTTACAGATGAGCCAAGGGAGAGAGGCATCCAAGCCCACTCTCAAAGAAACCTACAATCCTAACGCTGGCCAGATGACAGAGTGGATACAGATCCCTGTAGTCTATGGACATTTTGAGTAAAGCCATGATTCTTGGCTCTTCTTCCCTCCTTCCACAGGAACACTAATGAAGAGCCTTACATTCATCTTCAACAATTCTCTCGCATCTGCCACACCACTTACTACCCTAACATACCATTAGGTTTTGTCAAGATGACCGCATTCCTCTTCAACCTTCAGGACCATGCTCTTTACTAGATTAATCATTTGGGGGAAGGTCGAGATGACCTGGGAGGAACCTAAATATGCATTCCTCCAGAAAGGCTATCCTTTGGGTCGTCTGAACAAGATGTGAGTGAGAATCTATAAATTCTCCCATGGACCACACAAGTCTTCCCATGAAGCCTAAAAGAGTTATGTGATTTGCAGGAGAAGTGCCCCCACCATAATATCCCTCGGACCAACCTAGTCCAACACTTTTTTGGGGGCCTCACTCCAGAAAGTCAGAGTCTAGTGGGTGCCGCATGTGGTGGCTCAAATTTCAACAAGGACGAAGACATCATCTTGTAGATTTTTGAAGAAATGGTTGAAGAATAGGCTGTCTTATCTTCACCCTGATCATATCAGAGACAACCGTAGATCCACCACAAGCTAGTAAACATGGAGGCATCCGGTGAAATGGACATGGATGAGAGCTCCGACCTTAGCATCATAGGGAACCACATATCCAAAGTTAATATAATCGAGAACCGATCATAGGATCTCGAGAAATTATCCGTGACCTAACAGAGGACCCAATACCTGGACAAGGTGGATCAGATTTGCAAGCAGCTGGAGCTGCTGGTTAGCATTGTCAACGCCGTCCAATCTGCAAGCCTGGTAGCCGCAACTCCTGCCGAGCCGAAAGAGCTACCATCGCCACATCAGCCTCAGCCAAGTTCAGGTCAACCTTAGGTCCAACATGTATATTACGTGCAGGTACCTGACCAGTCACCTCCGCAACCTTCACAACAGAGTGTAATATACCAGCCTAAGCTCTAGCCCCATATGCAGATCCATATTTCCCACCACCACCCTAAAGCCAAGAGGTGAACGACATCTAGAACACGATTCCCAATTGGCCCATCCAAGCGGACATTAGCAGGGTCAATCTTTTGCACTCAGGTCGTAACACCAACACTCCGGTGGGAGGTTTTGTTTAGAGCCATCAGCCTCTGCAGCACCAGTCTCTAACATATCAAAACACATGGAGACAAAATCAGTCTTACCAGCAATTGTCGTACCATCATTACCACTGTTGTAAAAGTCTCCCGACTGGCCCGACTAGTAGGTCCGACTAGTCTAGTCGGTGGGATGGCCGACCAAGTACTGACTTATTCTGACTAAGTCAATTAGCCGATCGATTTTTACTTGGAGATACCATATATATTTTTATTTTTAAAAGCAAACTTATTCTAATACGCTTATTGTTTTATATATATTAAATTACTTCTTTTTTTCATTATGATAACATAAAAATGTACAAATCTATGCAAATATATAAGAATATACATACAAAAATGATTTATATATTAAAATAATTAAAAAATTCAAAGCTGATTAAGCCCAAATAAATCCGATTAGTCGCCCGACTGTTGATGTAACCCCCCTCAGCCTTTGTTACCCATGTTTGCAGTTCTCGAATCCTGTGACCACGTCTTCTTTGGTTGTACTTTTCCTTCAGTGTATGGGCAGTGTGCTTTAACTTGCCGCTTTTGCTGCCGTGTTTACCCTCGGTTTCAGACACTAGAGTAGGTCAAGCTTACAGCCTAGGAAGACTACAAACTCTATTGTATCGAATTTGTTGCTTCGACATGGAAAATATTAAGAGAACAAAACAATAGGCGGGCGTCAAGCTCCTCGTCCTCTGCTCAAGTTGTGTCATGTTTTATTGTGGATGCCATCCGTGCACCGGTGAGTTTGATAAAACCTGACATTTTCCATTCCTGGATCCCATTAGTTTTTTCTAAGTGATGTTCTGCGACAACTTACCCCAATGCTAAAAACCATGTCTTTGGACAGTCTTGGCAACATCTGACCGGCTGTCCCTTTTTTTCGTAAACATGTATTCGCTTGTTATTAATACAAAGGGATTGTACATCCAAAAAAGTGAGGCTACCTTTATCAGGCAACCAACTAATTGCTCATAATATTTTTGATGATTGTAAAAAGTGCATTCTTATTGTAGATTGCCATAAACTATTATAGAAAATAGACGCTTTAAATTCCATTCAACTACGACTTTCCTAGCTTGTACATGGTCTTCTTTTGAGCTAAATTAGGATGACTGCATAGTTATAAAATGTAATACTCAAAATAGCATTTATAACGTGAATTAAAGTAGATAAATCCAAAATAGAGTGGATATATAACTCGTTGGCTTCTAGGCGAGGTAACGGTAACCCCTTCCCTGATCTATGGATAAATATTTTCAGAAGCTACTATCTTCTCATTTATGATGGATTTTCTCGATTTAGACACAGAATAGTACGTGATTCTCCCGAAGTAAAAAGACCTTTTTCACCTAACAATCTAACATCGAACAAGTGATCACACATCGTTATTACATCATCAATTATGATCCTATCTAAAGTACATATCCATTTTTTATCTTTTCAAAACAACCAAACATGAAGAAAGGATTGACTTCACTTACTCCCAACTTATTTCTTATATCGGGGAGATGATCAGATAGAAATCTATTCCTTTTTTCCTTTTAGCTCGTAATGGTCAGAATGTCCGGGCCATGGAAGCCTAAGTGTAATGGCCTTCTCTTCATATGTCTGAACTTGCCCATCTTCAATGTCTCTTAAACCCATCTTAGTCATGGGGTTGTCAAAAGACGGACAATGTCAAAAATGGATAGCTCGCTATACTGGGAAGAGAAGTCTAAAAGCTAGCAAGAGTACATCCAAGAGCCAATGATGCAAAAGTAGTTCTATTGATGTGGGTGGAGTATTTGCAAGCTTCTTCTTTCTTTCAATATCAGAATTAATATTGGTCTATATTAATATTATATTTATATACATAACTTAAATAAAATAAAATTTTAATTTAAATAGAATTCATTATCAATATAAAAATAGAATATGATGTAAACAATTGAATATTATACATTTATTGATATTAATGATGTATTGTTAATGGGGGAGGGCATACAACCACTCGGGAATTTGGCAAACAAAAGTCACAGAGTCCAATTTTGATTACATAAACTTCGGAAACTGACAGATGCCTCATTACCCCTTCAATTTAAAAATTTCCTAATCCTTAATGGTCCCATTCGTGCTGCTATATAATAAGAATGATATGTTGTAAATAACCTGCTAGAGAGTTTCAATTTGTTTTCTTTTTTGCGGTGGATAATCGAAAGTTTCGATTTGTTTCTTTGTGGCGCTCGATTCCGAGTCATCGAAGATAGTCCTCCTTTGAATACTTGTTATTTTCATTAGGCATACCGAGATGCTATTAACAATTTTCGTGCATCATGTTCCATTAATCACATATTAGTTACTTGTATTCTACTCTTTTTGACAAACATTAATTGCAATATATTGTTGAATACTAAATTGAATAATTTGAGGCTATTTTTTCCCACCAACAATTATTTGTGATCACATTTTTTAATTGCTAAGTAGTCTATATAGGCACTAGGACTAGAATATGTTGGTTTAAGATTGTTATATATTCTTAATAAATACTAATATGCTTTACGATTAGATCATGATTATACTTATTTTTTGAATTTTGAATCATTAATTAGAATTTATATGCTACAAGATTAGATCACCAAATTTATTTTTAAATTTGTTTGAAATGTTTAATTTTTTAGAATGATGTTTACAATATACCTGCAAAAAAAGAACAGCAATATTTTTACATTAGTTAGTATTAGAGACTTACCAATGTTGATTATACTTATTGTCTACAGAGCAATCCCAAAATCTATTAGTTTGTGCATACGGAAGAATTAATGTGGATATATTCGTATCTGATCCGTTGTCATATTCATTTTAAAAATTATATATCAATTATTTTTATATCAATTTTAAAAAACTTTGTAGATAAATATATCATCTTGATATATATATATGTGTGTGTGTGTGTGTGTGTATTTACATTTATATTAAATTATCAATCTTAGTTCATATATTTAGTTATAGAGATTTCTTTGTAATTGTATGAAACAAATTTATTTGACATCTGATTCATATATATTATATTATAAATTTTTCTAAGAGATGGCAAGACATACTTCATATAGTCAATATATGTATCTATAATGCTATTCATAATCGAGGAATATGGTAGCGCTTATATTCATAGGTATATCCCATTATTTTCATCCAACAATTTAGCATATGCAAGTAAATTGATGACATCACATCTGTTGCATCCTTGGGCGTGTTCATATGTTGAAGGCTCTTGATATCGATTATCTTGTATATTTAGATGATTATGACCACTAGATGTAGTTTTTATATAGAACACAATTTATTCACAATGTCATGATAATCACATCTTCTAAATAATCTATATGCTTATTATTGTTATAATATATGACGCTTGACATCTTTTATCGCCTTTAAATACTCCTTTTTCCTTTTCGATTATAATTTTATATATCTTTTCAGATTTAGATTTAAAAATATCAAAGAATATGATTACTACCTTTTTTGAAGAGGATAGATGAAAGTGTTTCTCTGGAAAATGTAAATGCCTACAATGATATTAATGAAAGGGGATGCCCTCTTGCCAAAATTCCACAAGTAGAAATCACAATGTTGATAACATTGTAGTGGAAAGTGATCCAAGATTACGTCAGATGATTTGAGAATATCATTTGAAAAAAAAAAAGATACGATATAATTCAAACTTATATTAATATGGGTTCTTATTAGTATGCCATAGTAGATTATCTATAGCATTACTTGGAAATCAATATTGATGTCTTCAAGAATCTTGGTTTAAGCAACATTTCTGGTTAGAATATTCTCCCTAAGATATAACATTTTGCCTTTCTTGTTATCTTTTCTGTGATAAATGCAATTCCAAGTATGACACGAATGTCTTTGTTGTTGGTGAATTTCACTATTGGAAAAAAGTCAATGATGAGAAAAGTTGTTCTTTTTTTAGTCACATTGGAGGCCAGGGATCAATTCATCATGTGAGAGAGAGGAGCGTTTGAGGAATTTAATGAATAAAGCACAATACAATGAGCATGTATTTGTAAAACAAGATGACAAATAAATAAAAGAAAATCAGTTGGGATTGAAGACTACTGTTGATGTCGTACGCTGGTTGTCTTTTCAAGCTTATGCCTTTAAAGGCAATGATAAAATATCATGTTCAAGAATCGATTGTATTGAATTGATAAAATTTATTTCTTAATATAATGAAGCAGCTGATAAAGTTGTCTTGGAGAATGCACCAAGAAATGTTAAATATACTCCATCTGATGTTCAAAAGGAATTCTTCGAATTATAGCCCACAAAGTAAGAAGCTTCATTTGTGAGGAGATTGGTGATGCTGCTTTTTGCGCTATATTTGATGAAGCTGGAGATGGATCAAAGAGAACAAATGATAATTGTTTGTAGATTTGTAGATAAAGAAGGCATTTTACGTGAACATTTATTTGATATAGTTCACATTCCTGGTATAGACTATTCAAAGTACTATTACAAATAATCTCAATTATAAAAGAATAAGAGGTCAATGTTATATTGGAGCTAACAACATGCGAGGTGCATAGAATGGGTCCGCAAGCCATTATTATAAAAGATAACAAATATGCATACTATACCCATTGCTTGGCTCATCATTTACAGTTGACTCATGTTACTGCTTCGAGAGAAGTAATTCTAGTTCATAAGTTATTCAATAAATTGGCATGCATTGTTAACATTGTCAATGCATCTTCTAAACTTCATGATGAATTACAAGCTGCTCAAGCTGATGATATTTCGTATCTTCTTTCTATAAATGAAGTTCATTTAGGCACTGGATATAATCGGATTGACACTCTACAATGTGCTTGTGAAACTCGATGGAGTTCACACTATAGATCTATATGGCTTTGCGAAAATATATAGTGCATTGTGTGTGTATTTTTGGCTATTATTGATGGATGTGATACTTATTTGTGGCATGGAGAAGCAGATGAAGCTTATGAGGCTATGACATCATTCAAGTTTATTCTTTTTATTCATGTAATAGAGAATATCTTGGGTCAATAACATATTTAATAAAGATGCTACTAATCTTATTGCTCTTAATGCATCTTTGAGTCCTACAGATGGTTACAAATTCTTCAATATTGCTGACATATGCAAGTTAGAAGAGAATTCTATCATGCATATTTTACAGATCAAGAAGTATTATTATTAGAGAAGTAGTTGGTACACTATAAATCAGATATAACTACTCATCCTATTCTGAAGAATATCTCAAATCTCACGGAACTTTGTCAAAGTTAGAAGAAACATGGAAGGCTGGGATTTATTATTTGGTCAGTCATTTGATACGACTTGTGTTGACCTTACCTATTTCGACTGTAACAACAGAAAGAGTATTTTTAGCGATGAAAATAATAAAGTCTAGACTTTGTAACAATATGGAAGATGATTTTCTTAGAAATCCTCTTATAAAATACATTGAGAAAGAAGTTATGGAGAAATCTCAATAGATTCAAATATCGATGACTATGATTTAAAGTCACAACATGCACGATTTAAATAACTTCATATTCAGGAAAGTCTAATATCTTTCTCTTGTTCACATATTTTAAAATTTAAGCTATTTAATATGACTAATTACTTGTATTTTCTTCACACCAGGATTAATATGAATCACTATACGAAATGATTGATTAGAATACGTGTGTCATCAACTCTACATTATGTTCAAGAAAAATATCATATATGTTAGTTTTTTTTAATTACACATCATAATTTTATGTATCATTAATATTTTTATAGATGTTTAAATTGTAAAGGAAAAAAGGTTTTACTATTTTTATATTTGTATTATATGGATATGAACTCAATCAAACCCCCTACAATCATGACTTCGTACTTGGAGTTAGGTATACAATGACATATATAAAAATATAATAAAATTAATTATAATCAATATTAGCTAATATAGAAATAGATGCCAATTATACCAATGTGGAAATGCAACTCATGCGAGGAATCTTCGTGCGTCTCCTGAACGTTAGTCTCGGACTCTCAATGATCCCTTGATGTTGGAAAAGAAAAATCAAGGAGACCATTAATATGTGGGGGCAACATTTAATGCTCAGAACTGCCAACTAATACAGTAATAGGTCAACATCTAACAATCAACTTCGGCCGAAGGAAGCGTGTCTTTTGGCCTCTAAATTCGCCAATTATCAAAAAAAAATTAACTTATTCCACATCGTTGTACTTGTACATCGCTCATACTTTTAAAAAGTAGACGATGAGAAGGTTGCATATCAAACAAAAAAAGTAACCACAGCTATGTTCCAACTGCCATGTTCCAACTGCTACGGATTGTTTGACTGTTTCTACCTGATTAAGAAAAGCTTAGTAGGGAGGGTAGACCGATCACTCAGCAAGAGATGAATTGGAAAGTTTAAGTTTGGTTCCTTTGGAAAGTGTTGATTGACTATTCTATAGTAAAGATAGTCTTGACCAGTATTGGGATTTCCTTATATGAGGGATTGAATTAGTATTACATTTCATATGATTTTTTAGCTTTGTACAAAATACTATCTTATACTTGATGATTTTAGTGGGAATCGAGATTGAGGGATGATTGTTGCTTTCGGAAAGTGATTAAAAGGAGATAATTTTACTTTCTATTTGACAAATCATTTTCAGGTATTAATAGTTTTTCTCAAGGTTTTAAAAACCGGGAATGGAGGTTGAACTAGTAAGTCTTCGTTCGCTCCAATTGGGCTGGACTGTCGGTCCAAATCTTATGGACCGAAATGATGTCAGTATGACATAGTCATTCCTATCCACTCGAAAAAAATTAGATTGAGCTTAATTTACTGGTTCGATCTGGAACCAGTTTTTGAACCGATAAAGCGGATATCTATACACACAAGTATGTTGCCCGTCTCCCAACAATCTCTCTGTAAAATTTAAATTATTCTATTACATATTGCATCGAGGGATATATATACACACAAGTATGTATGTATGTATGTATAAATGAAATAATCGTTTAAAATATCAAATCTTTTTATAGAACAACATGTTGTCTATTTCGAGTAAACTCTATAAAAGTTAGTTATATTTTCTAGCATTATATATGAATACAATATTGCAATCATTTATATATAGTAACTTCTAGAAAACTACTCTAAGAAGGTAAGGGCGCAACTGATATTTGAAAAAAGAGAGGAGCCTAACTGATATTGCATAAGTTAAGAAGCGCACAAGTGATAAAAATCCTATTATGTAATTATCTAAAACTTTTTTTTTTGAAAATTTACCAAACTTTCAAAACTGGATCAATCCAAGTTAATCCAATCCAACCATCTGAGTCATCCTGGTCCGCCAATGGTTGGATTTGATTTTTAAAATATTTAAAATTAATTACATGAAACCGGTCGAACCAACTAAGACAGAGTCGATTCCAGATCAATCGGTTGGTCCAATCCGATTTTTTAAACGCTGTTTTTTTTATCAATTTCAATTAAATTCCCTCACTTTTAATTTCTGTGAAGAAAACCTGCCCATGTATCAACATTACAGTAAAGTAGATCAAGTGATGTTATTTTGGAAATCCGTTAGTATATCCTCCGTTGATAAATATATAATGATATTTTATATTATTCATTTGTGAAATGATATTTTGTATTTGAAATAAGAGACGAATGTCTTATCCGTCATTATATTTTAGTTAATAATGACCTATATAACAACAGTTATCTATTGATATATTCATCAAAATTTCACTAAATGTTGCTATTTTTGACCATGATTAGCGTACCCTTCGAAGACAAAGGCAGGGAGTAATCATTGATATACGGATCTTTGCTAATAATCTAATAACATAATAACAGTTGTGTTAGTTTCAAGTATATAAATAATTTGATAACAAATAAAATTCATCATTCTATAATTCAAAAAAAACATAAAGGGGTGTTTTTTTTTTGTAAAGGGATGGATCTTTTTTTAAAAAAAGTGGTACTATAGATCTATTTTGTTTTTGAAAATAAATGGAAAGCATTGCGAGTTTTTTTTCTTATTTTCCTAAATTGTTTCTTTAATGTACTTATAGATATTTCCTACAAATACAAAAATTTCATTTTCCATCAATTATATTTAGTTCTAACATATTAAAGTTGACCAATAAAAAATGAAATTTCTTTCAGTTTTCAACTACTTTTAGTTTCATCATAAATTGAAATATGTTTTCATATTTCAAAACACATTTGTTTGGTTGCTGGGTTGGGTTGAGGTAACCCTGTGAATAGTAAACTGTAAGGAGGATTGGGAGGGTTGAAAGGAGGGGTACACCGGTGTACCCCAATCTAACTTTGCTCAACCCTGCAACCAAACGAAGCCTAACACTTCTAAGTATTGTAAAATTCAGATTACATTAAAATGCTAAGAATATTTACCAACATATAAAGTTACATATAAAGTTAGACATCTTGGAAATATGAAATAAATTTATAATCTATAACTCTATCTAATCCTAGAAAACTTGAGAAGCCATATCCCATTTCCAGGTGGCACTCCCCCCTTGCTCTTTCCTCGTATGCTCTCTCCTCCATGCGTGCTCTATCCTCATGTTATCTACCCATTTCCACGTGGCACTCTCCTTTGCTCTTTCCTCCCATGTGCTCTCTCCTCTCCTCCATGTGCTCTCTCTCCCCATGTTATCTATAAGGGTTAAATGGAGATGTCTTCTAGGAACAGCTAACTTAGCTCCTCCTATCTTATTTTTTCTGATTTTTTTTATTTTTAAAAAAGATTTCTTCCATGAATATTCATCATTATATCCTTATATTATGCGATTCAAATTCCGTGTGGTAGAGAAACTTCTACAGCCTCCATCCAGACATGGTCGATTTCAATAATTCTACGACCGTTAAAAATGATTGTCTAGATGGAGGCCGTAGGAGTCTCTGTTTCGCATAAATTTTGAATGACATAATATAAGGATATATTGACGAATATTCACGGAATTTTAAAAAAAAAACTAAAAATAGAAAAAAAGTAGGGCGAGAGATTATCGGGGCAGTCCCATTTTTCCCTATCTATAATTATGTTTCTCTTTCTAAATAAATGTCCCACGTTTCTTTCCCTCTCTTAATTGCTCCCGATTCTCTCTATATATAGCACTTCTTCTTTTTCCCGTCAATGTTATATTTTGTAGATAAGGGATGTGGCGTTGGCTTTCCTCTTTTATCTCTCTTTCCCTTTGAAAACCAACTATCCCTAATCATATCTGTACATATGTATATTATAGTTTAGATATAAATCAATTACACAAATTTTACTTTTAACAAGCTTTGTTTTTCCCTCCTTATTGAGCTTATTAACATATACTTTATTTTTTATGTGATAAACATGGAGTCCATTTTTTATATGTAAATCATTTTTTAATATTTTTTGAAAATAAAATATGTTGCGAATGTAACTATAGCAATAAAAAATACTGACGTTTCTTAGATCCAATAAAAGCAATTTATGTATAATATACAATAAATATTTGACAA
>JAZKJV010007490.1:0-207171 GCA_037367405.1 Ottelia alismoides | reverse complement strand
TTATACTATACTTTGCTAGTCCCTTAGCAAACACTTATTTGAAAAAGAAGTGAAAAAGAAAGAAAAAGAAAAAGAAAAAGAGAATGTACATGGATCAAGGTTGATTATTAAACTTGCCTTCATTAAATTGAGGTATGGAGCTTAATCAGATCTTTGGATTATTGATGTGTCGGAACCTTATTTAGACTTAAGCTTAAAACCTAACAGCCTCCAAGTTCCACTATTCTATAACCAAGACTCCTCAATGCTCCAGATCAGAACAAGTCATCAATCACAAACCCTGAAGACCATGAATCTTTTCTTGTCCTGTGAAAGTGAGGTCTAAGCTCTCCACCTCAGAAATGGCAACTTGACAACCCTCCCTAACAAGGTAACTCTATGACCTCAATCTGGCCACTCTTTCCTCGAGGAGCGGGGTATTCCCTTCTAAGTTCAAGTACAACCGGCTCAAGAAGAGGGGGAAGAAGAGAATGGGTCAAGGCCAGTGTAGCCAAGTAACCCTTGGGAGCTTGACCAGTGTAGCCAAGTCTCCCTGCTGCAAGCTACAACAGGTGGATCATGAAACCAAGCTTTGCTTATTGCACTTATATACATACTCCGGTGGGATTATCATTTTCTCTCAGACCCACCATTTTTTTTTGGAGTTCTTTTCTTTTTCACATTTTTTTTTCGAGTGCATCTATACAACATGTACATGTGCAGCATATATACAAGGAGTTTTTCCTCTTGAGCCAGTAGACTATCCCTCTTTTGAAGCTTTATTGCAACCCACAACTCCCGTCGTTAGACTTCATGGCAACCAGACCAAGTTGAGACGCACTTCCTTCACTAAATGAAGAAGAGAGGTTCCGCCTAGAAGTACTACCCTCATATGCTACCCCAAGTCAAGGAAGACTGCCTCCTCACCACCTCATCCGTAGAGAGCTCGGTGCATAGTGCGGTTGTCCAAGTAAAGCCATAATCTATATGAGTCATGTGTTGTTGTTAAGTGCTCTACTTAGGCTCATTGAGATGACATGTGATTATAGCCTAGTGGACTCAAAGAATTAAGTCACCATGGACCTGAAAAAAGCCTTAAACCTAAGTCCTATAAGGTTCCTCTTAGAAGTTAGGTGGATTAAGATCTTAATCAAGCTCCATTTCTCAATTTGATTCCAGGCTTAGTTTAAATGTCAACTATCATCCAAGGAAAACTATATACATATGTACAAAAAGATGCATATTTACACAAATTTTACAATCATGCAAAATTTTTGAAAAATGTTTTGAAATCATGAATGATGATGCATGAAGTGCAAGTTTTGCAAAAAGATATTTACACAAGATTTACACAAGATTTTTGCAAACTTTTGATTTCAAAACATTTTGGAAAAATTTTGTACTATATACATAATTTTGATACAGAAAATATTTACACAAGCTTTACACAAACGATTTTTGAAATCATTTTTACAAAAAATAATTTGTACACTAGCTATGTATGTGCAAATAAAAGAAGATTATGTACATGAAAATTTTTAATTTTTGTGGTTTTAGCCATTTTTATTATTAACACACTCACACAAAGTACGAGTTATGGCTAAAGTATATATGAAATATATACACACCCCCCTATACTTAGCTCGAACGATGTCCTCAGAGTCAAGAGCGATGAAGAAGACATAACTCGTGCTTTGTATAGGGAAGTGAAAAGGAAGGCTATACAAAAGGAGAATGAAAGGTCAAAAGGTTCTCGGGTCTTCCCCCTATACTTAGGATTAAATAATCCTAAGTATAGCAGGCTGTACACGAAGGAAAACCGAGTGGAGAATGTACAGGGTCTACCCCCCTATACTTAGGGTGAAATGCCCCTAAGTATAGGCAGCAAAAATAAGGGTAGACAGAAACAAAAGGAAAACCCGAAAGGTCTCACATCCCCCCTATACTTAGGGTAAAGTGCACCCTAAGTATAGCATAATCAAAAGATGAGGAAAGGGATGTGGGACTAAAGAAAGTGATGATATAGACATCTGGATCTATGTACAGCGGAGGGTCAGTAAAGCTCAGGCGTGAGATGCATTAGATGTGAGTCAAAAGACCACATCTCACGCAAAATGAATAGGGGCAATATCAACGACCCGCGGCTCATGGTCTAGAAATGGTTTGAGCCGCTGGCCGTTCACTCGGAAGGTACTCTCAGAAGACAACTCAGATATGTCGATGGCTACCGTTGTCGTGTACCTTCCGAACCAGATAAGGTCCTTTCCATTTGCTCTGTAGCTTCCCTGGAAATAATCTAAGCCTCGCATCAAACAGCCATACTCTCTGTCCAATCTCAAAATGCTTGTGGCTGATATGAGAATCATGCCACTCCTTGACTCTCTCCTTATAATGTAGGCTGCTTGAGAATGCTGCATCTCTAAGCTCTTCCAGGGCAGCTAGCTCTGCCTTCCTCTGGTCTCCTATACCATCTGGATCCATCAAGATATCTGTGACTGCCCAAAGTGACTTGTGCCTCAGCTCAACTGGTAGGTGACAGGGTTTTCCATATACGAGGCGAAAGGGAGATGTGCCCAAAGGTGTCTTGAAAGACGTCCTATATGCCCACAAGACCGAGTCCAATAGCTGTGACCAATCCTTTCGGTCAGGGCGGACGACTTTCTGCAGAATAGTCTTGATCTCCCTATTCGACACTTCGGCTAGACCATACGTCTGTGGATGATACGGTGTAGCAACACGATGATCTATGCCGAACTCGCTAGCAAGTGCCTTCACCTGGTCGTTGATGAAGTGAGATCCCCCATCAGAAATAAGAACTCGTGGAACCCCGAACCGCGTGATGATATGCTTCCTCAAAAATCTGCAAACTGTCCTCGCATCAGCGGATCGGGCGGGGATAGCCTCCACCCAACGACTCACATAATCTACGGCCAACAGAATGTACTCAAATCCCTGACTCTTAGGGAATGGACCCATGAAATCGATGCCCCATGCGTCAAAAACCTCACAGAAGTGAATGGGCTGCATCGGCATCATATCACGCTGTCCACAAGTGCCCATCCTCTGACAGTCAGTACACCTCTTCACGAACTCATCTGAGTCCTTGAAGAGGGTAGGCCACCACAAACCGGATTGGAGCACTTTCTGTGCCGTTCTCCTCCCAGAATGATGTCCTCCTGCCTCAAGCTTGTGGCAGTAAGTGAGGACGCTATGGTGTTCCTCCTGAGGAATACACCGACGCCAGATGCTATCCCCTCCCTCGTGGTAAAGGATGGGATCCTCCCAATGGTAAGACTTGGCCTTCGCGAGGAAGGTCTCAAGCCTCTGCCTGGGCCAATCTTGTGGGACTTTCCCAGCAACGAGAAAGTTCACAATATCGGCGTACCATGGAAGTGAGGCGATAGCAAGGATCGCCTCATCTGGGAAGGTATCTCTGATCGGATCAATCTGCTCTGATTCCTCAGGCTGCTCTAACCGGGAAAGGTGATCCGCCACCACATTCTTGACTCCAGGCTTATCCTTGATCTCAATGTCGAACTCCTGGAGTAGAAGGATCCATCTAGTCAGTCTGGCCTTGGCATCCTTCTTTGCCATGAGGTACCTGATGGCGGTGTGATCTGTGTACAAAGTCACTCGGGATCCAATGATATACGATCTGAACTTATCCAGGGCAAACACTACTGCTAGCATCTCCCTTCTCTGTGACCGTATAATTCCGCTGGGCGGAATCCAATGTGCGGCTAGCATAGTGTATCGCAAATGGTACTCCATCCCTCCTCTGTCCCAGCACTGCCCCTACGGCAAAATCGGAGGCGTCCATCATGATCTCGAATGGGAGAGACCAATCAGGTGGCTGGAGGACAGGAGCCTCAATCACACATCTCTGGAGAGTAGCAAACGACGAAAGACACTTGTCATCGACAAGGAACTCGGTGTCTTTCGTCAGGAGGTCAGTCAACGGTCGGGCAATCCTGCTAAAATCTTGAATGAATCTCCTATAAAATCCAACGTGCCCCAGGAAAGACCGTAGCTGCCTCAAATTGGACGGCGGTGTGAGTTTTCTAATGACATCGACCTTGGCCGGGTCCACCTTCATGCCCCCTGTTGGAAATGATGTGGCCAAGCACCGTCCCTTGAGTCACCATGAAGTGACTCTTCTCCCAAGATAGCACCAAGTGATACTCAATACATCGCTGAAGTACTCGATCTAGGCAGTCAAGACAAGAATCAAATCCGTCGCCGTAGATCGAGAAATCATCCATGAAGACCTCAAGGCACTCCCCTACCATGTCCGAAAAGATCGACAGCATGCACCTCTGGAAAGTCGCAGGGGCGTTGCATAGCCCAAATGGCATGCGTCGAAAAGCGTATGTGCCGAAGGGACAGGTAAAGGTGGTCTTCTCCTGATCCTCAGGAGCGATGGCCACTTGGTTGTAGCCCGAGTACCCATCCAGGAAGCAATAATGGCTCTTCCCTGCCAGTCTCTCAATGATCTGGTCAATAAAAGGCAGGGGGAAATGGTCCTTCTTGGTGGCTTGGTTGAGTCTCCTGTAGTCAACACAAACCCTCCAAGAGGTGGGTACCCGTGTAGCAATCTCCTCCCCCGACTCACTGATCACAGTCGTGATGCCCGTCTTCTTGGGCACCACATGCAAGGGGCTGACCCACTTGGAGTCGGAAATGGGATAAATAAAACCTGCACCCCACCACTTTGATATCTCCTTCATGACAACCGCTCTCAGGTTGGGGTTCAGACGCCGCTGGAACTCACGCGACGGCTTCGCCCCATCCTCGAGATAGATGTGGTGGGAGCACACTGATGGACTAATCCCATGGAGATCTGCTACGCTCCATCCGATCGCCTTGCGGTTCTTTTCAAGAACCCCCATCAGACGGGATTCCTGCTCTCCAGTCAACTCGGCGGAGATGATGACTGGGTACATCTCCGATCGCCCCAGGGAATCGATACTTCAGCGAAGTAGGGAGCGGCTTCAGCTATGGAATGCTGGGTGCCGGCAAATCTGGCTGTGGAAGGAACTGTGTGAAAGCTGCAAGGTCTGCCAAATCTGCCTGGGAAAGTGAAAGTGTACTCTCGCAAACTGGGTCGGGAGAAGGCGGCTCAACTGCACTGTCTCTGCTCTGCTTTGCCTCTACCTCCTCTCTGTAGGCTCGGGTGGACTCAGGTCTGTCATCTGATCATAACAATCAGCCCAATCAGACTCTGAATCCGAGGGATCTGTATCAGAATCGGTGGCATCAGTACCACCGGAAAACAAGGTGGCCGCAACACCACTATCACTAATCACCGTGCTGCGATCGAGAACCGGCTCTGCTGCCGCAACTGTATCCGAACCCAGGTCTGTGCTCTCCAGACTCTCCTCTGCTGTCATCTCTGCATCAGCTGTATCTGAAAGTGAGAGGGTAGTCTGTGACTCAAGGTCTGCCCAAGCTGCCTCGTCATCTGTGATCACAAAATCACAGTCCTGGTGGATGTCTGGCTCTGCGTCTGTCAGCTGCTCTGAGTCGGTGCTGGCATCTGAGCGGGATCTAGATCTGGCTCTGTAGTCCTCGACCGTCTCTATTTGTATACTCTCGCCCTGGACGCAAAAGTACACCTTCCCGCTATCATGATCAGTCACCGCCTTGGCTGTGGCCAAGAACGGACGACCAAGGATGATGGGGGTATCGGTCACTGACTCAGGGATCTCCATGTCCAACACTACGAAGTCCACGGGGAATTGCAGACCCTGAATCGTGACGATAACGTCTCGTAATAACCCCCTTCGGCCTCTTGACAGATCTATCAGCGAACTGAAGGACTGTCCTGCTCTGTCGAAGAGTGCCCAACTCGAAGCGGTCGAGAAGGGCTGCCGGAAGTAGGTTGATCGACGATCCGCTATCTAAAAGAGTACGGTCGAACCACTGCTCACTAATCTGGCATCTGACATACGGGGCCCCTGCATCTGGCCTCTTGGCTGGCAGTCGGTTCTGGATCGCGAAGCACGTGGCTTTGGTCAGCACATGTATCTCTGAAGTGTGGTTCCTCCTCCTCCTCCTGACTGTAGTCCTCTCTCTCAAAGATCTCTGGAGAAGGGGGATGTGCTGCAAAGCCTCCTGGAGGGTCAGCTAGATGTGGAAGCGATCGATCATGCTCTGGCTGAACTCCTCAAGCTCTCTCTTTTTTGGGTCATTTTTCTTCCCCTTCCCCATCTGAAGGGCTTTAGGGAAAGGGATCACTGGGTCCTTCTCAGCTGAAGGACTAGGAAAAGGTCTAAGCGGTTCAAGGACCGGATCCACACATACATCACGCACCACAGTGGGACCAGAAGAAAATAAACCTTTTCCTTTATTCGTAGCAGAGTTCCGAGATACATGACCATGAGGAAAAACAACATCAGATCTCTCTCTACAAACACCAGTGGCCTCAGTACCACCACGAGTGGGCTGCTCTGCTGCTGGAAGACGTCTCGTGGCATCAGTACCGCTAACTGGCTCGGCTGCTGCTGGGGTGGCATCAGTACCACCTCCTGAATCTGGTGAAGTGGCGGCCTCAGTACCGCCGGTGGGATCAGCATCCTCGGTGGCCTCAGTACCACCGTCATCGACTGGAGCGGCCTCAGTACCGCTCTCCTCCTCCTCCTGGGACGCCTCGGGGTGAAGCTCAGCTGAGACGCCGCCGCCTGCTGGGGTCCTACCGCTCCTAAGCGTGGCAAAATCAACATCAAACAGATCTGAAGAAGTATCATCAAATGGATCGCTAGGAGTGGCTAACTCAGTATGTACTACCTGCTCGGACTTCCGCTTGAGGTTGTTCGGATTCGGCTCTATCTGTGCAGGTATGGCGGCCTTCCCTCTCACCAAGTCCCGCATCTCCTGGCGGAACTCATCCATCTCCCGTCGAAAGGTCGCCTGCTGATCCGTGAGGAGGCGGGCGATATCATCCAAGGCAGGGCTCTCGTGGGAGCCCGACGGGTAGCCTCGCTGTGGGTGAGGCTGCTGGTACTGCTGCGGGTGAGAGGGGTAGGAAGGAGGCTGCTGCTGGTGCTGGTATCCCGGGTGAGCCTGCTGCTCATGCCTCCAAGACTGTCCCTGCTGATAGGGACGAGGACCGTAAGACGACTGCTGCTGGTAGACTGGGTGCTGCTGCTGCGGCTGCTGGTGATGGTCTCTCGGCTGGGAGTACTGCCCTCCCTGTGCTGACGGCTGCTGCTGGGGCTGGGCACCACCGCTCCCCCACCTGAATCCGGGATGATCACGTCGGATCCCAAGCTGGGGACGGTCGTACCAGATCCCGTTGACATCCATCAACGGCTCTGCATCAAAGGGGGCTGGGGGTAGTACTGCCAACGGCTGATCCGGCTGGTAGACCACCATCTGCATCTCTGGAGATGGTGGTGACTGCAAGGTGGGCTGCGGCTGCTGGTACGGCTCCGCCTGTACAAGGTGAACCTGTCTAGGCTGCACTGGGGTGCTGGAGCGCTAGGACGAGCTGCTACTACTGCCGGCGTCGCCTCGCGACTGAAGACGGGGCTGAGAAGCCGTCTGTGTCTCCTGGAGACACATGAGCTGTGTCTTCAAGTCGCTCAAGACCTGTGCCATCTGATCCATCTGTGCTATGCTCTGGCACTGCTTCTTCTCGATCAGCTCCATGCGGTCCAGCTTCTCGCTGATGATGCCCATGTCTGCAGCTGATGACTCTGCCTGTGCTACTGCTGCTGCAGACGAACTGGAAGGACCTGCATCGACCCGTGCTATCCTCTGGTACTGCACGGGTCCTGGCTGATGTGGATGGGTCTTCTGCGTGTAGAGGCGGGTCTGGGACATAACCATGTAGTTCTCCGCCATCTCCTCAAAAATAGCCCAGACCTGGTCATGGTCCTTGGCGAAGTAGGACCCGCCACAAGAAGCGTTCACCAAGCCCTATAGCTCTGGTGACAACCCACTGAAAAACTCTGAACCAAGTTCGGCTTCGTGATATCATGGTGTGGGCATCTGTCCAGGAAGCTCTCTGAACCTCTCCCCAAGCCTCGTGGAACTGCTCGTTGGGGAACATGGAGAAGTTGCTGATCAGGGCCCTTGCCGCGTTCGTCCGCCCGAGTGGATAGTACTTGTTCAAGTACTCGGTGCGGAGCTGCTCCCATGTGTACACGAATCTCCCCAAATGTTTCAGCCAGGTGGCTGCTCTATCTGCCAGTGAGAAGGGGAAGGCAATCATCCGTATGGTATCCTGGTCCACATGTCTGTCGTGGACAGTACTGCAAATCATGAGAAACTCCTGTAGGTGGAGATGGGGCTCCTCTGTAGCCAGTCCATGGAACCGCGGGAGCATCTGCAAGGTGTTCGGGGGGAACTTGAAGTCCCCCACGATGGCTGGAACCACAACCCAATGGTGCATCAAGGTAGATCCGGGGTTGTGCAACTCCCGCATCGGTCTAGGTGGTCCTGCTCCTCCTGCGGCTGCTGCCGCTGCGGCGGCGGCCGCGGCTGCTGCTGCTGCTGCTGTGGCTCGTGCCTGTGCCTCATCGGGGTCCTCGGGCTCGCTCTGTGCATCTCTCTCTGCTCTGAGCCTCTCCATCTCACGCCTCATCTCTATCATAAAAGCTCCCTGATCGCGGAGCTGCTGCTGGACTGTCTCTAACTGTGCGATCAGGGTGGAGTTGATCGCTCCCTGGTCCAGTACAAAGTGCTCGGGACGGGAGTGATCGTCAGAACTGCCTGCGCCGGCCATCTCAACGTCTGCAAAACCAAATGAGCCCAACTCAGGTATCGTCAAATGAATCAGTCTCTCCTCGGGCTCAGGTCTCTCGGGTAAATCAGAAAGGGGGTCGAGGGGGAACAGGGTGGAATCGTACTCGGGCTCGGAGAGCGGGTCTGAGCTCTCGCGAGCCAACCTAGATGATGAGGTAGACGCGCCCGAAAGCGGTGCAGCCAAAGGCTGCCTAAGAGATCGTCTACCCATCATCTCGATCTGGCGAGTAGGGCGGATGAGATCTGGAAAAACTATGATCGAAAAACAAACCCCCGGTTCACCAACGCAACGCGAGCTGAAGACCGTGAAAGTTCGGTCAAATTATCTTGTCGATTTTATTTTGGTGAACACTAAAGATATCAGAGCGCTTACGTGACCTGTTGGGAACCCGATGCTCCCAAGAGACTGGCCCAATCCTAAAGCTAGATCTTTCCCAGCCAGTACAAGTTGCGGACCGTTTACCGGCTACCCGATCAACCTGCTCTGTTAAGGATGTCACGGCCCGCTTTACCGGGTACCGGAGAGATCCTCACTGGAGAACGACTAACTCTAAGACTAGTAGTCTAACGGAAGTTCAGGTGTGGCTCTATCCTAGTGTGCGGGTCACTCTCTCGCTCAAGCAAACCAAACAATGAGGGGGTTGCTCTCCCCAAGACAGAATTTTTAGGGTGAGCGTGTTTTAAGGTCAATAGTCTTAGCAGTCCCAATTTTATGGTTACACTTTTTTAGGTATTTTTCAATGCAAACAAAAACGCCTAACGAATTTTTCGGTTTCTCCTGGTTATTAAGTCCAAAATCGGGGGGAGAAGACGAAAAAGCCGATGCACGAAAAATCAATGATGCATGCAGAGTCAGAAATGTGTACCTGCCTCCAGCTCTCTACATGCAAAGTGATCCGCGCATAAAATAAAGACAGAAAAGTAAACTAAGCTATATGATGCAACGGTAAAAAGCCGAGTCCTAAGACAAGCAACTTCTATTGATCGTGAAGAACAATAGTTAGTTAACCGAATCGAGTCCGGAGTCCGATCTTGGGAGTCACTCGGTGCCCGCCACAACGGGTCCTGCCAGCGCTGTATGTGACTCCTAACAGCACGTGGTCTCAAATCCAATTAAACTAACCTTTTTTAGTGAATTTTAGTAAGGTCCAATTACGTTCTATAGGAACAGATATTCTATTAAGTGTTGGGCCTTAAAAATCTTACGTCACAACCAAAAAAATTCCTATGTCTAGGGGCTCGAGCAAAAACCGCGAAAAATCCGGAAAATGACAGTAAAAAAAAATAAAAAGAAAACCGTGTAAAAAAGCCGCGAAAAACCGAGGGGTCCTAATGGGTCCCCCGAGCACGCCGGTGCTCGGCGAAACAGACCCGCTACGGTCTAAGGTCCACAAAGAGTCCAAAAGTTCAAGTCCATGTATTATTACAATTAATAACGAATAAAAACTATCCTACCACCTCACCCACTCAACTCTCTCCTCTCGCTCTCTCCTGCGGCTTCGTAGAGAAGGAAGCCGCCTCCGAGTCTCGCGGCTGCACCGGCTCCTCGAAAGTTGCCTTCGCGGTCCTCGGGCCCTCGCAAGAAAGACAGAAGAGTGGTCAGACCAATAAACAATAATCAAATAATAAATGAAAGTAAAAACAAGGGTATATATGCAAAAATGAGAAATAAAATAGTCACACAAAATCAAACAAAAATAAAAAGAAAAGAAAGTTAAAATAAAACAAAAATAAATCAAAAAGGAACTATGAACAAAAGCCGCGAAAAGCCGCGAGCTCCGAAGAGCCGCGAAAAACCGCGAAAACAAAAATGAAAAGAAAGTCAAAAGTAACTACTAAGCCGTGCTCCCCGACAACGGCGCCATTCTGATAAACGGGACCCGATCACTAGGGTATGAGGTACAAAAATCAGGTCGTTGTGACCCAAGCAATCAGACCACGTATATCAAGAAGAATCAACCACTCAAACAGATAAAATAATCAAGCACGAAAGAAGAGCGGTCTAGCTATAGGATTAACCTGGTATAGCTCCCAGGGTCGAACACAAGGAGCACGGATTGGCCTAGGGCCTACGAAGTAGTGAAAATGAAATAAAAATAAAAGAAAATGTTTTTTTAGAGGTTTTTATGAATTTTTATATTTTTTTGGATTTTTAAAAGATAAAGAAAATAAAAGAAAGTAAAATCTAGGCAACTTCAACAATTTATTAAACACACCAAAAATAATGCAAAAATTAAGGAAAAAATGTTTTTATGTTTTTTAAGTTTTTAAGTGTTTTTGGTGAATTTTTGAAATTTTTCTAATGGGTAAATTACTTTCTAAAAATCAAACAGTGCTAAACAGGAGAGGTACTGTCCAGCAAGGCTTGAAACTCAAAAATAAAATATCTAAGAGTCTCACTAAGCCCTGGAGGTAATTTTCCTGTAATCTAGAAAGAATAAGGAAAATTTAGGCACCTTAATTATTGTTTTTGGATTTTTAAATTAATTATTATAATTTTTATGAGTTTTTGAGGGTTTTGCAATTTTTAGGGTTTTTAAGTGATGAAAAATAGCCAAAATTGGCTAGAAAATCAAACAACAAGCAAACAACAGTATCTAATTTTTTTTATAATTTTTGGGGGTGTTTTTATATTTTTTTGGTATTTTTATATCTAGACAGTAGCTAAAAAATAGGTTTTTGAATTTTTAAAAATACTAAATGAAATCAGAAATGTCCTCAAAAATCCCTAAAATTTTTACATCATGGCAGGAGCCATGTGTCAAAATCTCATTGGATTTGGAGGTGATTTGATATTTTATTCAAAAATAACAAGGGGGCACTGTGCACAGGGACGTAAGTGCAAATACCCGAGAATCTGGGGGCCCAGGTGCAAAATACCCAGCAAGTCACGCGCGTGGCGCGTGGCTGGGGCACTCAGGGGCCTATTTGTAATAAAAACCTACTTCTTGGACCTTTTGGTAACTGGTACCAGAAAGTCCAAGGGTATGGTTGCAAATATCCCACTAAAATCCGCACATGCGTGAATAACAGGCTCACAGGGGTATAAAAGCAATTACCAAAAAGTTTCTATTCATTACATAACAGCCCAGCACTACAGGGAAAGAAATGCAAATAACCCTAAACTACACGTGACGACGCACGTGGTCTCATACAAACAGGGGCATACATGCAAATCTAAACAAACACGAGGTCCACAATGCAATTTACCCTACGAAAATAAAGTTCTAAAAATATTTACAGGACTAAGACGAAAAAGACAAACTAAGAGGGGGCCCTAAGTAAATTACCCCTTTATTCGTCGACGGCCAGATGCGCGCCACGCGGAAGATCGGTCGGCTCTGGATGGGGGGCGCTTCTCTTCTTCAGCTCGGGGGCTCGATCGACGGTGGAGGTGAGGACACGTGGGAGATCGGGCGGTTCTGGGCTCAGGTACCTCTCTCCTCTGCTGCGAACGGTCCAGATGAACTCCTCGGAGTGATCGACGGTGGCTGCTCCTCGGAAGATGGACGGCTGAGATCAAAACTGGAGCGGAGGCGTCATCGGACGGTTCTGGAGGATGGTGGAAGAACACGACGCTGGCGAACTTCGCCGGCCTCGTGCGTGAGCTGTACTCCTCCTCAGCTGCTCCTGATGATCGGAACGGGTCCGCGATGAAGCTCCGCAGCTGGTGGTGGCCTTCGATGGCCCGGCCGAGCCCTGGAGGGGCTCCGGCGAGGCTGGCGGCGCGAAGCTCCTGGCTGGAATGTAAGAGAGGCTCAGATGCCTCCCGTTGGACCTGCAAAGCAAACCAAAAGCTTCGCGGGTCGAGGGCAAAGTGCCTCGACCCCAAGAAGCGTCGTGAGGGTGAACGGTGCGGCGGGGTGAATGAGCTCCGGCGAGCGACAGGTGGTGGAGCTCAACTCCCAGCTCCGGGGCGAGCTGGGTTGAACGAGTGGGCGAAGAACGTGCGTGGGGGAACGACGAAGATGGTCGTGTGCTCCGATGATCGAGATAGTGTGCGTAATGGTCGGAATCAGAGGAACACAGCAAGGAGTCGATTTGGGGGTAACTTAAAATTAGACTAAACAAGAAGGAACGAGGGTTACCTGGGTGAAGCTGGAGACTATGCTGGAGCTTAGCTAGCTCCTGGTCCTTGCCTCAAGGGTCGTCAACACCCGAGGCTCGAGCTCCGGTTGAACGTCGGAGCACGGCGGCGCGAGGCAGCCGGATCGATGGTCCGAGCACCTCCTCCTCTCTACGACACCGGCAAATGCAAGCTGTCACCTTGCTGGTTGCGATGGAGGTCACGGGAGAGAGAATGGGGAGCCAAAGATGGAATGAGGAGGCGGCTGAGCTCGGGATATATAGTGCTAGGGGTCCGGCTAAATGGGAGTCGGGCACGAAGATCGGAGCGCGGATCCCAAGAACCCACCCCGGGCGTGGATCAGGGAAGATCAGGCTCGGATTAGAGCCCGGGGTTAGCGGATTCGGAGGTCGGATCTGGTGGGGATAAAATCAAGAAATCGGGTCCAAAAGCAGATCCGCGGCTCTGGTGGTCCTGGGGGAGGTGTTGACCGGGGGTCAACAATCCCCCGTGGACCAATCAGAGCCCGCCAATTATTGAAATTTTATTTGATTTTTTTGGGGCCTTAAATGGCCGAATTTTCAAAAACTTAAAACATGAAAAATGTTTGTTTTAATTTTTTCTATTTTTTTGTGATTTTTAATTAATTTTTGGAAATTAAAATAAGGTATTTACATATTATAGCTATACATAGGTATATGTACAATGTAGGATTTTTGATTTTGATTTTTAATTAGTTATTTTTATACATTTTTATTCCTATTTTATATTTTATTTATTTATAGGATAAAATGAGGAATAAAAGGCTATTTTTATTTTATTTTTATTATTTATATACATGGGTTAATTAGTTAGTTATATACATGATATATACATGGTATATATACAAGATGTTTTTGTATTTTTAATTTTGTAATTTTTATTTGATTTTTTTGTTTTAATTCTTTTTATTTATTTTATTTACAAAACATAAAAAGGAATATTTACAAAAAGTTTTGGAAATAAAGAAATTTATTTACAAGGTGAAATAAATATAAGATAGGGGTTTATGTACATGGTGAAAGGTTGTTTTTAGGATTTTGATTTTTAACTTTTTATTTTGTTTTTAATAGGCTATAAATATGTACAAAACATATTTTTGGATGAGGAAAATATTATCTTATTTATTTACAAATATATACATATGTGAGCCCCTATCTCCCTCTACTTGGCTTTTATGCGGTCAGGCCCATGCTGAGCCCTCCCTTGGGTTAGGTTGCTCAATATTTATTCTAAATATTTCCCTCTTTTTCTTTTTCTTCTTTATTCTTTTATTTTTGCACAAAAACATGCTAATTATCTATTTTTACAAACATGCATGCTTTTGCTAACTTTTCCTATTTACACATATCTACATGCATTTGCATAGGTTTTTGTAGCTAAAATATAAGAATAAAGAGTGATGAATGGGTATTCATCAGGTTCCTCTTAGAAATTAGGTGGATTAAGATATTAATCAAGCTCCATTTCTCAATTTGATTCCAGGCTAGTTTAAATGTCAACTATCATCCAAGAAAAACTATATACATATGTACAAAAAGATGCTTATTTACACAATATTTTACAAACATGCAAAATTTTTGAAAAATGTTTTGAAATCATGAATGATGATGCATGAAGTGCAGGTTTTGCAAAAAGATATTTACACACATTTACACAAGATTTTTGCAAACTTTTGATTTTCAAAACATTTTGGAAAAATTTTGTACTATATACATAATTTTGATACAAAAATATTTACACAAGCTTTACACACAAAAGATTTTTGAAATCATTTTTACAAAAATAATTTGTACACTAGCTATGTATGTGCAAATAAAAGAAGATTATGTACATGAAAATTTTTAATTTTTTTGGTTTTTAGCCAATTTTATTTATTAACATACTCACACAAAGTACGAGTTATGGCTAAAGTATATATGAAATATATACACACCCCCCTATACTTAGCTCGAACGATGTCCTCAGAGTCAAGAGCGATGAAGAAGACATAACTCGTGCTATGTATAGGGAAGTGAAAAGAAAGGCTATACAAAAGGGAAATGAAAAGTCAAGAGGGACTCAGGTCTCCCCCCTATACTTAGGATCAAGTAATCCTAAGTATAGCAGGCTGTACACGAAGGGAAAACCTTAGTGGAGAATGTACAGGGTCTACCCCCCCTATACTTAGGGTGAAATATCCCTAAGTATAGGCAGCAAAACAGGGGTAGCAAGACACGAAGTAAATCACGAATATATACAAGAAAGAGGGCATCACTCCCCCTATACTTAAGGTGAAGAACCTTAAGTATAGGCAACAACAGGAGTGATGGAACGGAACGAAGAACAACCCGGTGTTTTCACCCCCCTATACTTAGGATGAGAAATATCCTAAGTATAGCAAAGATAATCCTAGGTGAGACCTGGGGTGGAAACAAGAACGGAAGAAAGAAGGATCAGAATAAGACGAAACACGTATATACAAAAGAGTACAATGTTGAGGTGCCTCTCAACAAGCGCTAGATTTTACGCCCCTAGCTGGGTGCAAAGGCTAGGATAATGCAGTATCAAGGTTCAGGACGGCATCGGTAAGGCGAATGCCGTACTGTCGCCGCAGTCTCGGTGTGAGAACAACGACGAACTCAACAGTGTAAAGTAAGACACCCAGGTATGCAATCACGCGGGTGTCTGCTACCGGCCAGTGATATGGAAATAAGTGATCGGGATCCGGTAGCACAAAGGAAATCATCGGCTCTGGGTCAGACTGGAGTGGACGTGTGGAGCCGAAGAAATCAAACATGGAGAAGGATGGATCAGTCAGGGAATCCTCCATGTCAATCACCGTCTCAAAAAGATGTGGAAGGTCAAGATCAGGAGACTCTCTAGGAAGACTGATATCCGATGAATGAAATGGAAGAAGATCAGGCAGATCATCGAATATCTCCAGGATGGGCTCATCCTCGCGAGGGTCGTCGAGGTGAGAAGAATCAGAATCAGAATGATCTAAGGACTTGGTTTCGTGTTCCGCCAGATCGGAAACACGCTCAGTAGGCGAAACCGAGTACTCATCGAGTGCGGCATCCTCCCGCAAATAACCCTCGGAGATGGATGCAAAATCAGAAGTGAGAAGAAGAGGATCAGTATCTAGATGGGCATCTGCGCTGCTATCAAGTATCCACTCAGTGCACCAGGCTGCATCATCATCGGAAGTGTAAGTCTCGGCAATCTGGAAGTAGGAGAAGGTACTCGTCAACACCGCGGAAGCTGGCAAAGTGTCTGCGACTGATCCTCGCTCTGCGGCTATGCTGGCTATCAGCTGGTCCTCGGCAAATGTATCTGTCTCATCAAAGTGGAGGACAAAAGGCTCGAAGACGGGACTCTCTATGTCTGTGCTCTCAAAGTGATGTCCCTCCTTAAGCTGTGGCTGCTGGGTTGAGTCCTGGTGTCTGTCTGCATCCGAGAAGTGTCTCTGCAGGAAGAAAACTGACTCCTCCGGGACTGGAAGCTGAAGTGTCTGAATCAATGGCTGCAAAAGCTGGGGCTCCTCCGGCTCCTGGAGTATCAGAAGATCTGATATCCAAGACTCGTCAACAGGGAACTCTGGGGCTGACTCGAACTCCAACTGGAAGACCAACGGGAACTCAAGTAGACTCTGGGTCCGAACCTCTGCTATTACAGTCATCTCCTCTGTCAAAGATGCGGCATCATCCAAATCCTCGGGCTGGTGTGTAGAAATTGAATCACCATGTAAAGTGACACACCGCACTGGTACAGCATCGTCCACATGTGTTGTCCCGACCAAGGCATCTCGTGTAGAAGAACTCTGTGAAAGTAGCCTCGAGATGGTATCCAGTAGGTGAATGTCGGAACTACGGTGTGAACCACCACATGTGGTAATCACCAGTGCTATCTGCTCTGCGGTCATCCCCCGCATGGAGATCTCTATCAAGTCTGTAAGTGGAAGTCCGTGCTCAGGGAATCTCCTCAAGAGGTCAAGAAACCTCGACCATGCCTCGTGCAATGGCTCCTGGGGATCAACTGAAAAGTCCATGATCAAATACCGCATAAACTCTGCTCTGCGTGGGGGAAAGTATCTCTGCAAAAACTCTCGGCGTAGCTCTCCCCACGTCTCGAATGTCCTTCCCAATCGTCGGTGCCACCTCATGGCTCTGTCGTGAAGCGTGAAGGGGAAGGTCCTGCTCATCAGCTCCTCTGCAGTGACGTCTGAATATCTCTGCGCTCTACAAAACTCCTCGAAAGCTGACAGGTGAAGATACGGCTCCTCGTGCGCCTCTCCTGAAAATGTCGGCAGTCGCTGAATGTAATCCAACTCCAAGATGAATGGACCTAATGTAGAAGCTGACTGAGCTCCATGTGCTATCTGCTCCTCCATCCCTCCGGAATAGGATATGTCTGCTAATCTCCACTGCTCTCTCTGGTCACCAACGGAGTGCGCTCTCAACTCAGCAACAACATCGTCCGGGTCTCGCATCTGCTCTAGCTGGTATCCTCGGACGTCTAGCACAGCATGCCCAGAGTGATGAGATGAAAGGGAGGGAGGGAGCGGGAGGTTGGTCGGAGATCCATCCTCCCTAGAAGGTGGACTGGAGTGATGGTCAGAAGACGGAGAAGAAGCCGTAAGAGTCGGCTCAAAGTGAGGGGGATCCATCATCCAGGGGTAAAGGAGAAGAGAAATGAAGGGAGGTGAGAGAGGAGAACAAGATCGAAGGGATCTGGCAATCAAACAAGATGAACAAGCAAACCCCCAATTCACCTACGCACACAGAGCTGAAGACCGAAGAGATCGGTCAATTATCTTGTCAATTTTATTTTAGGTGATCATCCAGTCTATCAGAGCGATTACGTGAGGTAAATAGGTGTCCAAATCTCTCTCAACCGACTGTCCCGTACTGAAAGCCGGTAATCAGTCAAGAAAAGATCGGAGGCTCTATCCTAATGTGCGGATCACTCTCTCGCTCATCCAAACCAGACAAGGAGGGGGTTACTCTCCCCAAGACAGATTTTCAGTGAAGTGTCTTTTAGGTCAAGTATGATTAGCAGTCCCGATTTTATTGTTTTTGTTTTTAGATATTTTTCAATAAAAAGAAACGCCTAACGAATTTTTCGGTTCTCCTAATTATTAAGTCAAAAACAGGGGGGAGAAGTCGAAAAAGCCGATGCACGAGAAATCAATGATGCATGCAAAGTCAGAAATGCGTACCTTGCTCCAGCTCTCTACATGCAATATGATCCGCGCATAAAATAAAAGACAGAAATATAAGCTAAATGATGCAGCGGGAAAAGCCGAGTCCTAGACGAGCAACTTCTAGCGAAGAACCGTCTAACCGGTCACCGACCTCCAAGCCAAAGAGTCCGGTCTTGGCCCGTCCCTCCCCTGCCCGACAAATCGGGGGTAGGAGTAAGCGCTTTACAGGACGGGCTACGACACGTAGGCTACGGAGGCTAGCGAGTCGGTTATTTTTAATATTTATTTTAAGTAGGTCCAATTACGATCTATAGGAACAGATATGCAATTAGGTGTGTGGATCCTACTAGTTACGGCACATTCACCAGAAAATCCTAAGTCTAGGGGCTCGAGCAAAAACCGCGAAAAATCGGAAAAGACAGAAATAAAAGAAAAATAAAACCGCGAAGAAAGCCGCGAAAAACCGCGCAAGTCCTAATGGGTCCCCCGAGCACACCGGTGCTCGGCGAAACAGACCCGCTACGGTAGTCAAGTCCAAGTCCAAACAGTCCAAGTCCCTGTATTATTACAATAATAATAATGAAATAAAAAATCCTAAACTATCCTCACCCACTCGACTCTCTTTCTCGCTCTCTCCTGCGGCTTCGTAGAGAAGGAAGCCGCCTCCAAGTTCCTCGGCTGCTCAGGCTCCTCGAAAGTCGCCTCCGCGGTCCTCGGGCCCTCGCAAGAAGAAGAGAAGAGTGGTCAGACCAGCAAAAATAATCAAATGAAAAGAAAAGGAAATGAAAATACAAGTCAGGGTATATATGCAAAAATGGAGAATAAAATAAACACAGAAGATAAAACAAAAATAAAAATAAAAGAAAATCAAAATAAAACAAAAATAAAATAGATACAAAAGCCGCGAAAAGCCGCGAGCTCCGAAGAGCCGCGAAAAGCCGCGAAAACAAAAACGAAAATAAAAACAAAAATAACTACTAAGCCGTGCTCCCCGGCAACGGCGCCATTCTGATAAACGACCCGAGCGAACGAGGTAAAGGTACTAAATAGGTCGTTGCGACCTCTATCACTCTGAGTCGCTCAATCAAGAAAAATCAGACCACTTGAAACACGTAAAATCAATCAAGCTCAAAATCAGCGGTCTAGCTATGAGATTAACCTGGTATAGCACCCAGGGTCGAACACAAGGAGCACGGGTTGGCCAGAGGCCTACGAAGTAGTAAAAATAAACTAAAATAAAAGACAAGTATTTTTTTAGTGGTTTTTGATAATTTTTATATTTTTTTGGATTTTTAAAAGGGAAGAAAATAAAAGGAGCACAAAAACAACCAAGCTTTAACTAATTATTAAATGTGTCAAAAATCAAACAAAAATTCCAACAAAAATATTTTTATGTTTTTTAGGTTTTTAAGTGTTTTTGGTGAATTTTTGAGATTTTTATAATGTATATTTTATTTTCTAAAAATCAAACAGTACTAAAAAGACAAGGTACTGTCCAGCCAGGCCCAAAATCCAAAAATAAAATATTTAAGGATCTCAAGAAGGCCTGGAGGTAATTTTCCTGTAAACTAGATAAAATGAGGAAAATTTGAGCACCAAAATTATTATTTTTGGATTTTTAAATTATTTACTATAATTTTTATGAGTTTTTAGGTGTTTTTGAATTTTTAGGGTTTTTAAGCAATGAAAAATAGCCAAAATTGGCTAGAAAATCAAGAAACACAAAAGAAACAGTACCTAATTTTTACGGAATTTTTGAGGGGGTTTTTATATTTTTTTGGGATTTGTAATTCTAAACAGCAGCTAAAATAAAGGTTTTTGAATTTTTGAAAATAACAAATAAAATCAAAAATGTCCTCAAAAATTCTCAAAAATCCTACAACATGGCAGGAGCCATGTATCAAATTTTCATCGAATTTGGAGGTGGTTTGATATTTTATTCAAAAATCAAAAGGGGGCACTGTGCACAGGGACTTAAGTGCAAATACCCGAAGATCTGGGGGTCCAGGTGCAATTTTCCCAGCAAGTCACGCACGTGGCGCGTGCCTGGGGCACTCAGGGACCTTCTGGTAATAAAAACAAGTCCTAGGACCTTTTGGTAACTCGTACCAAAAAGTCCAGGGGCTATGTTGCAAATAACCCACTCAAAAGACGCACATGCGCAAATACAACACTCACAGGGGCATATATGCAATTACCAGAAAGTTTCTATTCATTCATAAAGCAACCAGAACTACAGGATAAGAGTTGCAAATAAACCAAAACTACACGTGACGAAGCACGTGGCTCACACATACAGGGGCATAAATGCAAATACTAAAGAGCACGAGGTCCAATGTGCAAATATCCCAACGTAAATAAAAAGTATAAAATATTTACAGGACTAAATCTAAAAACATAAACTACGAGGGGGCCTACGGTAATTTACCCCTTTATTACGTCGTCGGCTGGATGGTGGACGTGTGGCGGATCTAACGGTGCTGGTGGATGGTGCCTCTCTCTCCTTCCGCACGTGGGCCGATCGACGGCGCAGAGCGAGGCACGTGGAGGATCTGACGGTGCTCAGGTGCTGGTGCCTCTCCCGCTGCGCTAACGGTCCAGATCAACCCTCGAGATGATCAAGCGGTGGCTGCTCCTCGAGGAATGGACGGTCACGATGGAAACTGGAGCTCTGGGGGTGATCGGACGGTGCTCGAGGACCTTCGAAGAACAGGTGGCCGGCGAGTTTCGCCGGCCTCGTGCGCGTGCTGTGGTCCTCCTCAGCTGCCTCTGAAGATCGGAGAAGGTCGGCGATGACGTCCCGCAGCTGGTGGTGCCCTCCGATGGCCCAGCCAAGCCCTGGAGGGGCTCCGGCGAGGTCGGCGGAGGGAAGCTCCTGGCTTGGATGTAGAGAAGCCTCAGATGGCTTCCTCTTGACCTGCAAAGTAACCCAGAAGCTTCGCGGGTCGAGGGCAAAGTGCCTCGACCCGATGAAGCGGCGTGAGGGTGGACGATGCGTCGGGATGAGCGAGCTCCGGCGAGCGAAGGACGGTGGAGCTCGAACCCCAGCTCCTGTGCGAGCTGGGTGATAACACAAAATCCCGAGCAACTAAGGCAATCAGGTAACTGAGACGGTCGTTGCGACCTCAGTCACTCGGATGTGTATCAAGAAAAAGATCGAACCGCGAAATAAATCGAATATCAAACAAAACAAAGCAAGCGGTCCTAGCTATGAGATTAACCTGGTATAGCACCCAGGGTCGAACACAAGGAGCACGGGTTGGCCTAGGGCCTACGAAGTAGTAAAAATGAAAATAAAAGAAAAACAAAATGTTTTTAGTGGTTTTTAATAATTTTTATATTTTTTGGATTTTTAATAGGTGAAGAAAATAAAAGAAAGTAAGAGCAAGCACACTTGATCAATTTATTTAACACACCAAAAATCAGGCAAAAATTCAAGAAAAATGGTTTTTATGTTTTTTAAGTTTTTAAGTGTTTTTGGTGAATTTTTGAGATTTTTCTAATGTGTATTTTATTTTCTAAAAATCAAACAGTAAGAAAAAGACTATGTACTGTCCAGCCAGAACCAAAACCCTTAAATAAAATATCTAAGGATCTTAACAGGTTCTGGAGGTAATTTTCCTATATTCTAGATAAAATAAGGAAAATTTGAGCACCAAAATTATTGTTTTTGGATTTTTAGATTATTTATTATATTTTTTTGAGTTTTTAGGTGTTTTTAGATTTTTAGGGTTTTTACTCAATGAAAAATAGCCAAAATTGGCTAGAAAATCAAACAACACACAAAGAACAGTAACTAATTTTTTTAGAATTTTTGGGGGAGTTTTTATATTTTTTTGGGATTTTTAAACCTAGGCAGTAGCTAAAATAGATGTTTTTGAATTTTTAAAAATATCAAATAAAATCAAAATGTCCTCAAAAATTCTCAAAAATCCAACAACGTGGCAGGAGCCATGTGTCAAATTTTCATCAAATTTGGAGGTGGTTTGATAAAAATAAAAAGGGGGCACAGTGCACAGGGACTTAAGTGCAAATACCCGAAACTCTGGGGGTCCAGGTGCAATTTGCCCAGCAAATCACGCGCGTGGCGCGTGCCTGGGGCACTCAGGGACCTTCTGGTAATAAAAACCAAGTTCTTGGACCTTTTGGTAACTCGTACCAAAAAGTCCAGGGGATTGGGCGCAAATAACCCACTAAAATCCGCACATGTTCAAATAAAATGCTCACAGGGGTATAAATGCAAATACCAGAAAGTATATATTCATTCAATAACCATCCAGAACTACAGGATAAGAGATGCAAATAACCCAACTAAACACGTGACGAAGCACGTGGGCTCACATACACAGGGGTATCAATGCAAATAAAAACAAGCACAAGGTCCGAGGTGCAAATGTCACAGAAATAAAAGAACTAAACTACTTATTTACAGGATTAGAAACTAAATGCATAAAGTAAAGGGGCCTAAGGATAAATTACCCCTTTTATTAATGCCGAGGGACGGATGCACGACGCGTGGCAGATCAAACGGTCGAGTTGACGCGCCGCACACCAAAGCAACCCCTCGAGTCGATCCGACGGCTGATGTGTGTCCACGTGGATGATCGGACGAAGGTGCTGCAGCGTGGGTCTTCGAAGAAGTCCGGGCTCGGATCGGATGGACGAGGTGCAGCCACGTGGCTTAACCTCGCCGCTCAACGGTGATGATCGACCCCAGGGAGATCTGATGGTCAGTGCTGCTCCGATGAATGGACGAGCGTGATGAGAACTGGAGCTCGAGGCCGATCTGACGGTGGACGACGATCCTGGAAGAACTGGCGGCCGGCGAGCTTCGCCGACCCTCTGCGTGTACGTCGGTCCTCGTCTACCGCTCCTGAAGTGCAGGAAAGCTTCCTCGTGAAGCTCCGCACCCGATGTGCTGCTCCGATGGACGCGAGGAGCTCCAGAGAGCTCAGGCGACGTGGAGGAACGGAAGCTACTGTGCCCAGAAGTTCCGACCTCCAGATGAGGTCGATTTGCCTTGAGACCTGCACAGAAAAGAAGCTGGGTCGAGGGTAAAGTGCCTCGACCCGTCAGAGCGGGCGGAAGGTGGCTGGTGCAGTGAGATGGAAGCTCTCCGGCGAGCGGCGGAGGGAGGAGAGCCAAGTCCCTGCTCCGGGGCGAGACAGGGGGAGTGAAAGGTCGGAGAAGGTGGAGAGGGGTCTGGCAGAGCTGATGGCGGTGTCGGATGATCAAGGGAATGGACGGAGATGGCTGGCGGAGGTGGCGGAGCTACGCTACTGCAAATCTAAAAACCTAAAGCTACGCTAATCTACTGGCTACGGAATCTACCTGATGGGCGCATTCGACTGGGCTGGAGCCGATGAGGCTCCCGGTCGTTGCCTCAAGGGGTCGTCGAGCTCCCCGAGGCTCAGCGCGCTCGCGGCGGCGCACGGCGGCTATTACCACCGGATCAGTGATTTCCGGCTGCCCAGGCCTCGCTGCAACTCCACCGGCCACGGCTGTTGATGAATACCCATTCATCACTCTTTATTCTTATATTTTAGCTACAAAAACCTATGCAAATGCATGTAGATATGTGTAAATAGGGTTAGTTAGCAAAAGCATGCATGTTTGTAAAATTAGATAATTAGCATGTTTTTGTGCAAAAATAAAAGAATAAAGATGAAAAAGAAAAAGAGGGAAATATTTAGAATAAATATTGAGCAACCTAACCCAAGGGAGGGCTCAGCATGGGCCTGACCGCATAAAAGCCACAAGTAGAGGGAGATAGGAGCTCATGTGTAAATATTTATGTAAATCAATAAAATAATATTTTCCTCAACCAAAAATATACTTGTATATATTTTGTATATACTTAGGAACTATTAAAAACAAGATAAAAATCTAAAAATCAAAAATACCAAAAAGAACCTTTCACCATGTACATAGACCACCTCCCTTACCTTATTTCACCTTGTAAATAAAGCTATTTGTTTCCAAAACTTTTTGTAAATATTTTATGGTATATATTGTACATAAAATAAATAAAAAGAATTAAAACAAAAATCAAATAAAAATTACAAAATTAAAAATACAAAAACATCTTGTATATATACCATGTATATATCATGTATATAACTAACTAATTAACCCATGTATATAAATAATAAAAATAAAATAAAAATAGCCTTTTATTCCTCATTTTATCCTATAAATAAATAAAATATAAAATAGGAATAAAAATGTATAAAAATAACTAATTAAAAATCAAAAATCAAAAATCAATATAGTGTATATATACCTATGTATAGCTACTATGTATATACCTTATTTTTAATTTCCAAAAATTAATTAAAAATCACAAAAAAATAGAAAAAATTAAAACAAACATTTTTCATGTTTTAAGTTTTTGAAAATTCGGCCATTTAAGGCCCCAAAAAAATCAAGTAAAATTTCAATAATTGGCGGGCTCTGATTGGTCCACGGGGGATTGTTGACCCCCGGTCAACACCTCCCCCAGGACCACCAGAGCCCGGGTCTGTTCATTCGACCCGCCTTCTCGGATTTTTCTCTTGATGACCCGATTTCCATCCACCCCAAATCCGGGTCCGCAATGACCATGTCACATCCGAGAAGCTCGCCGGAGCTTTGGCCTCGAGATCCGCGCATCAGCTCGCCCTACCCGCCACCTCCTTTCCGGACCTGCACGCATATATATTCCGAGCTCCGCCGCATCCTCATTCCATCTTCGGCTCCCCATTCTCTCTCCAGTGACCTCCATCGCAACCAGCAAGGTGACAGCTTGCATTTGCCGGTGTCGCAGAGAGGAGGAGGTGCTCGGACCATCGATCCGGCTGCCTCGCGCCGCCGTGCTCCGACGTTCAACCGGAGCTCGAGCCTCGGGCGTTGACGACCCTTGAGGCAAGGACCAGGAGCTAGCTAAGCTCCAGCATAGTCTCCAGCATCACCCAGGTAACCTTCGTTCCTTCTTGTTTAGTCTAATTTTAAGTTACCCCCAAATCGACTCCTTGCTGTGTTCCTCTGATTCCGACCATCACGCACACTATCTCGATCATCGGAGCACACTATCATCTTCGCCGTTCCCCCACGCACGTTCTTCGCCCACTCGTTCAACCCAACTCGCCCCGGAGTTGGGAGTCGAGCTCCTCCACCTGTCGCTCGTCGGAGCTCATTCACCCCGCCGCACCGTTCACCCTCACGACGCTTCTTGGGGTCGAGGCACTTTGCCCTCGACCCGCGAAGCTGTTGGTTTGCTTTGCAGGTCCAACGGGAGGCATCTGAGCCCCTCGTACATTCCAGCCAGGAGCTTCGCGCCGCCAGCCTCGCCGGAGCCCCTCCAGGGCTCGGCCGGGCCATCGAAGTCCACCACCAGCTGCGGAGCTTCACCGCGGACCCGTTCCGATCATCAGGAGCAGCTGAGGAGGAGTACAGCTCACGCACGAGGCCGGCGAAGTTCGCCGGCGTCGTGTTCTTTCACCATCCTTCAGAACCGTCCGATGACGCCTCCGCTCCAGTTTTGATCTCAGCCGTCCATCTTCCGAGGAGCAGCGACCGTCGATCACTCCGAGGAGCTCATCTGGACCGTTCGCAGCAGAGGAGAGAGGTACCTGAGCCCAGAACCGCCCGATCTCCCACGTGTCCTCGCCTCCACCGTCGATCGAGCCCCCGAGCTGAAGAAGAGACGCGCCCCCCATCCAGAGCCGACCGATCTTCCACGTGGCGCGCATCTGGCCATCGACGAATAAAGGGGTAATTTATTTAGGGCCCCCTCTTATTTTGTCTTTTTCATCTTAGTCCTGTAAATATTTTTAGAACTTTATTTCCATAGGGTAAATTGCATTGTGGACCTCGTGTTTGTTTAGATTTGCATGTATGCCCCTGTTTGCATGAGACCACGTGCGTCGTCACGTGTAGTTTAGGGTTATTTACATCTTCTTCCCTGTAGTTCTGTTGGGTTAATGAATGAATGTTAACTTTTTGGTAATTGCATTTATGCCCCTGTGAGTGTTGTTTATGCGCATGTGCGGATTTTAGTGGGATTTTTGCATCCAAGCCCCTGGACTTTTGGTACGAGTTACCAAAAAGTCCAGAAACTTGGTTTTTATTACCAAAAGGCCCCTGAGTGCCCCAGCCACGCGCCACGCGCGTGACTTGCTGGGATTTTTGCACCTTGGCCCTCAGAACTTTGGGTATTTGCACTTACGTCCCTGTGCACAGTGCCCCCTTTTCGATTTTTGAATAAATAACAAACCACCTCCAAATTCGATGAAAATTTGACACATGGCTCCTGCCATGTTGTTAGATTTTTGAGAATTTTTGAGGACACTTTTGATTTTATTTAGTATTTTTAAAAATTCAAAAACAGCCTTTTTAGTTACTGTCTAGATATAAAAATACCAAAAAAATATAAAAACACCCCTAAAAATTATAAAAAAATTAGATACTTTTGTTTGCTTGTTGTTTGATTTTCTAGCCAATTTTGGCTATTTTTCATCACTTAAAAACCCTAAAAATCGCAAAACCCTCCAAAACTCATAAAAATCATAATAATTAATTTAAAAATCCAAAAACAATAATTAAGGTGCCTAAATTTTCCTTATTCTCTCTAGATTATAGGAAAATTACCTCCAGGGCTTTTTGAGTTCCTTAAATATTTTATTTTTGGGTCTTAAGCCTTGCTGGACAGTACCTTTCATTTTTCGCACTGTTTGATTTTTAGAAAATAATTTACCCATTAGAAAAATACCAAAAATTCACCAAAAACACTTAAAAACTTAAAAAACATAAAAACATTTTTTCCTTAATTTTTGCATTATTTTTGGTGTGTTTAATAAATTGTTGAAGTTGCCCAGATTTTACTTTCTTTTATTTTCTTTATAATCTGAAAATCCAAAAAAAATATAAAAATTCATAAAAACCTCTAAAAAACATTTTCTTTTATTTTTATTTCATTTTCACTACTTCGTAGGCCTACGGCCAATCCGTGCTCCTTGTGTTCGACCCTGGGAGCTATACCAGGTTAATCACATAGCTAGGACCGCTTGATTTGTTGTTTGAATTTTCGATTCGTTTCGCGGTTCGATTCTTTTTCTTGATTGACACATCTTCTGAGATCCGGATCGCAACGACCCTTGTTTCATTACCTTCACCCGAGTCTTAGGGAAATTTTCGTGTCATCAGAATGGCGCCGTTGCCGGGGAGCACGGCTTAGTAGTGTTTTTATTTTTCGTTTTTGTTTTCGCGGTTTTTCGCGGCTCTTCGGAGCTCGCGGCTTTTCGCGGCTTTTGTATTTATTTTCTTTTTGTTTTATTTTGTTTTATTTTGATTTTCTTTTCTTTTTATTTTTGTTTTATTTTTTGTGTGGTTATTTTATTTCCATTTTTGCACATATATCCTCATTTTTATTTTTCATTTATTATTTGATTATTTTATTGGTCTGACCACTTTCTTTCTTTTCTTGCGAGGGCCCGAGGACCGCGGAGGCAACTTTCGAGGAGCCGGTGCAGCCGCGAGACTCGGAGGCGGCTTCCTTCTCTACGAAGCCGCAGGAGAGAGCGAGAGGAGAGAGTTGAGTGGAGTGAGGCAGTAGGATAGTTTTATTCATTCATTTATTATTAATTGTAATAATACAGGCCTCTAACTGTGGACTTGGACTGTTAGACTTAGATCGTAGCGGGTCTGTTTCGCCGAGCATCGGCGTGCTCGGGGGACCCATTAGGACCTGCAGTTTTTACGCGGCTTTTCTCGCGGTTTTCTTTTTATTTCTTACTGTCATTTTCCGGATTTTTCGCGGTTTTGCTCGAGCCCCTAGACATAGGATTTTTTGTTGATTGTGACGTAAGATTTCTAAGGCCCAACACTTAATAGAATATCTGTTCCTATAGAACGTAATTGGACCTTACTAAAATTCACTAAAAAAGTTAGTTTAATTGGATTTGAGACCACGTGCCGTTAGGAGTCACATACAGCGCTGGCAGGACCCGTTGTGGCGGGCACCGAGTGACTCCCAAGATCGGACTCCGGACTCGATTCGGTTAACTAACTATTGTTCTTCACGATCAATAGAAGTTGCTTGTCTAAGGCCGATTTTTACCGGTGCATCATATAGCTTAGTTTATTTTCTGTCTTTATTTTATGCGCGGATCATTTTGCATGTAGAGTGCTGGCGGCAGGTACGCATTTCTTACTCAGCATGCATCATTGATTTCACGTGCATCGGTTTTTTCGTCTTCTCCCCCCGTTTTTGGACTTAATAACCAGGAGAACCGAAAAATTCGTTAGGCGATTTTGTTTGCTTGAAAAATACCTAAAAAAAGTGTAACCATAAAATTGGGACTGCTAAGACTATTGACCTTAAAACACGCTCACCCTAAAAATTTGTCTTGGGGAGAGCAACCCCCTCATTGTTTGGTTTGCTTGAGCGAGAGAGTGACCCGCACACTAGGATAGAGCCACGCCTGAACTTCCGTTAGACTACTAGTCTTAGAGTTAGTCGTTCTCCAGTGAGGATCTCTCCGGTACCCGGTAAAGCGGGCCGTGACATCCTTAACAGAGCAGGTTGATCGGGTAGCCGGTAAACGGTCCGCAACTTGTACTGGCTGGGAAAGATCTAGCTTTAGGATTGGGCCAGTCTCTTGGGAGCATCGGGTTCCCAACAGGTCACGTAATCGCTCTGATATCTTGAGTGTTCACCAAAATAAAATCGACAAGATAATTTGACCGAACTTTCACGGTCTTCAGCTCGCGTTGCGTTGGTGAACCGGGGGTTTGTTTTTCGATCATAGTTTTTCCAGATCTCATCCGCCCTACTCGCCAGATCGAGATGATGGGTAGATGATCTCTTAGGCAGCCTTTGGCTGCACCGCTTTCGGGCGCGTCTACCTCATCATCTAGGTTGGCTCGCGAGAGCTCAGACCCACTCTCCGAGCCCGAGTATGACTCCACCCTGTTCCCCCTCGACCTCCTTTCTGACTTACCTGAGAGACCTGAGCCCGAGGAGAGACTTATTCATTTGACAGCACCTGAGTTGGGCTCCTTCGATTTTGCAGACGTCGCGATGGCCGGCAGTTCTGACGATCACTCCCGCAGACCAGAGCACTTTGTACTAGACCAGGGAGCGATCAACTCCACCCTGATCGCACAGTTAGAGACAGTCCAGCAGCAGCTCCGCGATCAGGGAGCTTTTATGATAGAGATGAGGCGCGAGATGGAGAGGCTCAGAGCAGAGAGAGATGCACAGAGCGAACCCGAGGAGCCCGATGAGGCACAGGCACAGGCACGAGCCGCAGCAGCAGCAGCAGCAGCCGCGGCCGCCGCCGCAGCGGCAGCAGCCGCAGGAGGAGCAGGACCACCTAGACCGATGAGGGATTTACACAATCCCGGCTCTACACTGATGCACCACTGGGTGGTGGTTCCGGCTATCGTGGGGGACTTCAAGTTCCCTCCGAACACCTTGCAGATGCTTCCGCGGTTTCACGGACTGGCTACAGAAGAGCCCCACCTCCACCTACAGGAGTTCTTGATGATTTGCAGTACTGTCCACGACAGGCATGTGGACCAGGATACCATACGGATGATTGCTTTCCCATTCTCCCTAGCAGACAGAGCAGCCACCTGGCTGAAACACTTGGGGAGATTCGTCTACACCTGGGAGCAGCTCCGCACCGAGTACTTGAACAAGTACTATCCACTCGGGCGGACGAACGCAGCAAGGGCCCTGATCAGCAACTTCTCCATGTTCCCCAACGAGCAGTTCCACGAGGCTTGGGAGAGGTTCAGAGAGCTCCTGGACAGATGCCCACACCATGATATCACGAAGCCGAACTTGGTTCAGAGTTTTTTCAGTGGGTTGTCACCAGAGCTACAGGGCTTGGTGAACGCTTCTTGTGGCGGGTCCTACTTCGCCAAGGACCATGACCAGGTCTGGGCTATTTTTGAGGAGATGGCGGAGAACTACATGGTTATGTCCCAGACCCGCCTCTACACACAGAAGACCCAGCCACATCAGCCAGGACCCGTGCAGTACCAGAGGATAGCACGGGTCGATGCAGGTCCTTCCAGTTCGTCTGCAGCAGCAACAGCACAGGCAGAGTCATCAGCTGCAGACATGGGCATCATCAGCGAGAAGCTGGACCGCATGGAGCTGATCGAGAAGAAGCAGTGCCAGAGCATAGCACAGATGGATCAGATGGCACAGGTCTTGAGCGACCTGAAGACACAGCTCATGTGTCTCCAGGAGACACAGACGGCTTCTCAGCCCCGTCTTCAGTCGCGAGGCGACGCCGGCAGCAGCAGCAGCTCGTCCCAGCGCTCCAGCGTCCCAGCGCAGCCTAGACAGGTTCACCTTGTACAGGCGGAGCCGTACCAGCAGCCGCAGCACACCTACCAGTCCCCACCATCTCCAGAGATGCAGATGGTGGTCTACCAGCCGGACCAGCCGTTGGCAGTGCTACCCCCAGCCCCCTTGGATGCAGAGCCGTTGATGGATGTCAACGGGATCTGGTACGACCGTCCCCAGCCTGGGATCCGACGAGATCATCCCGGATTCAGGTGGTGGAGTGGTGGTGCCCAGCCCCAGCAGCAGCCGTCAGGTCAGCGAGGGCAGTACTCCCAGCCGAGAGACCATCACCAGCAGCCGCAGCAGCAGCCCCCAGCCTACCAGCAGCAGTCGTCCTACGGTCCTCGTCCCTATCAGCAGGGACAGTCTTGGAGGCGTGAGCAGCAGGCTCACCCGGGATACCAGCACCAGCAGCACCCTCCGTCCTACCCCTCTCACCCACAGCAGTACCAGCAGCCTCACCCACAGAGAGGTTACCCGTCGGGCTCCCACGAGAGCCCCGCCTTGGACGACATCGCCCGCCTCCTCTCGGACCAGCAGGCGACCTTCAGACGGGAGATGGATGAGTTCCGCCAGGAGATGCGGGACTTGGTGAGAGGGAAGGCCGCCATACCTGCACAGATAGAGCCCAATCCGAACAACCTGAAGCGGAAGTCTGAGCAGGTAGTACATACTGAGTTAGCCACTCCTAGCGATCCATTTGATGATACTTCTTCAGATCTGTTTGATGTTGATTTTGCCACGCTTAGGAGCGGTAGGACCCCAGCAGGCGGCGGCGTCTCAGCTAAGCTTCACCCCGAGGCGCCCCAGGAGGAGGAGGAGAGCGGTACTGAGGACGCTCCAGTCGATGACGGTGGTACTGAGGCCACCGAGGATGCTGATCCCACCGGCGGTACTGAGGCCGCCACTTCACCAGATTCAGGAGGTGGTACTGATGACACCCCAGCAACAGCCGAGCCAGTTAGCGGTACTGATGCCGCGAGACGTCTTCCAGCAGCAGCAGCAGAGCAGCCCACTCGTGGTGGTACTGAGGCCACCGGTGTTTGTAGAGAGAGATCTGATGTTGTTTTTCCTCATGGTCATGTATCTCGGAACTCTGCTATGAATAAAGGAAAAGGTTTATTTTCTTCTGGTCTCACTGTGGTGCGTGATGTATGTGTGGATCCGGTCCGTGAACCGCTTAGACCTTTTCCTAGTCCTTCATCTGAGAAGGACCCAGTGATCCCCTTCCCTAGAGCCCTTCAGATGGGGAAGGGGAAGAAAAATGACCCAAAAAAGAGAGAGCTTGAGGAGTTCAGCCAGAGCATGATCGATCGCTTCCACATCCAGCTGACCCTCCAGGAGGCTTTGCAACACATCCCCCTTCTCCAGAGATCTTTGAGAGAGAGGACTACAGTCAGGAGGAGGAGGAGGAACCACACTTCAGAGATCCATGTGCTGACCAAAGCCACGTGCTTCGCGATCCAGAACCGACTGCCAGCCAAGAGGCCAGATTCAGGGGCCCCGTATGTCAGATGCCAGATTAGTGAGCAGTGGTTCGACCGTACTCTTCTAGATAGCGGATCGTCGATCAACCTTCTTCCGGCAGCCCTTCTCGACCGCTTCGAGTTGGGCACTCTTCGACAGAGCAGGACAGTCCTTCAGTTCGCTGATCGATCTGTCAAGAGGCCGAAGGGGTTGCTACGCGACGTTATCGTCACGATTCGGGGTCTGCAATTCCCTGTGGACTTCGTAGTGTTGGACATGGAGATCCCTGAGTCAGTGACCGATACCCCCATCATCCTTGGTCGTCCGTTCTTGGCCACAGCCAAGGCGGTGACTGATCATGATAGCGGGAAGGTGTACTTTCGTGTCCAGGGCGAGAGTATACAAATAGAGACGGTCGAGGACTACAGAGCCAGATCTAGATCCCGCTCAGATGCCAGCACCGACTCAGAGCAGCTGACAGACGCAGAGCCAGACATCCACCAGGACTGTGATTTTGTGATCACAGATGACGAGGCAGCTTGGGCAGACCTTGAGTCACAGACTACCCTCTCACTTTCAGATACAGCTGATGCAGGGATGACAGCAGAGGAGAGTCTAGAGAGCACAGACCTGGGTTCGGATACAGTCGCGGCAGCAGAGCCGGTTCTCGATCGCAGCACGGTGATTAGTGATGGTGGTGCTGAGGCCACCTTGTTTTCCGGTGGTACTGATGCCACCGATTCTGATACAGATCCCTCGGATTCAGAGTCTGATTGGGCCGATTGTTATGATCAGATGCCAGACCTGAGTCCACCCGAGCCTACAGAGGAGGAGGTAGAGGCAGAGCAGAGCAGAGACAGTGCAGTTGAGCCGCCTTCTCCCGACCCAGTTTGCGAGAGTACACTTTCACTTTCCCGGGGATTTGGCAGACCTTGCAGCGTTCACTCAGTTTCTTCCACAGCCAGATTTGCCGGCACCCAGCATTTCAGAGCTGAAGCTGCTCCCTACTTCGCTGAAGTATCGATTCCTTGCGGGCGATCCTGAGATGTACCCAGTCATCATCTCCGCTGAGTTGACTGGAGAGCAGGAATCCCGTTTGATGGGGGTTCTTGAGAAGAACCGCAAGGCGATCGGATGGAGCGTAGCAGATCTCCATGGGATTAGTCCATCAGTGTGCTCCCACCACATCTATCTCGAGGATGGGGCGAAGCCGTCGCGTGAGTTCCAGCGGCGTCTGAACCCCAATCTGAGAGAGGTTGTCATGAAGGAAATATCGAAGTGGTGGGGTGCAGGTTTTATTTATCCCATTTCCGACTCCAAGTGGGTCAGCCCCTTGCATGTGGTGCCCAAGAAGACGGACATCACGACTGTGATCAGTGAGTCGGGGGAGGAGATTGCTACACGGGTACCCACCTCTTGGAGGGTTTGTGTTGACTACAGGAGACTCAACCAAGCCACCAAGAAGGACCATTTCCCCCTGCCTTTTATTGACCAGATCATTGAGAGACTGGCAGGGAAGAGCCATTATTGCTTCCTGGATGGGTACTCGGGCTACAACCAAGTGGCCATCGCTCCTGAGGATCAGGAGAAGACCACCTTTACCTGTCCCTTCGGCACATACGCTTTTCGACGCATGCCATTCGGGCTATGCAACGCCCCTGCGACTTTCCAGAGGTGCATGCTGTCGATCTTTTCGGACATGGTAGGGGAGTGCCTTGAGGTCTTCATGGATGATTTCTCGATCTACGGCGACGGATTTGATTCTTGTCTTGACTGCCTAGATCGAGTACTCCAGCGATGTATTGAGTATCACTTGGTGCTATCTTGGGAGAAGAGTCACTTCATGGTGACTCAAGGGACGGTGCTTGGCCACATCATCTCCAACAGGGGCATGGAGGTTGATCCGGCCAAGGTCGATGTCATTAGAAAACTCACACCGCCGTCCAATCTGAGGCAGTTACGGTCATTTCTGGGGCACGTTGGATTTTACAGGAGATTCATTCAGGATTTTAGCAGGATTGCCCGACCGTTGACTGACCTCTTGACGAAAGACACCGAGTTCCTTGTCGATGACAAGTGTCTTTCGTCGTTTGCTACTCTCCAGAGATGTGTGATTGAGGCTCCTGTCCTCCAGCCACCTGATTGGTCTCTCCCATTTGAGATCATGACGGACGCCTCCGATTTTGCCGTAGGGGCAGTGCTGGGACAGAGGAGGGATGGAGTGCCATTTGCGATACACTATGCTAGCCGCACATTGGATTCCGCCCAGCGGAATTATACGGTCACAGAGAAGGAGATGCTAGCAGTAGTGTTTGCCCTGGATAAGTTCAGATCGTATATCATTGGATCCCGAGTGACTTTGTACACAGATCACACCGCCATCAGGTACCTCATGGCAAAGAAGGATGCCAAAGCCAGACTGACTAGATGGATCCTTCTACTCCAGGAGTTCGACATTGAGATCAAGGATAAGCCTGGAGTCAAGAATGTGGTGGCGGATCACCTTTCCCGGTTAGAGCAGCCTGAGGAGTCAGAGCAGATTGATCCTATCCGAGATACCTTCCCAGATGAGGCGATCCTTGCTATCGCCTCACTCCCATGGTACGCCTATATTGTGAACTTTCTCGTTGCTGGGAAAGTCCCACAAGATTGGCCCAGGCAGAGGCTTGAGACCTTCCTCGCGAAGGCCAAGTCTTACCATTGGGAGGATCCCATCCTTTACCACGAAGGAGGGGATAGCGTCTGGCGTCGGTGTATTCCTCAGGAGGAACACCATAGCGTCCTCACTTACTGCCACAAGCTTGAGGCAGGAGGACATCATTCTGGGAGGAGAACGGCACAGAAAGTGCTCCAATCCGGCTTGTGGTGGCCTACCCTCTTCAAGGACTCAGATGAGTTCGTGAAGAGGTGTACTGACTGTCAGAGGGTGGGCACTTGTGGACAGCGTGATATGATGCCGATGCAGCCCATTCACTTCTGTGAGGTTTTTGACGCATGGGGCATCGATTTCATGGGTCCATTCCCTAAGAGTCAGGGATTTGAGTACATTCTGTTGGCCGTAGATTATGTGAGTCGTTGGGTGGAGGCTATCCCCGCCCGAGCCGCTGATGCGAGGACAGTTTGCAGATTCTTGAGGAAGCATATCATCACGCGGTTCGGGGTTCCACGAGTTCTTATTTCTGATGGGGGATCTCACTTCATCAACGACCAGGTGAAGGCACTTGCTAGCGAGTTCGGCATAGATCATCGCGTTGCTACACCATACCATCCACAGACGAATGGTCTAGCCGAAGTGTCGAATAGGGAGATCAAGACTATTCTGCAGAAAGTCGTCCGCCCTGACCGAAAGGATTGGTCACAGCTATTGGACTCGGTCTTGTGGGCATATAGGACGTCTTTCAAGACACCTTTGGGCACATCTCCCTTTCACCTCGTATATGGCAAGCCCTGTCACCTACCAGTTGAGCTGAGGCACAAGTCACTTTGGGCAGTTACAGACATTCTGATGGATCCAGATGGTATAGGAGACCAGAGGAGGGCAGAGCTAGCTGCCCTGGAGGAGCTTAGAGATTCAGCCTTCTCAAGCAGCCTACATTATAAGGAGAGAGTCAAGGAGTGGCATGATTCTCATATCAGCCACAAGCATTTTGAGATTGGACAGAGAGTATGGCTGTTTGATGCGAGTATTAGATTATTTCCAGGGAAGCTACAGAGCAAATGGAAAGGACCTTATCTGGTTCGGAAGGTACACGACAACGGTAGCATCGACATATCCGAGTTGTCTTCTGAGAGTACCTTCCGCGTGAACGGCCAGCGGCTCAAGCCATTTCTAGATCATGAGCCGCGGGTCGTTGATATTGCCCCTATTCATTTTGCGTGAGATGTGGTCTTTGACTCACATCTAATGCATCTCACGCCTGAGCTTTACTGATCCTCCGCTGTACATAGATCCAGATGTCCATATCATCACATTCCTTAGTCCCACATCCCTTTCTTCATCTTATGATTACGCTATACTTAGGGTGTACTTTACCCTAAGTATAGGGGGGATGTGAGACATTTTGGGTATTTCTTTTGTTTCTGTTTACCCCTGTTTTGCTGCCTATACTTAGGGGCATTTCACCCTAAGTATAGGGGGGGTAGACCCGGTACATTCTCCACTCGGTTCTCCCTTAGTATACAGCCTGCTATACTTAGGATTACTTGATCCTAAGTATAGGGGGAGACCCGAGAACCTTTTGACTTTTCATTCTCCTTTTGTATAGCCTTCCTTTTCACTTCCCTATACATAGCACGAGTTATGTCTTCTTCATCGCTCTTGACTCCGAGGACATCGTTCGAGCTAAGTATAGGGGGGTGTGTATATATTTCATATATACTTTAGCCATAACTCGTACTTTGTGTGAGTGTGTTAATAAATAAAAATGGCTAAAAACCACAAAAATTAAAAATTTTTCATGTACATAATCTTCTTTTATTTGCACATACATAGCTAGTGTACAAATTATTTTTGTAAAAATGATGTCAAAAAAAACTTTTGTGTAAAGCTTGTGTAAATATTTTCTGTATCAAAATTATGTATATAGTACAAAATTTTTCCAAAATGTTTTGAAAATCAAAAGTTTGCAAAAATCTTGTGTAAATGTGTGTAAATACCTTTTTGCAAAACTTGCACTTCATGCATCATCATTCATGATTTCAAAACATTTTTCAAAAAATTTTGCATGATTGTAAAATTTGTGTAAATATGCATCTTTTTGTACATATGTATATAGTTTTTCTTGGATGATAGTTGACACTTAAACTAGCCTGGAATCAAATTGAGAAATGGAGCTTGATTAAGATCTTAATCCACCTAACTTCTAAGAGGAACCTTATAGGACTTAGGTTTAAGGCTTTTCAGGTCCATGGTGACTTAATTCTTTGAGTCCACTAGGCTATGATCACATGTCATCTCAATGAGCCTAAGTAGAGCACTTAACAACAACACATGACTCATGTAGATTATGGCTTTACTTGGACAACCGCACTATGCACCGAGCTCTCTACGGATGAGATGGTGAGGAGGCAGTCTTCCTTGACTTGGGGTAGCATATGAGGGTAGTACTTCTAGGCGGAACCTCTCTTCTTCATTTAGTGAAGGAAGTGCGTCTCAACTTGGTCTGGTTGCCATGAGGTCTAACGACGGGAGTTGTGGGTTGCGATAAAGCTTCAAAAGAGGGATGGTCTACTGGCTCAAACGGAAAAACTCCTTGTATATATGCTGCACATGTACATGTTGTATAGATGCACTCGAAAAAAAAATGTGAAAAAGAAAAGAACTCCAAAAAAGTGGTGGGTCTGAGAGAAAATGATAATCCCACCGGAGTATGTATATAAGTGCAATAAGCAAAGCTTGGTTTCATGATCCACCTGTTGTAGCTTGCAGCAGGGAGACTTGGCTACACTGGTCAAGCTCCCAAGGGTACTTGGCTACACTGGCCTTGGCCCATTCTCTTCTTCCCCCTCTTCTTGAGCCGGTTGTACTTGAACTTAGAAGGGAATACCCCGCTCCTCGAGGAAAGAGTGGCCAGATTGAGGTCATAGAGTTACCTTGTTAGGGAGGGTTGTCAAGTTGCCATTTCTGAGGTGGAGAGCTTAGACCTCACTTTCACAGGACAAGAAAAGATTCATGGTCTTCAGGGTTTGTAGTTGATGACTTGTTCTGATCTGGAGCATTGAGGAGTCTTGGTTATAGAATAGTGGAACTTGGAGGCTGTTAGGTTTTAAGCTTAAGTCTAAATAAGGTTCCGACACATCAATAATCCAAAGATCTGATTAAGCTCCATACCTCAATTTAATGAAGGCAAGTTTAATAATCAACCTTGATCCATGTACATTCTCTTTTTCTTTTTCTTTTTCTTTCTTTTGCACTTCTTTTTCAAATAAGTGTTTGCTAAGGGACTAGCAAAGTATAGTATAGGGGGGTGATGAATACCCATTCATCACTCTTTATTCTTATATTTTAGCTACAAAAACCTATGCAAATGCATGTAGATATGTGTAAATAGGGTTAGTTAGCAAAAGCATGCATGTTTGTAAAATTAGATAATTAGCATGTTTTTGTGCAAAAATAAAAGAATAAAGATGAAAAAGAAAAAGAGGGAAATATTTAGAATAAATATTGAGCAACCTAACCCAAGGGAGGGCTCAGCATGGGCCTGACCGCATAAAAGCCACAAGTAGAGGGAGATAGGAGCTCATGTGTAAATATTTATGTAAATCAAAAAAATAATATTTTCCTCAACCAAAAATATACTTGTATATATTTTGTATATACTTAGGAACTATTAAAAACAAGATAAAAATCTAAAAATCAAAAATACCAAAAAGAACCTTTCACCATGTACATAGACCACCTCCCTTACCTTATTTCACCTTGTAAATAAAGCTATTTGTTTCCAAAACTTTTTGTAAATATTTTATGGTATATATTGTACATAAAATAAATAAAAAGAATTAAAACAAAAATCAAATAAAAATTACAAAATTAAAAATACAAAAACATCTTGTATATATACCATGTATATATCATGTATATAACTAACTAATTAACCCATGTATATAAATAATAAAAATAAAATAAAAATAGCCTTTTATTCCTCATTTTATCCTATAAATAAATAAAATATAAAATAGGAATAAAAATGTATAAAAATAACTAATTAAAAATCAAAAATCAAAAATCAATATAGTGTATATATACCTATGTATAGCTACTATGTATATACCTTATTTTTAATTTCCAAAAATTAATTAAAAATCACAAAAAAATAGAAAAAATTAAAACAAACATTTTTCATGTTTTAAGTTTTTGAAAATTCGGCCATTTAAGGCCCCAAAAAAATCAAGTAAAATTTCAATAATTGGCGGGCTCTGATTGGTCCACGGGGGATTGTTGACCCCCGGTCAACACCTCCCCCAGGACCACCAGAGCCCGGGTCTGTTCATTCGACCCGCCTTCTCGGATTTTTCTCTTGATGACCCGATTTCCATCCACCCCAAATCCGGGTCCGCAATGACCATGTCACATCCGAGAAGCTCGCCGGAGCTTTGGCCTCGAGATCCGCGCATCAGCTCGCCCTACCCGCCACCTCCTTTCCGGACCTGCACGCATATATATTCCGAGCTCCGCCGCATCCTCATTCCATCTTTGGCTCCCCATTCTCTCTCCAGTGACCTCCATCGCAACCAGCAAGGTGACAGCTTGCATTTGCCGGTGTCGCAGAGAGGAGGAGGTGCTCGGACCATCGATCCGGCTGCCTCGCGCCGCCGTGCTCCGACGTTCAACCGGAGCTCGAGCCTCGGGCGTTGACGACCCTTGAGGCAAGGACCAGGAGCTAGCTAAGCTCCAGCATAGTCTCCAGCATCACCTAGGTAACCTTCGTTCCTTCTTGTTTAGTCTAATTTTAAGTTACCCCCAATCGACTCCTTGTTGTGTTCCTCTGATTCCGACCATCACGCACACTATCTCGATCATCGGAGCACACTATCATCTTCGCCGTTCCCCCACGCACGTTCTTCGCCCACTCGTTCAACCCAACTCGCCCCGGAGTTGGGAGTCGAGCTCCTCCACCTGTCGCTCGCCGGAGCTCATTCACCCCGCCGCACCGTTCACCCTCACGACGCTTCTTGGGGTCGAGGCACTTTGCCCTCGACCCGCGAAGCTGTTGGTTTGCTTTGCAGGTCCAACGGGAGGCATCTGAGCCCCTCGTACATTCCAGCCAGGAGCTTCGCGCCGCCAGCCTCGCCGGAGCCCCTCCAGGGCTCGGCCGGGCCATCGAAGTCCACCACCAGCTGCGGAGCTTCACCGCGGACCCGTTCCGATCATCAGGAGCAGCTGAGGAGGAGTACAGCTCACGCACGAGGCCGGCGAAGTTCGCCGGCGTCGTGTTCTTTCACCATCCTCCAGAACCGTCCGATGACGCCTCCGCTCCAGTTTTGATCTCAGCCGTCCATCTTCCGAGGAGCAGCGACCGTCGATCACTCCGAGGAGCTCATCTGGACCGTTCGCAGCAGAGGAGAGAGGTACCTGAGCCCAGAACCGCCCGATCTCCCACGTGTCCTCGCCTCCACCGTCGATCGAGCCCCCGAGCTGAAGAAGAGACACGCCCCCCATCCAGAGCCGACCGATCTTCCACGTGGCGCGCATCTGGCCGTCGACGAATAAAGGGGTAATTTACTTAGGGCCCCCTCTTAGTTTGTCTTTTTCGTCTTAGTCCTGTAAATATTTTTAGAACTTTATTTCCGTAGGGTAAATTGCATTGTGGACCTCGTGTTTGTTTAGATTTGCATGTATGCCCCTGTTTGTATGAGACCACGTACGTCGTCACGTGTAGTTTAGGGTTATTTACATCTTCTTCCCTGTAGTTCTGTTGGGTTAATGAATGAATGTTAACTTTTTGGTAATTGCATTTATGCCCCTGTGAGTGTTGTTTATGCGCATGTGCGGATTTTAGTGGGATTTTTGCATCCAAGCCCCTGGACTTTTGGTACAAGTTACCAAAAAGTCCAGAAACTTGGTTTTTATTACCAAAAGGCCCCTCAGTGCCCCAGCCACGCGCCACGCGCGTGACTTGCTGGGATTTTTGCACCTTGGCCCTCAGAACTTTGGGTATTTGCACTTACGTCCCTGTGCACAGTGCCCCCTTTTCGATTTTTGAATAAATAACAAACCACCTCCAAATTCGATGAAAATTTGACACATGGCTCCTGCCATGTTTTTAGATTTTTGAGAATTTTTTAGGACACTTTTGATTTTATTTAGTATTTTTAAAAATTCAAAAACAGCCTTTTTAGTTACTGTCTAGATATAAAAATACCAAAAAAATATAAAAACACCCCTAAAAATTATAAAAAAACTTAGATACTGTTGTTTGCTTGTTGTTTGATTTTCTAGCCAATTTTGGCTATTTTTCATCACTTAAAAACCCTAAAAATCGCAAAACCCTCCAAAATTCATAAAAATCATAATAATTAATTTAAAAATCCAAAACAATAATTAAGGTGCCTAAATTTTCCTTATTCTCTCTAGATTACAGGAAAATTACCTCCAGGGCTTTTTGAGTTCCTTAAATATTTTATTTTTGGGTATTAAGCCTTGCTGGACAGTACCTTTCATTTTTCGCACTGTTTGATTTTTAGAAAATAATTTACCCATTAGAAAAATACCAAAAATTCACCAAAACACTTAAAAACTTAAAAAACATAAAAACAATTTTTCCTTAATTTTTGCATTATTTTTGGTGTGTTTAATAAATTGTTGAAGTTGCCCAGATTTTACTTTCTTTTATTTTCTTTATAATCTGAAAATCCAAAAAAAATATAAAAATTCATAAAAACCTCTAAAAACATTTTCTTTTATTTTTATTTCATTTTCACTACTTCGTAGGCCTACGGCCAATCCGTGCTCCTTGTGTTCGACCCTGGGAGCTATACCAGGTTAATCACATAGCTAGGACCGCTTGATTTGTTGTTTGAATTTTCGATTCGTTTCGCGGTTCGATTCTTTTTCTTGATTGACACATCTTCTGAGATCCGGGTCGCAACGACCCTTGTTTCATTACCTTCACCCGGGTCTTAGGGAAATTTTCGTGTCATCAGCTGTCACTCAGGGATGATGGAGGAGCTCACAGGCACCGAGGGGAAGATCAAAGATGGCGTGAATTAGGTCGTCGGTGACGACTATAAGCAGTGTTCACTAAATCGGCCGCACGGGCCGCATATGCCCGTGCGGTGTGCAGACCGCACCGATTACTTGAAACAGTGCATTATGCGCCCTCCCCGCATATGCGGCCCGCATATACCCCGCATATGCCCCGCATATCCCGCATATGCCCCGCATACTGCTCCAGCAGCTCCAACTTTTCAATCTTCTCATTCAGCTCCTTATTCTGTAACTCTGCCTCTTCATTCAATTGTTAGAAATATGACATGCATTTCTATACAATTGCATTGCATTATACCATTATGTATATACAATGTTTTATGTTTTTCTCATGTATTATTTTCACGAGTATATGCAATATATCGTCGAATATTTTTTAGATATGCCGATTGAGGTTTTGCTCATGCAATGCATGTATGTGTATTGAAGTTTTGTTATTACGAATCATATAATGTAAGTTTTTATGGTAAATGTTTTTTGTGATTAAATATGAGGCAATTAAAAATATATATGCACACCCATCTACATGAACCGTTTTTCTTAGATCTTCTTTAACTCCACTTAGATACATAACTTCAGTGGTAATGTTATTCATAGATATTTTTTATTTTTAAATTAAAAAACCGCTTATAACCGCATATACCCCGCATATGCCCCCGCATACCGCTTAATCAGTATTCAGTGACCAGTCCGAACGCATACGCATACTGCTTTCCTGAACCTTGACTATAAGTATGGTGGGTGATCCGAGAAGAAGGAGGTCGGGCGAGCTGCATGCGGTTCAGATCCACCAAACCCACCCCGGGCGAGGATCCTGGATGATCGGAGTGCAATCGGAGCCCGGGGTTTGGGTCGATGGCGGTCGGGTCAGGCGGGCAAAAGATCGAGAAAACGGGTCGGTTGCCTGACCCGCGAAAGAAGAAGGTCCGCGGGGGAAGTTGATCGGGGTCAACAAACCCCCGTGGACCAATCAGAAGCCGCCATGTATTTTATTTTTTGTTTATTTATTTTAGGCTAGAAAACGATGGAATTAGCAAAAACTTAAAACACAAAATATTTTTATTTTATTTTTCTCTATTTTTTGGTGATTTTTAATTAATTTTTGGAAATAAAAATAAGGTATTTACAATATAGCTATATATAGGTATATATACAATATAGGGTTTTTGATTTTGATTTTTAATTAGTTATTTTTATACATTTTTATTCCTATTTTATATTTTATTTATTTATAGGATAAAATGAGGAAATAAAAGGCTATTTTTATTTTATTTTTATTATTTATATACATAGGTAGAATAAATAGTTATATACATCTATATACATGGCATATATACAAGATATTTTTGTACTTTTAATTTTGTTATTTTTATTTGATTTTTATTTTGTTTCTTTTTATTTATTTTATTTACAATATATATCATAGAATATTTACAAAAAGTTTTGAAAATAAATAAATTTATTTACAAGGTTAAATAGATAAGAAAGGGTGATCTATGTACATGATGAAGGGGTGTTTTTGGGTCTTTTTTATTTTTAAATTTTTATTTTGTTTTTGATACTTTATAAATATGTACAAATATTTACAAACATATTTTTGGGTGAGGAAAATATAATTTTATTTATTTAATAAAAATATATACACAAGAGCCCCTATCTCCCTCTACTTGGCTTTTATGCGGTCAGGCCCATGCTGAGCTCTCCCTTGGGTTAGGTTGCTCAATATTTATTCTAAATATTTCCCTCTTTTTCTTTTTCATCTTTATTCTTTTATTTTTAGCACAAAAACCTATGCTAATATTAAGTATTTACAAAACATGCATGCTTTTGCTATTTTCCTATTTACACATATCTACATGCATTTGCATAGGTTTTTGTAGCTAAAATATAAGAATAAAGAGTGATGAATGGGTATTCATCACTGGGTTGAACGAAGGGGCGGAGAAGGTGCGCGGAGGGATGGCGAAGGTGACTGGGTGTTCCGATGATCGGAAGGATACGCAAGATGACCGGAATCGACGGAACGCGGTGGAGCTTCGATTTGGGGCTAACTAAAAATTACGCTAATCAGGAAGGCTAGAAGGTTACCTGGGCGGTGTGGTAGACTGAGCTGGAGATGAGGTAGCTCCTGGTCGTGGCCTCGAAGGTCGTCAAGGCCTGAGGCTCGAGCTCCTGCACTGGGCGGAGCACGGCGGCGCAAAGTCGCCGGATCAGTGGTCCGGCCACCCCCTCCTCGCTGTGACACCGGCAATCGAGAGCTGTCACCTCAAGGATGCAGTGGAGGTCACGGGACGAAGGGTGGAGAGCCAAAGATGAAAAATGAATGCGGCGGAGCTCAGGCTATATACTGCGGAGGGTCCGGCAAGAATCGATCGGGTAGGGCGAGCTGGTGCGCGGATCCCGAGGCAAAGGCTCCGGCGAAGCTCTCGGATATGACGTGAGCATTCCGGACCCGGAGTTGGGGCGAAAAGGATTCGGGTCTGCAAGGGAAAAGTCCGAGAACATGGGTCGGGCGCAGCAGACCCGGCTCTGGTGGTCCTGGGGGGGAGTTGACCGGGGTCAACAATCCCCCGTGGACCAATCAGAGCCCGCCAAGCATTGAATTTTTATTTGATTTTTTTGGGCCATAAAATGACCGAATTTTCAAAAACTTAAAACATGAAAAATATTTATTTTATTTTTCTCTATTTTTTGGTGATTTTTAATTAATTTTTCAAAATAAAAATAAGGTATTTACATAATAGGGCTATATATAGGTATATGTACAATATAGGGTTTTTAATTTTGATTTTTATTTAGTTATTTTTATACATTTTTATTCCTCTTTTATATTTTATTTATTTAAAGAATAAAATGAGGAATAAAAGGATATTTTATTTTATTTTTATTATTTATATACAAAGGTGAAATAAATAGTTATGTACAACTATATACATGATATATATACAATGTATTTTTGTATTTTTAATTTTGTAATTTTTATTTGATTTTTGTTTTGTTTTCTTTTTATTTATTTATTTACAAAATATAACATAGAATATTTACAAAAAGTTTTGAAAATAAATAAATTTATTTACAAGGTTAAATACATGTAGGAGGATGGTCTATATACATGGTGAAAGGGAATTTTTGCATTTTTTATTTTTAAATTTTTATTTTGTTTTTTTAATAGTTTCTAATATATACAAAATATGTACAAGCATCTTTTTGGGTGAGGAAAATATAATTTATTTCTTTACATAGATATGTACACATGAGCCCCTATCTCCCTCTACTTGGCTTTTATGCGGTCAGGCCCATGCTGAGCCCTCCCTTGGGTTAGGTTGCTCAATATTTATTCTAAATATTTCCCTCTTTTTCTTTTTAATCTTTATTCTTTTCTTTTTGCACAAAAACATGCTAATTATAAGTTTTTACAAGATGCATGCTTTTGCTAATTATTCCTATTTACAAGTATCTACATGCATTTGCATAGGTTTTTGTAGCTAAAATATAAGAATAAAGAGTGATGAATGGGTATTCATCAAGATTCACGAAGCATACCTCTGCAACAATGATGATGTAGTTTAGAATAATTGGCAGATACATTTTGGCAGCAGTCCTCACTTCTGCTTCCAACAGAGCGATGATAATCACCTATCGATGCAGTACGTTGCGATCCAACAGGATAATTTCGACATCTATTTATGAGGAAAAAAATATCAAAGGTGACAAAGATTTAGATCTAACAACAAAGCAATAATGCAGAAGTTGATACTGATTTAGTGACATTTACTGCACATAGAAACTTTGGATCAGGTCAACGCTTTCAAGAGCTTATATAGCTGAGGGAAGATCTGATCTACTCGCTAGTTCACACCTAAAACGGCATACACACTCCTGATTCATCTTGTCTCCTTTTAGACTTCTCCTCCTCTCGATCTTCTTCCACATTTCCTTTTCTCCAGGTACTACCTCCTTCTGTTCTCTTTGTAATATATAATGGGCAGGTAGTAGTGTTATCTCGAATTGTATTTCAACGATTTAATTGTTATATATATATATATATATATATATATATATATATATCACCAACTAAAATATTTCGAAGGAAGAAAAAGTTGGTACAGTTGTAGTTAAATTTCAATATGTACGCACATGATTCATCTAAAAAGAAAAGAAGTAATGTGATATATGTATCATATAGTACAATTTCATTAGAGTTCTGGGACATCGATTGCGGGGGCTTCACCTATGATAATAACTTAATTAACATGGGTGGGAGACAGAGAGTATGTGCTGACAGGAGGAAGTCAGGGAGTCCAGAACGGCACGACAACGTCGATGTCTCGTCGCACATCGAGGCCTTTTCCAAGGGGAAGAAGAAGTGTTACACGATCACCGTGGGAGCCAACAGGAAGATCCACGTGAAAAGATGGACTTAATCCTTCTTTGGCAAGTACAACGGCCTCGCACACCCTCCAACCCCTCCGAATTGATATTTGACTGCAACTGCATCTACACTGTGAAGACGCAAGCAAATAATCGGTAGTAGGATGTATGCGAGGGGAGAAAGAGTGGGCAGAGCACAAACACGTGCCTCTGAAGACAGCAGAGGGAAAACAACATGTGTCAACAAATGGAGAGAGAGGGGGAAGAGATACCGTGTAGGCAATTCATGGAGAGAAAGTACGTGAGAGAGGGATCCATGGGGGCGGGGAAAGCATCCACGTGGCAAGAGGATGGGAATAGCTGGGTATAACTCAGCTTTAGTATATTTACTAGTGGTTTTCCCCGCGCTTTGCTGCGGTGCTAGGTTTTTTTAGATTGTACACAACAATCGTGTGTCATTAGAAAATGTTGAATAATAAGTTAGTCGGAATGATTGTCTATAATGTTAGTTGAATAAAAATTGCAAGTGAATATTGTATGTGAATTATTGTTATCTTAATTGATTGTTATTGACATCTTATAAAAGAGCTTAGACATGGCAATAGAAAGAAATCATTTTCTAAAAAATAGACTAAAACATAAGTTTCCTATTCTACAATTTGTACTTAGGTTTTTCTTGCATATTCTTCCATCCTTTTTTTGATTGGTAGTCAATTGTCCGCAAAATTTTCTACTCAAGATGCCTCCATATAAATAGAAGGCTTCGACAAAAGATAGCATAAGAATAACTAAAATAGTATAGATTAAATTATTAATAATTACAATACAAACGTGAATAAATAAACTTAAAACAATGTAGATGGAACATTTGACACTCATAAAGATTGGTCCATATGATGGTACCTTGACATTTATAAAGATTTGTCAATATGTTGGTATTTAGACATTTGACACTCAATATGTTGGTATTCGGAAACCCAACGGTGATGGTTGATGGGGCTACTGGTTTCTGGGAATCCATTGGCGAGAATTGGAATGGAACTGAGAAGGAGCGGGTTAGCCGAATTGCAATGATCTGGGCCATTTGGGTGGCTAGAAATGGGGTGATTTTTAGGCGGGAACGGTGTTATAGTGAGAGCATTGTCGCGCACGCAAAGGCGCTAGTTGAGTACTGGTCCCTGTAACATATCTGTGTGGTTTCTGACACTAAATTTGTACTATATTTTGGTGAATAAAAGGTAAAGTTTTTGGGCACACACCTACACGGTGGATGCCCTTTTTTCTTTCAAAAAAAATGTTGGTATTTAGACACTTATTAAAATTTGTCCATATACATTGTTAATAGGAAGCTTGCATGGTAAGATTCAAGTCCTAATAACTCATTCAAATGTAAATAATAAGAAATTTGTTTGAAAAAGGAAGTTATAAGTCATTCATCAATTAATAAAATACAGTAAGAATAAAAACAATCAAAACATGAAAAGAGGATATTACAATAAACAAAAGAATCGTGGTTAAAGGAGTTTAGAAAGTTGTTCCTAGAATATAATGTAATTTGGCCTAGGTTGTAAGGGAGGAATAATGTCATTGTTCAAGCCTAAAAAATGGAATGATTCATCCACGTGATCTTATGTCCACTACTAACTTGTGAAATCGTATTTTTTAGCCCTAGGTGGTATAAAGATGTATATTTTTGAAAATGTAATTTATACTATGAAAGTGTTGCCACATACACGGCGGCAATATAATTCTTATAATGTGTATGTCTACCTATTACTAATGGAGGTTTATAATAAGATATAAAGCATGTGTTTCCTGGTGCATGTTTCAAAACAACAAATAACATCGAAGTAGATATCAATTAATGTGAACTAATAACATCAAAATAGATATTTACTAATGTGAACTAATAACATCAAAATAGATATTAACTAATGTGAACTTAGTAGAAATAAATCACTTACATGAAACTGTGATATATCATGAAGAAAATAAATATTATATGAGCTCTAATAATATTACTATTATCGATATATTACTATTACTATTAATGATATATTACTAATCAGAAACCTTTTCACCGTGGAGTTAATATTTGCATTGCAAAATAATAAAAGAAGAGGATACTCCATGTCATCCAAAATAAGTAATATTTTATCAACTGTGGAGAGTAATAGTAATATCTGTAATTTATATGAGGTAATAAATTTATTTTATACAGAAATGGTACTACACATATTATTACATGTTTTAAACATGACAAAATGTAGTTATTGTTATAACTAAGTGGAATCATATCATCATCATTTGTGATTTATAAGATCATTTGCACTAATTGAAGGAAGAATGCTCACTGAATCTACCTACAAACAACATCAAAATACTGAAGAGGAGAAATTGAATATTAGTATTTTGAAAAATATACTATAAAAATACGAAACAAATCTCGTCAGGATCATGAGAAGGAAAATGTGAAATGCGCTTATACTATACTCTTGAAGGTCTTCAAATATCAAAACTCGTGACTCTCATTCGTATCCAGAGAATTATAGTGTTAATGATTTGGGAAAAAAATTATCACAAAATCTAAGATGTCTATATATCTATAGAGAATCCAACCAACACTAAAATGAAAGCATATCTAATTGTTACACCACTAACTTAAATAAAGCACATAAATTAAGGGGATGCTCTCACATGCTTTCATTTGCACTCAGCTTCTGGTGCCCTTGATGTAGATGGAATCAATGACTGGTGTGCATGCATTCATACAACTTGGATGAAAGGGGTTGGCTACATCAACGGTAGTTGTACGTTGTAGATGGAAGATCTCCGTCCTTGTAATCTCCAATAGCTTCAGGGCAAGGATTGCCTACAGCAGGGTTTTGGTAAGAGATGATGTGCTGGATGGAGGTTTCGATATCCACCGAGGACGTGCCAAAGATGCTCGAAGATGGATGGATGTTATGATCGGAGCCAAGGAATTTCTGGAGAATCCATAGTGAGTTTTTGCTACTCCGGATTTCGGGGCATCCCATTCCTCCACTCTGTTGTACTTCGACGTGGAGGTGGTGGTTTGGTGAGGGGCCGGGAATGGTCGAATGGGTGTTCCACCTCCTACACTTCAGTGATGATATGGATCTAGTTCGAGATCCGAGTGTCAAGATGGAACATTGGAGTTGTGGTGGTCTCAGCACGACGAAGGTCTACAGATGCTATTGTTTTCAAACTTTAACATGGAAAGACAGTGGATCTCTGATCTAATCGAAACTGGAGCTCCAATTATGATGGCTTTATTAGCAAACGGTGAAGCATAGCTTGTGAAGTGCGGCTACAGTTGGTGGAGAAGAAAGAGAGAGCCTCTCAACTGTGGGCTTGGGTTGTACACTACAGCATTACCGTGTGCATGAGCATGATCGAGCGGCTGTAGTGCATTACAGCACTACAACACTGCGGCTGAGCATCCACACTCCTCAATTGTAACATTGCTGGTGATTTTCAAGTTTCAGGAATGGTTGGAGAGAGGAGGTCGTTGACTATGGAGGACATGTAGATTCTTGCTGTAGTTGGAGATGTTTACCGCCAACTACGTTTTGTTGGGGAAGAAAGAGGCAGAAGGATAGACATGTGACATAAAAGGAGAATGGCCTTCGTCAGCTGTAGACAAATATGGAGGAATACAACCATCTGCTGTTGAGAATAAACCCATACTAAAACTATGATTTTACCCAACCCACATGACAATGGTTGGGGTAAAAATCTAGCTTTTACAAAGCATTCATTTAATATTGTCTTTAGAATTCCAGTTATTTTTATTTTTTTATTGCATAATGAAAATAATGTTATTAGTGCTTTCTACCAACTGCAAAACAAAAAAAGACTACAAACTTATGCATTTTTTGCATTTTTTGAATGAATATAGTATCAAATATTCTTCGCATTAAGAAATTCATCCTTGTAAATTAGATTTTAAAAATATATCTTAAAAAGTCCAAAATAGATATGACAATGATATGTTTTTTTATCCAGTTATCAACATATGTGTAAGAATGACATAAAAAGGAAAACAGTATGAACATATGTAAAAAAGGCTACACACATTTTTCTTGATATATATAATATGATGTGCATACTAATTCTATATAAGCTACATGCATGCAATCATTATAACTATATTAAAATGATAATCTTATTCTGTGCTTAAAAAATCGATCACTACGTAAAAGAGAAATAATCAGTATTTTTCATAGTCCATGAAATATTATGTGCATATTGATCCTATCTAAAAGATATGCAAGCAATCATTATAAAAATATATAATGATAATCTTATTCAATTAAGAAAACTAATTGCTTCCTTCTGTAGGCCAACGAAAATGCAAAAACTGCCATTTTTGGTAGATTTCTTTAATAAAGTAATCGGTCAATGTTATGTGCTTTGACCTAAAGGTCATAATAAAATAATAGGAGAGCCACAACTCACAATAGAATAATAAGAGGAGAGAGAGAGAGAGAGAGACGGTACATGAGAATGCAATGTGTCCTCGTAAGAGTTAGGTCAGAGTGTATATTTCAGTAGCAATAGAATCAAAGCAATAGAATCAAATAGAGGGGGAGAGAGAACACTGTAGAGAATGATGGGAGAGTTACACCTGTCGTAAGAAGAAAGAGCTGAGAAGAGCACGGGGAGGGACCACCTGTCAGAAGAAGGGATAGAGCTGAGCAAAACTCAGCTTTAGTATATAGTATAGATAGATAGATAACTCTTGTGCCCATACCTTTATGACACGTAACAATTATACTCTTCAATTAGTTCGACGGCTTATTGCATAAACCCACTATGATTTGATCAAGCGAAGTCCGATTAAAAATGATTCTATTACAGTATTACCCCTACGCTGGCAGATGCCCCCTTCCATCGCCATGCTACTGTTGGGGGCAACTGTGATGTGGCACAGGAGGAGAAGTGCAGAGATGGACAGTGGATTTGTCGATGAGGTCATATTGGCCTAGCTATAGCGAGGGTATCACACACATGGGATAGGGCGGCGAGGCAGAGCTGACCGATGCTGGTCTTTCCCACACCCAGAGAAGGATGTCGAGGAGGAGGCGTTGCCCCGAGAAAATGGTCATCACGGCAGATGCACGAATGGTGGAGATTGGCAAGGGAGTATTACTTAAAAAATATAAGACATAAGTGTAACTGCATAAACTCGTATCAGAGCAAATGTAAAAATCCGTAAAATATTATTTTGAAATTAGAAATGTAGAATCTAACTTGTTTTTTAGTAATTTTTTATAGGAATTTTTACCCGGCAGACCCAATAAACTTTGCCAATCACCTCCATGACATTTGAAACAACCTAATTCCCCCTTCAACCTCGTAAACTTGCCAACTCTTACCCCATGAACCCTACAAGTAATATGTTTTAAGCCCGTGGGGGTTCTTGGGGTAATTTACAAGATCGATTGGGTAATTACATTGTGCAAAAGGTCGTAGAGGCATTTTAAAATGTTTATAAGGTCTGTTGGGTAAAAATCCCTTTTTTGTAGTATGAAAGTGGGCCTTAATTTAGGCGTCACCTTTAATCATTTCGCCACTAACGCGGCCCATCTATTACCAAAATGTTAGGCCCGTTTTGAATCCTTTCAAGACAACTTGATGCTCTTTTTTTCAGAACGCAGCACAATGGAACAATATACTAACATTTATAAAACCTCTCTTTGTTTACCATAGTTTTTATTTTCCAAGAGATGTAGTTAAGTTTCACTTTGCAAGCCCATGCATGCCCACGAATTATTGAACCTCAAAGTTCATATGTACAGTTTACCCTTGTGTTCTTATGTCTATTATATAGCAAGTACAACAGACTTACATGTATGAATGCCATTCATTGTGAAAGAGAAGAATATTATAATAATTACTTCTATTGTTTCCGATCAAAATATTTTACTAGGAAGATGGAATAATAATTGGTAATCAACCAAATAAGAGGGTTAGCAATGGAGGGATATTATCCTTGTAATTTTTGAAGGTATTATAAATTGTTTAAAGATATAAGCTTAGTATATTATTTATAGAAAATAAACTACATTGGGTTGATTCGAGCTCGGAAATAAAAATCAAGACACAAGTTCAAATCCATCTAATAGCGGGTGATGAATGACAAATTCATAATCATTATTCAGATCAATTCTCCCTCTATCTCAAATTGATCAATTAATATAATAACTAATTAACTTGCTTTAATATTTAATACCTTGTAAATAATTAATGTTAATCAATGTATATAAATAAATACATAATATTTGTGTTAAGGTTCCCTTTATTTTATGTATTTTCATTATTAAAAATCCCATAAAAATTCGTATAATAATGTATACATTATTGTGTATATTATTCATTATATAAAATTATACAAAAATAAAAAAATAAGTAAAATAAATATTTTATTCATCGAAAATACTTGCAAAAATATTTAGTATGTATAAGTGATGTATTTTGACTTTGAGTTCTGCATATAATTTATCGATCTTGAAAAAATACACAACTTTCATGTTGACCACTTTTTTATTTGATATCATTTATTATTTTGTTTTGATTTTATAAGTTTTATTTTATTTATCTATTTTTTATTGGACCATGTGGTCTAATCACATTCCTCCATGTAGCCGACCCTTATGAGTTTTCTGTCGTCATCTTGGGCCATCTGATCTTGTTGATCAGACGGTCCAAGTCCAACCACTCCCGCTCACTTCAAGGTCGTTTGAGCAACATGATCAAGCGATCCATGTTGCTCCAAATGCGCCTCTTTCTCAGATGTCTGATCATGAGATCGGGCTGTTGAGAGTAGTACCCTTCCTCTAGCAATTGTCTTCGTGAAGGTTTGTGGCCCTTTGTCAGGGCAACTTCACTGATTGTTCCAACCGATACGTGTGGCCTAAAGAACTAATTCATGTGAATTTGCATCATATCTTCAACTGGCATTCATGCCTAAGCCTCCAGTTGTGACATCTCCCTCGTGTGAGGTAATTGGATGTGGTTGAAATCACCTCAGGTAATTACCTCCTCCATCATACTATGGCACATATATAAATAAGTAAAGCTCTAAGAGTCGTGTGCCTATCTTAATCTCGATTACTCAAGTCGAGCCCCACGCTTAGATCAAGGATGAAACATGTCTCGACACACCACAAAAATTATAGTTAGAGTCTCTTAGTTACAATCGCGAGATCACAAATGAGAACTATTGTAAAGAACATAACGGGTTCAATAATTACAGACACAACATTATTACAAAAATGCTCTAATGCTACTATACAACTAGCTTGCTATTATCTTTTCAACTAAGGTTGCCGAATGTGGAGTCTTTCAGTTGAAGCTCCAAGCTCCTCGCCTCGGCAAAACTTCGAGCGTCCTGAACTTCGCGGGCCATGCCACAACAACATGATGGATAGATATGTTTAAAGAAATAACTAGCTCAAAACATAAACAAAACGACATATTAAAGAACAAGACAAAACAATTTCAACAAAACATACAAAAGTCAACAACCTAAAGTTGACCTAACTAACACTAAAAATCACTTAAGCAAGTAATTAAACCTAATCAAATACACTAATGATGTTGTATCCCCGACAACAACATCATTCGATGAATCGGTAACTTGCTATTCTAATATTGATTCGTTGTAATACGAGACTTAGCTCAATTTTAAATGGCTAAGGTAATATCCTACCCGAGCCTAACCCTGCACCTAGCCCGATGACCCGACATACTTCTCAATATCCCTCAAACCAGCTAGACAAAAATAATCGATAAACCTCACCTATCGCTTATTGCACCTTCTTTTCTATCCCTCGTACATAGGAGTAAGAGGTTGTTAATACCTTTAATAATGATAATTTTTCCTTATGTGAGAATGTCATGTGAGAACCAAAAGAGAGAACAATGTGGTTGTCTTTGTATTGAAGCTCTAATTGTCTCTTTCCCTTTTATCTTTTCAGATCTCGCATCTTAGTTAGAATAACGATCTAATGCTAAATAGTTGGAATATATTTCTATAAAAAGGAAAAGAATAGATTCGAGTCCCTTTCATGAATCATGACTTCAATTGTTCGAATAGCAAATTAGTTTTCTATCTAAATTTTATATGATTATTTTATATGAGTATTTTAACCTGACGTGTTGGATTACTATCTTTAATTTATAATGGAATGAATTGTAAGTTAGCCCTAAAATGTTCTCTATACAAAAAAGTAGTCCAACAAAATGAGATTACTTTAATGGGTTTAATGTAATTTATTGCTGAAGTTTAAAAAATCAGTTATAATCCAGACTTATCTCCTTAAAGTAAATCCAAATTTTAGGGCTGATCATATCCTTAAACTCATTTCAATCGAACTTAAATGATTGGTGACTTTCCTTGACTTTCTCATTAATGTATAACAGTGATATAGTTAGTTACAAAATTATTTTTTATGCTTATATTAGTGACGAATGATATATCTGTTGTTATATCATTAACGATGGTGCATATAACAATATTTATTCATTACTGTTTTCCGAAATTTTAACCTTATTGCTAACTTTTTATTTAAAATTTTATCGACAATTAGATAAAAATTTAAAAATAGCAACGGATAAATATTGTTACATAGATCATCCCCAATGATGTAGCACCAGCTTTGATATTCATCACTAACTTCAAGTATAAAAACAATTTCACAATGAATGATATCGCCCTTTTATATATATATATATATATATATATATTTAACAACAGATGATATAGGGACGATTTTTAAAATGCATCACTATAGATCTATTTTGTTGTAGTTAACATGATAAATGTGAGACTATCTATCGAACCCTAAGGGGAGTCGACTAAGTCCTTGGATGCGAGTTCAAAGGAAGAGGTGTATATACATTTAAACCATATTAAGAGATTAAGAAAAAGCACCATGATCTAACCCTAATACAAGTATTAGGTATCTCACCTTAAGGATAATGATATTGATAAAGGGGATTCCTCCATGTGAAAACGGGAAGGGATGGGGCCTTCCATTATGGAGGTGATGCACATTCTCTCAATGACAGCCTTCCTTTGTCCCTACCTCCATGAGCTGTGGTTTTGTTCCTTTTCTCAATCCATCCCACTAATCATTGAGTGCTTAAGGCATATCCTCATTGGAATTAATTAGTACTAATGACCCCACCACCACTTTCCTATTCCCTAGTTGCAAAGCAAAGCACTTCTTCTTTGCTTTTTCTCCTTCCTTCTTGCATCATATTTCCCGCCCTCCTCTCTTCCTTCTCTTCTTCCTATTCCCATTCGTCTCTATTATACAACAAAAGGCACATTATATATACAAAAATTTATTTAAAAAATTCTTGATTTGACAAAAAATACCTTTGAGAACACACCAATATAAGGGTATCTTTGTAAAATCGAGAAGGTTACATAATTTATAAGAGTGTTCATATAAGGGTTTAATGGGGCTACCCCGAGGAGGTAGCCAACTTGGCTACCTCCACCTTTTTTATTTCTTAAAATATTTTATGAAAACACATGGGGGTTAGATCACTATATGACACCACATTCCCATTCAAATTTCATGTAAAACAAACATTCATAACCCGTCCATCAAGACCGTCAATTTTTAACGGTCTCATACTTGTAGAAAATTGGCATCTTTTGGATGGACGGGTTAGGAATGTACGTTTAACACGAAATTTGAATGACAACATGTTGTCATTTAGTTAACGTGTTTTCAAAACATACCTTAAGAAGTGGAAAAAATAAGGACGGGGTAGTCAAGTTGGCTCTCCCAGTGGGGTAGTCCTATTAAACCCTTCATATAATATTGCAAGTTTATATGAGTGTTTATGTTAAAACCTCGAGTAATATTGCTTAGAAATCTAATTTTTAGCATATATTGATTGATTAATAACATTTACAGTGACATTATCTACATGAATTTCTTGTCTCTAAATAAATCTACCATGGTTCTTAGCTTGGTTTAAGATTTGTGGTTTTAGATGCCTTCATGATTGGTCATTTAAATGTCTAATGGGGAAAATATTAAAAAAATAATTTTGCCATGTGACGCATATATCATAAAATTAATGGGATAACTTTAAGGCCTTCCACTTGTTTGAAAAAAAATACAAAATACTTGCATTTGGAAATAAGGCTAAATGTCCGAAAGATGGCGCATCTAATGCACTGGGGGGGACCTATTCATGGATAATGAAGGCATACATCTTTGTATAAATATCCTTATCATGGTAGAAATGGACGCATTAATTTCAATTTCAAGTGGGCATTAGATCTTTTGATGTAATGGACATATCATTGTCAATGTCAACTTCGATGTCCATGCCCAAATTGAAGGTGATGTGGTTGTTGATATTGTGCCGACATGGATATCAATCTGTTTAATAAAACAAATCCATGCAAATTACCATTAAATAATGGGTATTATTGTACAAATAACCCAATAATTTTGCCGTTCGTTTATGATGGACTTAGATTAGATCTATTTGTTTAATTAGCTTAAGGCAAAGTATAGACTTATTCAACTTTGGCCATGTCAAGGGTTTATGAAGATTGAACACTCTTTTACGATTATCGACGATAAAAGCTAATGATTAATCAAAACAAAAATGAGAATACTTTCCGATCGTTCGTTGGAGCGACAGAAGCCCTAAGTCTTTCATTTCGATATGCTGAAATGGCTCTTGATATCCTTCCTTCCCCTGGTCCTGCATTGATGTCGCCACTTTCACACCGACACTCTTAGCTTCAATGGTAGTTATGTGTCATATCTATTGTCGTCTTCGTCAACATTTATCTCCCTTCATGGTTTCTCACTTTCTTCCGAGTAATCTTCTGCATATTAATCTGCTAGAAGAAATATCGAATACAAAAGGTTGTTTGAAAAACTAGTATGACTATTGTGTGCTGTAGAAACCTCCTCAGGCGAAGGTTGGTAGGTAGGCTACGACGGAGATGACAAAGAAAGATGCGAGGATGTTATCAGTCCTTGTACCATTTACAAAAACCTAACCTGAGAAGATACAAGTCTACTTATCCGTATAGCTAAATAATTAACTTAAGGTGACTAGAGCTTTGGAGGCCAAAAGACCTAAGTAATTAAAATGTAATTTTGCTCATTTATGAAAAACAAGTTTTTAGCGTAATGACTAAAAAGTCACGAGAGTAAAAGGAAAGGCATAGGTGCAATTTGTTCAGGTGAAGGCAACAAGAACACGAAGGAGACCGAAGTAGATGCTTCCTTACTAATCTAGGACTATAAAACACCTCCAAGAGAGACTTAGTTGCCCTTGTTGACTTTTCTAAACCACAATCCTTTCTGAGAATTAATAGTTCAGATCATGCAAGAAGAAGCTCCATGGCTAACCCAACCTATAAAGATGCTCACCAATGTCTCAAACTCAAGGTAAGACTCTCCTTAGCATGGTACTCGGAGTGAATATTACATCAAGAGGAAGCTCATTTTGGTTGTGAAAGCAAGAGGTGAGTACTTCGATTGAGAGAGCGACTATAATAAGCGCATATTTAAATATCTACACAAACATGTAATGTATATGTACACTCGTCTTAGTTGCAGGAAATCCCCACAATCCTATGAGCTTGTCCATCCTGTATCCCCAATCGTCAGATTCACCGCACACCAACTGAATATTCATATAAAACCTTTTGGTCTACAATTAAATCTATTGCTAGATCCAACTCTGGTCATGAGGGTGGCAACCTCTATACCGTCGAGCAACAACAAACTTAGCAACGGTGCGGGTGTGATCTGTGGAACCTTCGTCAGTCTTTAACTATCAACTTCTTCATTCTTCTCCTCACGCCTTTCGATCTTGAATCAGACCACTGATTCGAGGCACTATCCTCATTCCTCCATCATGAAAGAGAACACACTAAACTTCACTTCATGTATATAGCTAAGTTTTTTTATTATGAAAGACCCACAATTGAATGTAGTCGAGTAGAAAGGAAAAGGAGATGGCATTCAGTTCTTGAAATTTTCAATACACCTTTGTATCATATGCCTTATTCTATAGAATTGAGCCCTTTACAAGAGCATCTGGAGAAGGAGGGAGACTTGGAGAGTACTCAATGAATCATCAAGAACTATTGACCTCACGGATGATCGACCGACCTTAATTAGCCTCAAGCCACACCATTGCAACTCCTAATAGTGGCCTAGAGCATTGAAGTCACGCATGGAGCTTAGCTATGAAGAATAAGATGGAATCCTTGCACTACAAGAACATAACAACTATTGCTCATGGACAACTATGTTTTGAAGAGCTCACTTGATCCCGATCGTTGAAGCTGAAGAGGAGTCACGTGCACGAAGCACTTGATTTGGTAAAGCTACGAGCAACCCCTCAAAGGTCTTGCATTTCACTGAAAGGACCCGACCTCCAACTGAGTACATGCCCTGCGTGACGGCGTAGGTCATTGCAGCTTTGACTACATCCTTGAGATTGTTCAATTGTATCAAACTATTCTATGATTTAGAAATATCTCGGAGAGAACAAAAAGAGGATAAGTGGAACCTCTCTGAGCCCGACCTTGGTACACTTGGATTGATATAACTTTTGATAACTGACTTGGATTGATACTATGATACATCACTCACTTTAGCATACAATCCAACTAAGATGTCAGTATCCCTCCAACCAAGCTACCCATGCAACTAAACATAGCCTTAAGCTCAATTTACCAGCATCACCAACCTAATTAATCTCAAATAAGTAAATGTATTCACTTCACAATGAGGACAAACATCTACACTTTATACACTGTGATATATCGCAACAATGCGTAATTTTTTTATTTATACATTTATGGTTTGATGGTTTGATGTTTTAACTAAGCATATGTATTTTGATAAATAGTAAAGCAACATTACCTGATCGGTCCCATTTTTCTTAGTCTTTGTAATCTTTTGAAGCAAGCTCATTGAGTGTATGATTCAGACTATCATAATACATATATCCATCTCACCCTCATGCATATAGAGTCAACAATGAGAATATACTGATAAATATATTCCATCCACAACTTTATAAAGTTTTTTTTGGATATGGCTATGCATTTTCAAATGATTGCAGATATAGATGTGAAAATGATATTCATTCAAAAATTTGAAGGATACAACATAGATATCTATATTGAAAATTTTAGTGAAAATCCATTTTAAAACGCAGTTTATGGCATATCTATTTTGTATATACAATTATATAGTCACAAGTATATAATGTATTGTTGAGCTATATATTTATGTGATACATCTATATATTTATATATGCAATTGATCATGTAACTTTGAAACACGTAAATTAAATATTTATAAAGAAAATATTTGTATTTTGCTCTTGTAATCCTTCGCCTATTTACTATTATTTATGCTCCAATTCTAACTTCATCTTCACCCATCTTCCTGCTACCTATCACTTTCATATCTTCTTTGTTATATGTAGTACTTTATATTATATATCATTCAAGCTAAACATTCTACTATAATACTATGGCAACTTAACAAATACATAATGCTACAATACTGTAACATTATGTAACATCTAAATGTTAAATTTATTGTGAGACGTACAATCTAGCAAATAATGTGTATTTATCATGTGAGTATCTGCATTCATTTTTAAAAATAGTTATCCATGTCAATATTTATTTTTTGGGAACATCCATATGTGCATATGTATGTATGGATGGATGGTTGCATATCTACCTCCTCGTGCAAGCCTAAAGACATGCTTAGTGTTTCAATGACTTTTAAGATATGCACTAGTCTATTTAAAGTTGATTGAAGTTTACATATTTGAAGCATAAGTTCCTTAAGGGCTCATTTGGTTGTCAGGTTACCCTGGAGTAACCCGGCATACCCCGTGTTCTATCACTGCATTCCTAAGTTGGAATTAATTGTATGGGCAGTACATACGGTGTCGCCAATTGGGTGTATGATATTCTAAAACATGATATACCTGAGACTTCATTTCATAGTTAGAACAACTCCTTGGAGGAGAATAAATATCAAAACTCCAACATTAGACAACGCCTTCATAAAGTATCATATGAGCACTTTGCAATAGCCATAAAGATTATGTGATCTTCAAGAGTGACCCCTTATAATGAAGACACCATGAAAACTTCAAAGGCTATACACCCATTTAAGTTGCCTGCTTCCGTGCCAGATATCTTGGTTTCAGAGACTCTTCTTACAGCCGATGCAGATGCTATTTTATGGTCTATCAAATCATTTTCTAAAGGGACATCATGTGGCAGAGATGGCCTGTGATCTTAACATATTTTAGATGCCCTTTGTGGGAAGGGGTTTACAGTTGCCACTGACACCATGATGGTTAATTTATGTCTAGGTGGGAGATGCCCCTTGAGATTGGTTGAGTTTGTAGCCTCTGCACTTCTTACTTCACTACTCAAACCTGACAACAACATATGTCCTATTGCAGGGCACTATTTAGAGGCGACTAATATCTAAAGTTGCTATGATATGGGTAGTCAAAGATATCTCTAAGTATCCCAATGACTTTCATTTGGGGTTAGTGTATCTGGAGGAACGGAAGCCATCTTACACAACACAAATAGGCTTTTTAGCAAGCATCATGCTGACGGGTCTCTCTCTATGCTTATAGTATATTTCTCTAATGCTTCAACATGATAGATAGACCATTGATGTTCTATGAAGTTAGGAGGAGATGTTCATCTATTTCTTCATGGGTGGAGTTTCTATATTGCTCAAGCCTCCAGATTATATATTGAAGACAATCATTTATGGTTAACCATCGGGGTGCAGCAAGGTGATCCCTAGGACTACTTTTCTTTTCTCTTGCATTACACCCACTAATTTAGGAGATCAGAGACAATAGTAAGCTCCTTCTCCATGCTTGGTATCTTTATGATGGGACTATCCTCGGGACATTGGAGGCGGCCAAGGTGCTTGGCATTATACAATGCAAGGGTCCAGAGATGGGGCTTTTTCTAAATATTAAAAAACTGGGCTTTTCTGACCTTCATGTGATGGACAGAAGACCTACATATAGTTATTTTTTGTGGACATTGGGAGACTTGTGTTAGGAATGAGATTATTTGGAGCTGTTGTGAATAGGTACAAATGCTTTGTTGAAGACCTGGCTATGAGGAGGGCCACCAAAGTTGTTGACTTAATGCAATTAATTCTTCAGTTGGATGATCCACAAAGTGAGCTTCTTTTATTACGATATTGTATGGGTTCAGCCAAGCTCATGTTTGGCTTAAGGACATGTCAACCCGCATACATGGAACGAGTTGCTTCATGGTTTGATAAATGGTTACACGGAGCTATTGAGGATATTGTGGTTTGTGGAGGCCCTTTCTTCATATACTTTCGTAGCCTCTAGAGCTCAATCTTGGTTGGCCAAACCACATTTTACGAGACAGTGGGATACATGGCATGGATTCTGATTTTTTGGATGCCTTGGAAGGCCTACGTGTCACACTTCCATCTCTCGATCTTGATTGTTTTGTTAACAAGGAAACCATCCCCCCTAAAGCACATAATGCTTTGGTGAGTTTCCTTTTTAGTAAAATTATTGAGTTTGACATGACTACTAGATAAAATGTAATTTTTCATTGTTTACAAGCTGACCATGCTCAAGATTTCCTTCTTGATATTCCTATTGGTGGCCTTGGAATGCAAATGTCACCTATTGAGTATTGCACTATTCTCAGATATCGCCTTATGGTTCCTATATTCCCAACTGATGAGATGTATCCTTTATGCCATAAATCTTACCTAGACACTTTTGGGGAGCATGTAGTTCATTGTCGTGAACTCCTAAGTTTTAAATATATGCATGATCTTGTCAGGGATGTCCTTTATGATGTACTCATGCATGATGGGGTTGCTTCAAAGAAAGAAGCACCCGTGAATTTTTTTGACTGAGCCACAAGAGGAGAGATCGAAATTCAGACCAGCATATGTTTTAATATTTGGATGGGTTGGAGGGAAACACACATGTGCTGACTTGACTGGAGTTTCTCTGTTGGTGGGTCTGATAAGGGTGATTTTTTGCGGGATACGCTGCACAGAATGCTGCATCAGCTAAAGCTGCTAAGCATGAGAAGGCTTGTATTGACAATCAACATGTTTTCATCCATTTTTTGTACCTTTGGATTATTGGCAATTGAAGCGGTAGAGCTCCTCAAGAGGGTCCAAAAAACAATGCACAACAATGTTATGGTTCCCGGGTCTGTGGATGTTGTGTTTCAAAGAATTGAATTTATCATCCAAATGGGATTAGTAGTGCATCTTGTTGCTCGTCCCCCATCAATTTATATATATTACTAGCTTATATATATTTAATTAATGGATTACTCACCTTATTTAAACTAGTAATTGATATTGTGAAATAAAGACCCATTATGCAAGATCTAATGTCAAACTCTAAATAAAGATCATATAAAGTAAAATATATATAAACATTCGTTTAAAAGTTCACAACTGTAAATTGGAAATAAGTATCACATATCTTAAATTGTGAATGAGATGTTGCGGTATGTTTAAAAATTTTGTGTGCTTTTTTTATTAAAATAGCATCTGATGCAGAACCTTCTTCCACTTTGTTTCAAAAATAATAATGCAGCAAGTTTGGAGATTATTTTCTTTATTAATACAAAAATATACATCCGATAATCAACCAAAGATCCTTGCCTCCATTGTAAGATTTTTCTTTTTTTTAATTTAAAGTATATCTCTCTTCATTCAACTGAATCTAATATTTTTGGAAATCTTGTTGTTGAAAATTTTCCCAATATTATGCTTGTTTGGTTGAAAATTTTAGTGATTTTGTCATGTATTTACCATAGATGGATATCATATGACCTAAATTATTGACTTTCTGTAAGCATGGAAAGAACCCACCTCATATGAAGGGCCTCTGTATGTGTGTATGTGTGAGACAGATTATTTATATATATATATATATATATATATATATAAAATGTGGTCAGTCTTTTCCGAATTAAAAAGGCCGACATCAATGGATAGTTCATATATATTCTATGTGTATTTGCATCGATTTAAGTATCAACCTTCCATGTAGCACCCCAAACATTGTCCCATATCTAATACTTACAAAGTGTGAAAATTTAGTTACAAGAGAGGGGATTACCGTTTGATAACGTGAGGCTAGGTATTCTAGGTTCCCTAATAATAGAAAGGATTACTTGAGAGGAGAAACTACCCTATAAAGAGACATAAGGAAAAGGCTAAACGCAACGTATGGCCACCATGATTACTGGAAATAAGGATGGCCCATATTGTTGCAAAGATAAGTGGTAGAGGTTGTAACATGTCAAACATAGTCCGGCATTTAATACCTAGAAAATACTCAAGTCCAGGTTGTTAACTAATAATCCATCACTCTTATAACTCATTCTCACACTTTAAGAATATTACATGTAAAATTATCCTGGGAGTGTTACATTACATGTACTTGAAGATAAAACTATAGAAATACTATCAAATTTTTAAAAAAATATATAAATTAAATATAGATGCTTTTTCTTTCGAATACTATATTATGATTATAAAAGTGTTTCATAATTTATTCCACAAATATCAGCCTCTAATATTTAACTCTGAGGAATAATTTGATAAATATTTTTTTAATATGTTATCAAATTATCTAACTCTGCTGGATATATTTTTAGTCCAAATTTAGCTATTATTTGTTAATCAAAATTTAACATCCCCTTCTTTAGAGTCTTTTGCATATTTGTGTTAAATGTATAAAAACATGGATGTTGACATCGCGAAATATACTCTAATTTATCCATGCCTTAAGATGATATTCGATGAGTGTTATATCATTGATCATGTAACTAGTCTCAACAAGAATGCATCCTCTATGTTAATAAATATTTTTTCCAAAATTGTCTTTCACACAATGGGACTGTCGTTGGACAATGCGCAATGTGTTGAAGTTGTAACCTTTCAAGTAATGGACGAAATGTTTGAAGGTAAGAGTGCAAAGCACAAGTTTTGACTTCCCCATTGCCAAAATATCCTAAACCATATTCCCAATGCACGTGGTGACAACTAGATATCCATAACAAGACAAAGACTAAATCATGGTGTGGATAAGTTGCAATGTGAAATACTTGGTGCTTGTTCTCAATGTCCCCACCTCCTCCTTCCCACATAGCCTAACTTCAACTTTTGGCACACAACCCAAACCCCATCTTTATATGTTTTTTGTATGTATATATTTATTGGGGATCTTTTGGCTGGCATACAACATGTTGTCAAAGTAGGGCAAAATACATGTCATGTAGGCAATCCCACATGCTCCTTTATTAGATTTTTCATCTGAGACGCGATTAGTTAGGTGTAGGTTTCAGGGTACTCAATGCCATATAGCAATTTTCACTACATTCAGATGGCCATGGATAATGATTTTTGTGGTGAGCTTTCTTCTAAATGCTATGATAGTCGATGCCATCATTCTCACATGTTGTAGGCAACCATGAGAGTCGTAGATGCAGTGTATGCTGGCCAAAATTGTCCTTGCCCATTGTTGCCAACTTGCTAAGATGCAACTTGATAGGTAGAAGAGTGGCAAACATACCATTTTCTGGTAGTTGAGTAGATTCTAATTATACATTCAAAGGGGTTATCAAGAAATAAGGATGAGTTCACTACAGTAGCGCAGGTCACTGTCGGCGATCAAAACCGCCGACAAAACGGTAAAAACCACTAACGATGACGTGAACTGACCGTCAACAATTTAACTGCTCGCAAACGTAAAGTTGGTAGTTTCCATTTAAGGCTCGATGTTATTCGACCACTGGTGAAACTATTATTCACTAATGATTTACTAACTGCCTATATTAACTTAATGGTGGAGATTGGCTCACTATCGATGTTTCACGCAACCGTCGGCACATCTATGAACAAGGTCGTACTGCAAGATAAACGGTGGCAGTCTTACAACCGACGATGTTATGCAAAATTGTGTCGATGGGTATGCACCAACAGTAATGTCGATGTAATACCGACGCAACTAAAATTATTCCCGACAGTTAAGCAACCATTGGGAATAATTATCAAAACATTTAAAAAAATAAAAATCCCATATACAAATTTGATTTTTATTTTTTAATAATATAAAAATATGTAAATCCAATTTTATACATGAATGAATAAAATTACATTAAAAAAATTACTATATTCAATGAGCTAATAGAATACAAATAAATCTAAAATTACAATATTAAACCTCCACCATCCGGAAGCGATGTATCATCTAGAGGATGAAAGGAGAAAAATATCGATGTAGGCAACTCTCGACTCTTCTTATTCACATGTATACATGCGAGCATTTCTCGAGTCTTTTGGCTCTCCTCAATGTTCCTATCACTTATTTCTATAAAATTCAAAATGACATATTTCACCTCATCCAACTCAGTATACATGCGCTGATTTTCCTGAACTAATCCTTGACCCCTTCTCCCATACCAATTAGTGATGTTCACTGCTGCACCGCTGCATTGAACACGACCAAGATTCTCTTTGTGGAAAGTAAATAAGAATGCTTCTTTTGAACTTATCGGAGGTGTCGACGCACCACTACCAACTATTGGTTGCATCGTGTGCAACCGCTAAAACATCTCCTCCCATTTTTTAAGTTAAAAAAAAGAATGCACAAATTATTTGAAAAAATATAAATGTTAAATAAATAAAAACTTGTGTGTGCTTTTTCATAGCTCTCGTGACATCACAAACGAGAAATATCGACCACACTCTTCTTCTTCAAGAGTTCGAAGGTCACCACTCACTCGAGAATTTCTTTGTCATGTTCCCGTCACTCCTCCTTCCTTGACTATGCATCACATCGAGTTGTTTGTCTCTATTCGACTTATTTTTAGATGAACTTACCTACAAAAGATGTTTAAAATTTAAAATATAGCACTAATTTTAAAAATCTGATGACTTTAAAAATTATTTTATAAGTTACATTAAACACTTCAGATGACCAATAATTACAAGCTTCAATCTAATCCTCTAGAGGTATGGCTTCCGGGTTAAGTCGATATGCATCTTCGAGAGATTGGGCGGAAGCAAATATCTAAAAGTAAAATAGATAAAAAAAAGTTTAGGATTTTTATCAGTTGTGCCTCTCTGAGTGCACTATCAGTTGTACCCATTCCTTTTTTGGAATATCAAGTGTGCCCTTGACTTCTTGTCGTTGTATCATTTTGTGACCATTGGGTTAGTTATCATCCATATCCAATGCAAAAATATGTTAAGTTTGGAGACACAAATGAAATTAAATTTAAAAAAGGACTGAGAGGTCTTCCTCCCCCCTCCTCACCTTCTCCATCCTCCTCCCCGTGCCCCTCCTCCTCCACCTCCTCCTCCGCCTCCGCCTCCACCTCCGCCTCCACACCCCCACCTCCTCCTCTTCCCCAGCCTCCTCCTCCCCACACCCCCACCCACTCCTCTGCCCCCAGCATCCTCCTCCTCCTCCCACCCCTTTCCTCTGCCCCCAACCTCCTCCTCCACCCCCACCCCGATCCCCGCCCTAGCCTCCTCCTCCGCCCCCTCCACCTCTGTTGCCTCCTTGCTCATCCACCACCCCCTGCTCCTCCTATGCCCCATCCTCCTCGTCATCCTCCCTTTCTCTTCCTCCTACGCCCCCTGCTCCTCCTCCACCCCCCTTCTCTAGTGTCCCATCCTCCTCCCCCTCCTCCTCATCTGCCCCCTCCACCACCACCCATGTTCCTCCTCCTCCACCCCCTGCTCCTCCACCGTAACCACCACGGCATCATCCCCTCATATTGAATTCGACAAAGTTTTATGCATCAATGAGGATGACAAAGGAGAAGGCCATAGGTCAAGTGCGGCAGAGGAGGATGGACTGGAGGAGGAGGATAAGCAGGGAGATATTTGGATAGTTATGACCCTCTTAACCTCATCATGGTTTGAAAAAAAAATCATAGTTAAGTTCACAAAAAAAGAGAGGAACATAACTGATATTGCAATATCTCAGAGGAGCAAAATCGATAAAAACCTAAAATTTATTACAAATTCTCAGGAAAGAAATTATGAAAATAACATCACCCGTGGAAAACTATCTTCCCAATCTTTAGCATCTTCGCCGCGCACAGAAGAGGATTCTAGAATGAACCAAGGGATTATCATCCCATTTCAAATGTTGCTTCATAAAATAAAATATTAAAAAGTAAAAAAGAAATAAAATTAAGAAATTAATCATACTCGTTGCAAGTTCACATAAAATTTGATCTTTTCTCTCCTAATGCACACTACGTCAATCTCTAATATATAAATGGGCATGCATTCCGACAAGCATCCCCAAATGACTGGTAAATTTAGGACAATCATATGCATGCTCCTCAATAGTGACATGTACTCTTATCCTCTCCTCGGAGGGCAATCACCCCAAAGATGCATAAATTGTCGATCCTCAACCATGACGCATCCTCCCTAAACAAAATATAATTCCTTAAAAATGATAGTTAAATAAAGAACAAAATACATTCATAAATATACTCACACCATCAACTGCACCCCATTATGATCATCATCCGGCTCCACAGCATCAACACCCCCCCAAGAGATCAACATCGTCACCAACACCCTCAACCAAATACTCTGCCTCAAACCCTCTATCGTCATGTGCGTCCATCATCTCCTCCTCCAAAGGATGTCGATGGGCTGTAAAAAATGTTCAAATCATATTTAAAAAATTGAGGCTTAAAAACTTACAGCTAATCATTTTGAAAACCATAACTAAATAAAATTTTTGAAAATCATTTAAAACAAGCGTTAAGAACTTGCAATTAGTCATTAACATTCTGATAAGAGAACCCTTCCACGGTATTACCATTTTCCTCACTTTCAATATCATAATAACCTTGAGGAAGAATTTTAATCGGGATAACCAATTCGTGATATTCATTTTCAGGAAGATAAAAAAACTTTATCAACCTGACAAGCGAGAACAGACATCTCTTTATTCGGTAGTATCATACATCTTTTATTAAGACTATAAAGCCATGTTGAGGATCCAATTTAAAATCGACCTTTCTAAATACATCGAACCAATCACATTTGAATAATACAATACGGCGATTACGATTGAATTACATTTCAATGATCTTCTTTATGATGCCATAGTAACTGTCACATCCTGATCTCAGAGAACTCCTTACATAAACGCCAATCAAACGATATCTTCGCTTTAAACTTATACCCACTAATTCTATATCCACAGTGAAAATAAGCGCAAGACAACGATCGTAATGCTAAGGTATCAAAATCAGATATCCATCGCAGATCCCCATTGGACTTTAGAATGAAGACCCTATTCTTAAACACCAAAACAAAATTCAAATCATCCTTGCCACTAAAACGTTTTTTAAAAAAATCCTCATAAAAAATGTCAATCTATGAAACTTGTTTTAAAATGTAAAGGCGTGCAAGCTCACAGCCAATTTTGTTTATTGGATCATAGTTGTCTTTATAATAGGCCTTCATTGTAGTTCAAAGATGGATAAATGAGGATCATCATACTCATTATAGTTGCTGACATTCCTCTTCAACTTTTTAAAGTTCTCGACTTCAGAATCTAAATAATATTAAGCATAAGGAGATGTATTCTTCAACAAGATATCCTTCTACAACAGAACCCTCTAGTTTTTGAAGGATATGGTGAAATCCATAAGCGCATCACGGAAGCGTGAGGATCGCATCATACGCGATCGAGAGCGACCAGTCGCACTAGTTGCTCGAGGCAGCGGGATTTAATAAATTTTCAGACGATGAAACCACATGATCCAAGAACACTTCTCGGATCGTTTCATCTAAATCACAAACAAATATTAAGGTTACCTCTTGAAGCATGGTTGCGATCGAGTCTCTAAACAAAAAGACCTCCTGTCTCAAGTCCGATCTGACGGAGGAGACGCTTGCAAGCGTGTTGATGAAACATTGCTTCTAGCAATCCATGTTGATGATCCAAGTGACGAATCTCCTGATCTCATTTCATGAGATCCGATGTCTTCTTCACGAGCGAGGCACACTGAAGGAGATGGAGATCCACGAACAAATGATCCGGCAGCATAACGACGATGCTGCGGCGATGGCGACTTTCTTAATGGATCCATGGAGGACGACCACAATGAGAAAGAGAGAGGGCGTGTAGAGAATGAGAGAGAGAGAGAGAGTTGTTGTTCACAACTTGTGTGTGTGTAAAGAAGAGCAAAGGGGGTACCTCTCCTTTTATAATATTTTGGGATCAATCCATGGACAACACAAATCCAATGGCTCACATTGATTTGTGTTTCTTTTAATGGCTATGATCTTGTTGCTAAAAACACAACAATAATTGATTTAATTTAGATTAATATAAATTGAAAAATCAATATAATTCAATCTCAAATTAAATCAAATAATCATGGAGATTATGGAATGAAGATTGCCTCCTTCCACAATATGGGAGTTGGTGGAAATCTCATGTAATCTCATGAGATTACATTATTCCATGAAAATCTCCAAGATTTACAACAACACTTGTTGTAAATTATTCAATAAAAATAATTCATAATTATTTTGTGAACATTGCAATCATGCCATTGGAAATTGTGAATCACATTCACAACTTAAAATAAAATGTAAATTACATTTTCAATTAATTATCCAATGTGAATCCAATTCACATCAACATTTAATTAACAAATGTAAATTACAAATAGCTCTCTCTTATATATCATTAATCACATTTATAATATATATGATTAATATGGATAGTGCTATCCAAATTATTCATATCCATGATAATTAAATCACATTTAATCATCTTGGATCTCTATACTCGTGTGCCCAAATAATATGAATCGCATTCACGTTATTAACATCTTTAATAATTAAATCACATTTAATTATCTTAGATAACTCACCTTATAATATGAATCAAATTCATATTATTCATGATAATTAAATCACATTTAATTATTCATTTTCTCAATGCTCGGATACATATATCAAAAATGAAATTACCTTTGAACTCTTTCAAGGATAATGCGCTTTCTCTGCGAATACTTGGAGATAAGGACATGGCGGTTGTATTGTCCACATATAGTGAGTTGGATATTTAGATCACATCTCAAATACAGATCTTGTGGACCTTCCATAGATGCTTGATTAAATCAAGACCGCAAATCTAATCTTCTCATTGCATCTGAATCACATTCAGATCAATGTCCAATATTTGGACCAAGATCAAGATTACTTCTCTACAGAGAGGAGTCACTAAAATCCAGACGCGTTTCATCACTCCCTAGGAATGGAAGCGTCATGGTTATACAATCGTTTATGATCACATCACCCTCATGTATTCCTAATATCTGTACATCCTGCATACTGGAAGACCTAGATTAAACCCGAAGTATTAGATCAATTTTTACGATGTCTACTTCAGGGTTTTATCATAAAGTTCCTCATTTGACTATTGGGAGTTGGTATCGACCATATACTTTACAAAAGCATACGACATAGGACTTTGGTTATCTCGATCTTGTTAAGTCAACTCCTGTTGATGTGATTTTATGCAGTTTAAAAAGTTGTTTTTACCACGTCGTTGTTGTTCCACGCAAAACCGCAATCAAACAAATAATATTACAACTACAAGCATGTTGGAAAAAATATTTGTATAGTGCAAGTAGAGGTTCGTATCCGCAAGGACCAAGAAAATTTGCGATATTGCTCTTCTTTCAAGCTTAATTAGAATTTTAATCCATGGCGACGAGAGAGAGAATTCTTGAAAAGACGATGCAATCTACGGTGAAAATACTTCAAGAACTTAAAGTTAACAAATGAGGGTATGCATGCAACTAAATAAAATAACGGGGACCGAATTGCAAATTAAGATGAAAGAAATAAGAGGTCACTTGCAATGTTTCAATAAAGAGGTGGAATGTAAAACTTGCGATGAATTTATTTAAAGAAAACTTAGAGATGAAAAGAGACCTTACAAAATAAAAATGCTTTCAATTTCAATTCAAACAAAACCAACTAGTGTAAAAAATGCAAGAGAGCTTATAACATTAGAGTTGTTTCCTTCCAATTTCATCTTAAACAAATTAACTAAGGGAATAAAAATGCGGAAGACAAATAATAAGGAGGAGAAATGCTTCCTTATCCGGATATGGAATGAAGACGATGTCGACGACGATGGAGACAGATGCGTGGGCTGCTAGATGCGGAGTGGGATGGAGCGAGAAACGCTCTGAATACGGGCTGGAGATAATCGCTGGAGTGTCGGGGAAGAAGGAGCCATGGTCAGTGGCTGCTATGCGCACGAGACGAACACCGGTGCGCGGTAGCGGAGTTGCACTGAAGACGAGGCCGCACGGCTGCGGGCTGCAGCAAGGAGGAGGAGGAGGCGCGAGAGGGGGCTGCTGCGGGATGGAGTACGGCTGAAGACGAGGCAGCACAGCTGCGGGCTACTATCTGTGCGTGTACCTGCAGAAAGAATAGACGAGAGAGAAAGAGATAGAGTGTGTGAGAGAATAGATGGGAGGAGAGTGCGTGAATGGGAGGGAGAGGTGTCGAGAGAGAGAGAGTGCGTGAGTGAGGATGGAGGTCTATGCGTGCAAGGCAAAATATGGGGAGGGAGAGGAGTACGCATGGTGCAAGGGAGGCCCCTTTTATATTTGCATTGTGTGGTTACGAGGGAGGGTCCCCATGCAAACAAAGACAAAAAACATGAATGCATGTGCATGGGGAAGGGAGTGATATGGGGAAGGCATTTACATGGGATGCATGGGGAAGGCATGAGGAGGGTGGCTCCATGTATGGGAAAGGGGAGGGATAATTGGTGCACATGCATGATATTAAAGAGAGGAACTTTTACACTATTCCCCCTCTCCATTTCTTTCCAACAAAAAACTATAGGCTTTATCCAAGCTATAATGAGTGGGAAATTTATACTATCTTCCCTTCTATTTTCTTCCCAATAAAAAGTGAGGTTTTGTAGAGTGAAATCAATGTGTTATATTTAATGCTATATATACCCAATTCATTTCCATATGATTTGCTTAATTCATGCAGATAATTAGTTAAGTTATATTTAGGTGACTTAGCAAGAATGATTATAAATCATGGATTCATAAAATATGTAATCTTTGAAAACATTTTACTCGGTTACAAAAATCATGATCAGTTGAATTATGCAGAGATTTTAATTGACTGTGTGCAATTATGGATATTTTTGCTGCTGTCTGTAAAGAATATAGATTATGTGAATTTGGAGTTTATAGATCAAGCATTAAGGTTGTATATCACATAATTTAATCATATTATCTCTGTATATATTATAATAATCACACCCCCATACTTAAGTCTTGCTAGTCCCGAGCAAGAATAAGATAAGTAATAATGAAGGACAAGGAGAATAGCCAAGATAGATCTGGTGAGGGTTTGCAGCAGACACTCCCACAAAGTCTTTGAGTTTTCAGTCCCTAACCACACAAATACACAAACTTCAATAGAGTTGACCCATGGATTAATGGTTTGTTTGAATCGTCTACTTGACTCGAGTTTTGTAGTTTCAACAGCCTCTCAGTTCCAACAAAATCAGACATGGTTTCAGAAGGTCGATCAGGTCAGCTCATCCCTAAGAAACAGGTATTCTCTTTGACCTTGAGTGGATATAAACAGTGTTAGTGATAGTTTTAGCTTTCGTGAGTCAAGAGAACGAGCTAACAACACAATCTATCAAGGTATCGAATGATTCCCTATACATATAGCCTCAGTCCTCATCTAGATTCAGGCATAATCTCCTTTCACCCAAGTATGTCAGCATAAAAAAATAGGTCATAGTTTATTGGAGAATGGGACTTAATTTTGGGGTTTTCCATAGACCGCTTTGGTCCGTTGCTCTCATTCTTTTCCTTTTGCAGAGCATAACCCTGGGCCTCTTTGGACCTCTTTTAAAAATTTAGGTAGCATCATTGGGTTGCTACCACGGTTTTTTGGTGGAGAAGGGTTATTTGGTGGTCTTCTTTCCTTGCTTTTGCTTTGCACATCATTGCATGATTGGTGGTTTTTGGCATTTGTATTGTGATATGCCTTTTTGTGGTGTTTTTGTCTTGGGTTTTGGCATCAAGAGGTAGTATCAGCTTAATATTGTTTTTGGAGGCACGATACTGGCTTAATTGCTGACACACTTAGACTAGAGAGATCATGTTGCTCCTGAGTCAGGTTCCTTCACTGACTATAGATAAGGTTCAGGCATTGGCACAACCAAGAGGACAACTCCTCACCTCAACTAGATTGTAATTGTATCTTGTAAAATAAACTCAATCAAGCTAAGTGCAATGTGCAGTTGCTTAATATCCACTGAAGAGTTTAAAAGTGCTACTAGTTGCTCAGGTGATCTAGTTGGATACAGAAGTTCATTCACCAGTAGAGTTAGTGGAACTGAGAGAATAAAGTCCAAATGGACCTGAAGAAAGTTTAAAAACTCATGCCTAGTGAAATTCTGATGAAGTTTAGTGGATTAGGGTCAACTCAACCTCAGTCTATGATTTATGCAGTGAAGATGTGATTTCTCAAAATAGGATAAAACTAGGAAGGATGTATTTTTGGTGGTTTTCTTGCTTTTGAAAATATTTTTAGGGGAATTTTTGCAAAAGATAGTTTTTTTTGAAAGAGTATGCAATTTTGAAAAACTATGCCGACACCCCCCCCCATACTTAACAGAAACCATGTCCTCATGGTGAAGATAATGTGCAATAGGAGGATCAAAAGGGATGTGAAATGTATTTTTGTTTTTGTGTTTTTTTGGAATGTAATGCAGAGGAGTACCCCCATACTTATCTAATGCAATGCAGTGAAAATAAACATGCGAGCAGTAAAAAAATACCTGTGAGGGGAGGCTCACGAGAGTGCATGATTTAACGCCTCAGCTAGGCGATGTGGTGGTTCATTTTTCCTGCAGAAGGTATGTTGTGCAAACATGCATTGGACCAGATGGTTCAACAACGGGTTTTAGTCTTTGACCATTGACTCTGAAAGTGGCTTTAGTGTTTGGGCCAGAAATTTCTATCGAGCCATTATCGAATACTTGAGTTACAATGTATGGTCCTTTCCATTTCGATCTCAGTTTTCCTGGAAATAACTTCAGTTTTGCATCAAATAGCCACACTTTTTGATTTTCCTTGAATGTTTTCCTCGAAATGTTGGCATCGTGCCTCAACTTGATTTTCTCTTTGTAAAGCAGGTTGTTATCATAGGCTTGTGATCTCAATTCTTCAAGTTCAGATAAGTCCAATAGTCATCTCTTCCCAGCCTCATCATAATCCAGATGGCATTTCTTGATTGCCCAGAGTGATTTATGGTGGACCTCTACAGGTAGGTGACACGCCTTTGCATAGACTAACCGAAATGGGCTCATACCTAAGGGTGTGCGGAAAGCGGTGCCGTAGGCCCAGAGAGTAGAGGGTAAGTGTTGGGACCAGTCTTTACGATCAGAGCGAACAATTTTCTGGAGGATGGTCTTGATTTCTCGGTTTGACAGCTCAGCCATTCCATTAGTCTGTGGGTGATAGGCAGTTGAGACACGGTGTTCGACTCCATTTTTCTTGAGTAAATTCTTGACTGAAGCATTCAGAAAGTGGGTGCCTCCATCACTAATGACCACCTTTGGCAATCCAAATCGAGAGAATAGGTCGTTCAAGAACTTGACAACGGTTGTGCTATCAGCAGCACGAGTGGGAATGGCTTCTACCCAACGAGAGACGTAATCAACAGCGAGAAGAATGTGTTGGTATCCATTTGATGTGGTGAAAGGTCCCATGAAGTCTATTACCCAAGTATCAAAGATCTCGACTATATGCACGGGTTGGAGGGGCATCATGTTACGACGGGTCATTGTTCCATTAGTCTGACAGGCAGGACAAGATTGAGTAAAATGATGGGCATCTTTAAAGAGTGTGGGCCAGTAGAAACCGCATTGTAAGATTTTAGCGGTTGTGCGCTTCCCTGAGTGATGTCCTCCACACTCAGAAGTGTGGCAGTGAGTTAGGACATCATTGACTTCAGATTCAGGGATGCATCGTCTCCATATTAAATCAGTACCCTCTTTGAAGAGCAAAGGGTCTTCCCAGTGATAGTATCGGGCTTGGGCCTTGGTTTTATCTCTCTTATGTTTTGGCCAGTCATCAGGGAATGTGGAAGTGACGATGTAATTGACGATGTCTGCATACCAAGGGAGTTGAGAAGCTGACATTATGCTTTCGTCTGGAAAATTATCAGAAATTAGGAGTGTGTCTGTGTTTGAGGAAGGGAATCTTGAAAGATGATCGGCCACGACATTCTTTGCTCCGGCTTTATCTCGAATCTCCAAATCAAATTCTTGGAGCAATAATACCCACCTAATGAGTCTAGGCTTAGCATTGGTTTTTGTGAAGAGATATTTCAAAGCCGAGTGGTCTGTGTAGATGATGATGTGGGATCCTAGGATGTAAGATCGAAATTTCTCTAAGGAAAACATCACAGCTAAAAGTTCTTTCTCAGTCACAGTGTAGTTCTTTTGAGCAGCATACAGAGTTTTACTGGCATAGTGAATGGCATAAGGTTTCCCATCTTTCCTTTGACCCAATACTACCCCACAGCATAATCAGATGCATCGCACATGATCTCAAATTCACAGTTCCAATCTGGGGGTTGTAGGATGGGTGCTTCAGTGATGATTTTCTTCAGGGTTTTGAAAGATTCAAAAGCATCCTCAGTAAAAGTGAAGTCTTGATCTTTTTCCAGTAATTTTGTGAGAGGACGGGAAATTTTCGAAAAGTCCTTGGTGAAGCGGCGGTAAAAGCCGACATGACCTAGGAAGGACCGAACACCTTTGATGTTCACCGGTGGACTTAAATGGGTGATTGTCTCAATTTTTGATGGATCTACTTCCATCCCTTTCTTTGACACAACATGTCCTAACATAATCCCTTGTTTCACCATAAAATGTGATTTCTCCCAAGATAATATCAAGTTCACTTCAATGCATTTCTGGAGGCCAAAAATCCCAGTGTTTCCTCAAAAGAATCTCCAAAAATAGAGAAATCATCCATAAATACTTCCATAAAATCGCCGATCATATCAGTAAAAATTCCCATCATGCATCTTTGAAATGTTGCTGGGGCATTACATAGTCCGAAAGGCATGCGGCAGAAGGCATATGTTCCAAATGGACAAGTGAAAGTGGTCTTGTCTTGATCTTCTGGTGCTATGGCTACTTGGTTATAACCAGAATATCCATCTAAAAAGCAGAAAAATTCTTTTCCGGCTAGCTTCTCAATGATTTGGTCAATGAATGGTAATGGGAAATGATCTTTTCGAGTAGCCTTATTGAGTTTCCTATAATCTACACAGACTCTTCAAGATGTGGCTACTCTGGTGGGTATGTCCTCGCCTTTCTCATTTTTGACAATTGTTAATCCAGCCTTCTTGGGGACAACTTGGAGAGGACTGACCCAAGGGCTGTCAGAGATAGGGTAAATGATACCCGCACTTGCCCATTTATAGATCTCATTCTTCACAACCTCTCGTAGATTGGGATTCAGTCGTTTTTGCATTTCCCGAGAGGGTTTACAATCATTTTCCAGATATATGTGATGAGTACAGAATGTTGGGCTTATTCCTTTTAGATCCGTTATTTTCCATCCAATGGCCTGGGAATTCTTTTTCAAAACTCCCATGAGTTGACTTTCTTGCATATGGTTTAGGTTGGCATTGATAATGACTGGTAGAGTATGTGCATCATCCAGAAAAGATACTTCAGATCTTTGGGTAGTGGCTTTAATTCAACAGTGGTTGTTGATGGATTCAGACTTGTAGTGTTTCCTGAGTCTATTACAGAAATAGTCTCAAATGGTGGTTCCATCGTGGGCATGATTATGGTTGAGGTCAGTGTGAGTTCAGAGTCTAATGTATCCCAGGCATTATCAAGCTCATTAATTTCTTGTCCGGTGAGAGGGCATGGTGGAGCTTCTAGTGCAAGATTCAGATTGTAGGTGGCAATTTCATGAGAAGTGTTTTTGTAAGTGGATCTAGAGGTGTTCAGACTAACCTCTAAAGGATCTTTGGTGAGATGGATTGGGGCAAAGTCTTTTTGAATATTTAGAACAACACATCGTTCTATCCAACCACAGGCTTCAGTCTCAGATTCAGTGGGAGTAGGGGTGACAAGATCAACATGAATGACTTGGCCATTGATTTTAAATTCAACTCTTCCAACCTCATAATCAAAATGAGCTTTAGCAGTGGCCAAAAATGGTCGTCCTAGTATGATTGGTGTCTCACTCAATATATTTGCTTGATCCATATCCATAACAACAAAATCAACCGGGAATTTATGACCTTGAACATCAATTATCACATCCTCAAGAAGTCCTTTTGGTCTTTTCACAGATCGATCAGCCATTTGCAAAGTCATTGAGACAGATTTCAATTTTCCTAGGTTAAATTGCTCCAGAATAGCAGTCAGAAGAAGATTGATGGAAGCGCCATTATCTAGCAGGGTGTGATCAAAGGTCAATTTACCAATTGTGCATCTAACTAGAGGAGCTCCTGGGTCTTTCTTTTTGGTGGGTAAGAATTAGGAGATGGCATTGGTTGTTGCTCGAGGAAGCACATGTCTCTCAATATCTTCATTGTCCTTTTTACTTTTTCCTTTGGATGTTCGTTTTGGTGTGCATTTGTCCTTCGAAAATCGGGAGAATGCTGGAACTTGTTCGAGGGCTTTCAAGAGCAGGATTTCAATGACGATGTCCGAGAATAGTTTTAGTAACTCTGGATCGATGGTGGATGATCGCGGTTTTCTTCGATGAAGAGCTCCAGGAAAGGGGATGGTTATGGATGGGGAGGAAGGAGGGAGCATGGTTGTTTCAGCTGATTTCTCTCCATCATCAAACTCTTCCTCAATTTCAATTTGTCCTCAGAAGCTAGTGGTCTGGTGTAGGCAGAAGTGATTTTCCCATTTCTCAAAGTGACAGCATTAACAGATTGGTTTGGATAGGGTGGGGTTTTGAAATTGACTTGATTTCTAAGCGCTTGTTGTGGGTTTCCTTGGTTTGTCTTAGAAGGTGTAAAAAATCCTTGATTCGGATTTTGGAAACCAGGTAGTGAGGTGAAAGATCCGATAGGTGGAGGAGTTTGAATACTCCAGATGAGCTTGCCTTATTGGTGTTTGGATTGGGCAGTGGTTGAGGTGATAAGGCTGGGATGTACGATCTGATCTCGGCGAATTGACGAGCATTCTCAGAGTTGGCTTTTTGTTGGGATTCAGTGGCCTGTTGTTGAGCTATAGCTAGTTGTTGTATTGCCTGAGCCAAGGCGTCGAAATTTACCGCAGTGGTGGAGGGTTGAGTCACGGGCGGTGCTATCGGTTGTCTGGGTTGGGTGTGATTTTGAAAATGATAATTGTTCTGTCCATTCCACCCAGAATTTGGTTGCTCTCTCCATGTGTTGTGGTTATTTGAATATCCTCCTCCCTGATTTCCCTGCACCCAATTCACAGTCTCCAGATTTATGTCTTGATTATGAGTGAATGTGGTGTGGTTAACTTCCTGATTGGTGGGGTTATTCATGGCCAATTTTTCTATGGCTTGAGTCATGAGGTTCATTTGTTTTGAGAGGGTTTCCCATTTGTCAGGATTCTCATTGCTAGATCTCTCATGATCAATGATATTGACTGTCCTCATGTTTCCACCGTATTGTTCAATTGATGAACTATTCACCGAATTGTCAGCCATATTTTCAAATAATTTCCAAATGAAATGCTCATTACGGTTGATGTAATTTCCATCGCAGGAGCCATCAATCACTCTTTTAAATGATGTATCTATGCCCTCATAAATATCTGAACCAATTTCCATTTGGGGATTGCATGATGAGGGCATTTCCTTTGTAATTCCTTAAAACGCTCCCAGGCTTCGTGGATGGGTTCTCTGTTTTTCTGGGTGAAAGATGAAATAGCTTGTCTCAGAGCGTTGGTTTTTCCTATGGGAAAATTTTTCTTGATAAAAGCTTCTCTTAAGACATCCCATGAAGTGATAGGGGTTCCGTAATTCCGAAACCATTGGAGTGCTTTGTCTTTGAGTGAGTAGGTGAAGGCTTTCATGTAGATGTATTCTTTTTCTACCCCAGGAATACTCATGGTGTCACAAGCAGATCGGAAATCTTGGATGTGGAGGAAGGGATCTTCAGAGTCATTTCCATAGTATTTTGGGATTAAGGAGAGTGATGCGGGCTTTATCTCAAAGTCTCCTACCTCAGGCGGGATTTGGACCCAATGAACTAAGTCTTCTGCAGCCGGGTTGTAATGTGTATTAATGGGTGGCGGTCGGATGAGAGGTGCTATGGTGTGGCGAATTATGGCATTTTCTTCTCTCTGCAGTTGTAATTGATGCAGGATGAGATCCATAGGGTTTGGTCTTTCTTCTCCCATGTTTCCAAGGTCAGTTGAAGGAGATGGGTTGGGTTTTCTCCTATAAATCGGGTCGTACTCTAATGGTTGTTGCACTGGATTTTTCAGAGACCTACAACCTACCATACACAGCACAAACACCAAGCAATTTGTTATTTCACCAACTCACACAAAAATTGCCACGGAAGCGGTTATCTTTTCGATTTTAATTTAGTGATTCAACAAAAGTTTTTAGAGAAATTAGAGTCCTTAAGGATGAGGTGGGTGTGGAAGATTGTGAGAAATCGATGTCCTAATCCGGCTGGGGGATCCAGGGTGCGGTACTCAGATCGAGGATTTGCTTCTTCCCACAAGAACCTATGCCCAACACGTCGAGGAGTTACGATCTCTCTCTGCAATCCCACGTAGCACCAGGGATTTTCGTCTCTATCCAAGGGTTCTATGTGCTCGTGATTTTTGTGTATATGCATCAAACAAGCATTAAGAATTTGTTCGCTTTCTGCTCGGGCCACTGCGGTGTCCTTTCAAGCTTATCTTTTTAAATGATCAGCACACGATTTGGTGGTCTTTGAATTAGATTATCAGAGGGAGAAGACCACGGAGATGATGCAAAGAAGAAGTGTTTTTTAATTTTTTTTTCGGTTTAAGTTCGGAGCGCAAACAAATGGAAGAAATTTTAAAAACCTAAGATGCCTAAGAGAAAGAGGGACTCACAGTGCCTGCACTTCTTGCGCTAATCCGTAATGTTTTGTCCTGCTGATGGCGAGCTTTTCCGAGAAGGGAGGGGGAAATTAAGATTACAAATTTTTTTTTACCAAATTACAAGTTTGCTAAAACAAAATGCATGAAAAGACAAGTAATTTTTTTTCTTTTTGAAGCCTAAGTACCTGCAAAACAAAAAAAATACACGGATTAGATAATTGAAAATGAGTAAAAATGAAGAAGAAAAATTGCAAACGTTGCTTAGTCCCCAGCAACGGCGCCAAAATGTTGATGCGATTTTATGCGGTTTAAAAAGTTGTTTTTACCACGTCGTTGTTGTTCCACGCAAAACCGCAATCAAACAAATAATATTACAACTACAAGCATGTTGGAAAAAATATGAGTTGTATAGTGCAAGTAGAGCTTCGTATCCGCAGGGACCAAGCAAATTTGCGATATTGCTCTTCTTTCAAGCTTAATTAGAATTTTAATCCATGGCGACGAGAGAGAGAATTCTTGAAAAGACGATGCAATCTACGGTGAAAATACTTCAAGAACTTAAAGTTAACAAATGAGGGTATGCATGCAACTAAATAAAATAACGGGGGCCGAATTGCAAATTAAGATGAAAGAAATAAGGGGTCACTTGCAATGTTTCAATAAAGAGGTGGAATGTAAAACTTGCGATGAATTTATTTAAAGAAAACTTAGAGATGAAAAGAGACCTTACAAAATAAAAATACTTTCAATTTCAATTCAAACAAAACCAACTAGTGTAAAAAATGCAAGAGAGCTTATAACATTAGAGTTGTTTCCTTCCAATTTCATCTTAAATAAATTAACTAAGGGAATAAAAATGCGGAAGACAAATAATAAGGAGGAGAAATGCTTCTCTATCCGGATATGGAGTGAAGACGATGTCGACGACGATGGAGACGGATGCGTGGGCTGCTAGATGCGGAGTGGGATGGAGCGACAAACGCTCCGAATACGGCTGGAGATAATCGCTGGAGTGTCGGGGAAGAAGGAGCCACGGTCAGTGGCTGCTATGCGCACGAGACGAACACCGGTGCGCGGTAGCGGAGTTGCACTGAAGACGAGGCCGTACGGCTGCGGGCTGCAGCAAGGAGGAGGAGGACGCGCGAGAGGGGGCTGCTGCGGGCTTGAGTACGGCTGAAGACGAGGCCGCACAGCTGCGGGCTGCTATCCGTGTGTGTACCTGCAGAAAGAATAGACGAAAGAGAAAGAGATAGAGTGCGTGAGAGAATAGATGGGAGGAGAGTGCGTGAATGGGAGGGAGAGGTGTCGAGAGAGAGTGCTTGAGTGAGGATGGAGGTCTATGCATGCATGGTAAAATGGGAGGAGGGAGAGAGTACGCATGATGCAAGGCCCCTTTTATATTTGCATTGTGTGGTTATGATGGAGGATCCCCATGCAAATAAAGACAAAAAACATGAATGCATGTGCATGGGGAAGGGAGTGATATGGGGAAGGCATTTACGTGGGATGCATGGGGAAGGCATGAGGAGGGTGGCTCCATGTATGGGAAAGGGGATGGATAATTGGTGCACATGCATGATATTAAAGAGAGGAACTTTTGCACTATTCTCCCTCTCCATTTCTTTCCAACAAAAAACTATAGGCTTTATCCGAGCTATAACGAGTGGGCAATTTATACTATCTTCCCTTCCATTTTCTTCTCAATAAAAAGTGAGGTTTTGTAGAGTGAAATCAATGTGTTATATTTAATGCTATATATACCCAATTCATTTCCATATGATTTGCTTAATTCATGCAGATAATTAGTTAAGTTATATTTAGTTGACTTAACAAGAATGATTATAAATCATGGATTCATAAAATATGTAGTCTTTGAAAACATTTTACTCGGTTACAAAAATCATGATCAGTTGAATTATGCAGAGATTTTAATTGATTGTGTGCAATTATGGATATTTTTGCTGCTGTATGTGAATTTGGAGTTTATAGATCAAGCATTAAGGTTGTATATCACATAATTTGATCATATTATCTCTGTATATATTGTAATCATCAACTCCCTTGACCTAACTTATCTAACACCTCCGAATCTCTATTCCTATGTAGAGGACCTGCATCAAGAGGTCGGTTAGATATCAGCCTTATGAGAAAGGATTGCCATCTCCTACTCAGGCTGGAGATCCTCTCTTAACAATTATTTGACGGTGCTTGATGAGTCCTCAATCTAACTCCTTAGATATTCATCCAAGCACCAGCCTCTATGATTCAATAATTGAATCAACAACTGTATGATCATTAAGATGGCCATGGTACATAACCCTAATTGTACTAAGGAACCTATTATGCAAATTATTTATTCTTCATTTCAGATCAGGGAATGATATTCGCAATAACCTTTATTGCATAATGGCTCATCGTGGGCTCGCATGTCCAACAGTTTTGCACGATTCAAGACGTAATCTTTCAACTTCTTCAAAATATTTAAACTGTATACATCCACATGTGTTGAACATGCCCTCAAATCTTTGCTTCATTGGAAAGGTGTATAATTAAATGAACCACAATATCGAAGGAATTCAGAGGACTTGCTCTAACAAACAGATTGTAGAAACCACCTTCTCATTACACATCTCAAGAAACTGTAGATCGAGTATTGTAGAACAAATAATTATGAAAATTAATCAATATTTGCTAACAGCTCTGAAACCACAACTGGTATCAAACCTTGAATGGCCAAGAGAAAGAATACTTGCATCAAAACATATGATAAATCCTTGATTTATCATATTATTATTTGATTATTTTCCTTTTTACTTAGATTATTCAATAAATTACTTGATTAATTCAATAATATTAATATTTAATTCTTTGTAATTAATTAACCCTAATTATGTATACATAAATAACCTCATTTGTATTTCTTTGTTTTTGTATTTTCTCAATATAAAAAATACCATAAAAAATTAGTTTAATGTTGTATATATTTATTTTATAATTATTATAAATTAAAATACTAAAAAATCACAAAAGAATTTAAAAGAGTATTTTTATTCACTTATAAATACTTGTAAAAATTGTATTGTCTATATATTGTTTATTTTCATTTTGAATTCTACATGATTGTAGATCTCAAAAAGATCTACAACTTTCATGTTGAAGACTTTTTATTTTGAAGCGTGTAGATATTTCTTTCTTATTTATCTTTATCTTTCTCATTTTCTTTTATTTCATTGGACCACGTGGCACCCCCTAGGTCATCCATGTGGTCTGCCTCTCCTCTTGCCACCTGCCTCACTCCTCAGGTGTCCATCGATGCCTGAGTGCCTCAATTCGGCCATCTATATGTGCCTTGCCTTCCACCATCAAATGAGATCGCTTGATCTCATCAAGACCACACCCTTCCTCCTGCTCCTCGACCGTTGGATCATCTGATCCAATAGTCATCACGTGTCTTTAACCTCCAACCAACCACTCCCCTCACGACGCATACTTTCAACTACTTCTTTTTCTCCCATTTATTCCAGGCCCTATGATTAATTGTTTCCCATTGTTCCACATCTCAGTTGAAGACCCAACTTCCCTCTCATTCATGTGCTATATGTCCCTCGCCCTCATCCAACCGCCTATCAACGGAGAGGCAATTAAACCCCCACGATGACCACCTGCAATTGACCTTAGTCCTCTTTTTATACCTCATTTTCGGTGTAATTTCAACCATCCACCCTTGCGTGCCAAAGCTCCGAGCATCCCTAATCCTTCTCCGTGATAAGAAGAGAGTGAAATCAAGTGCGAAGACATATCTTCTCCTACGTTGTTTGCAGTACAAACTTCGAAAATAGAATCCTAATTATACGAATAACTTTAGAACTAGATGTCATATGAAATTAAGTATGTATGCAAGTATAGGTGCATGGTTATTTTGAATAATTTTTCCTTTATAAAAATAAACTATTTGTTATAAGGTTTTTACAATATAATTATACATTTTGCATAATCTGTTAGCATTTCATAATTCTTGGAAATCAAGCTATGCATGGTTTGGCCTATGAAAGCAATAATTCAAAGAGTCGTTTATATATCTTTTCATGTTATATTTATAACGACAAATATCATTTGTTATAAAGTTACCTTTAATTTTTGAAATTCACAATGAATGGCTATTCATTGCTATGTATATATTACTGATAAGGAATCCAATCACAATGATATCTGTTGACTTTCTCAAGAATTTTCTATAATATTAATTCTTATAATCTTTGTTAATATAGCAATGTCTAATACAAAATGAAAAGTCAATAGATAATCATCGTTATATAAACTGTTACCATCCAACATACATCTATTATGAATTCCACGAAGAAAAGATAATTATATAATGAATAGTATTTGTTGTTGTGAATATAATGTCACAATACGTAGCAACATTTGTTCGAATTATTCATTACAATGCAAATCAACTTTATCATTGTGAGAGTTGAAAGATCCTATTTTATAACTTGAACGTAATCATTTTATATGTTGCTTTCATCTTAAACTCATAAGTCAATATTCCTCGACAACATCTCAAACATAAATAAGATCATTGATTATACATTTCAAAAACACTCCATTCCATAGACTATGAATTCATAATTATTCACAAAATATCATTAGATAGTTCGACACATATAGGTTAAAACTCTAAAATTAGTTTTCAATCAAGAAAAAAATGCAATGTAAATTTTAGGCATCATATAAGTAAATCATGTTTTTATAAGAACTTGAGGTAAAAAAACCTTTAAGAGTACACATATATCACATTACAGTAAAAGGAAACTATGCATAAATTTATGTTGAAACATAATATTGATATTGTCACATTATTTTGTAGTTAGTGATCCCGAAATATTAAGATATAAGTAGTTGACATGCAAAATAAATACTTTTTCAAAGCTAAGTTTAGCAAACCTCTTATGACTTTATGCTTTAATTTTAACACAGTGCACTATCAGTGCCATTGCGAGTATTTAACTCATGTACAAATGCTAGAATAACAACATTAGTTACACTGCCTTTGACTCTATTGTATGATAATCAGATCACTCGGGTAATAGGTACATGTTGCCTAACTCACTTGGTTAAAGTCATGATCTTTAAGATATCTAATCTATGGCATAAAAAGCATGCTAATTTTTTTTATTAATTTTTACTCCATGAAACATTAAGGCATACCTCGCATATTCTCTTAATTCAAGGAAAGAAGAATTTACGTTAGATCAAAAAATATTAGGGAAGTTTTGCATAATTCAGTTCTGTACTTATTCCATCATTAGTTTATTTTTTCATACATTCATGTATGCATTTGAACCCTGCTAATCAAAATATCCAAGCTATTCAATCAATCGGGGCCCTAGGTTATTGCTCAATAACCTATGGTGGTAAATTATTTTCTTAAGGCAAATGATCAACCTTTTTCCAATTTTGGGTCCAAAACCAAGGGTGATCAATTATCTTTTCAGGTTGGTGGATCATTCTGCGTGTTGTAAAAAACCTTTAAATACAAACACGTTGATTATTATTGTATTGGTACATAATCCATGTACAACAGTATACTGTCAAATGTTCAAAGTGTCACATACTTTGGTTATTGTTGCACGGTACCTAACAATGACATGAACCGATATATCTTGCTACACTAATACATACCTCAAGAAGTTCATATTTCATTAGTGCACTTATTGTTGCACCGATACATGTCCATGTGCACCTGCACACTTTTGAATGTTAGTCTTCTTGAGCTTAGTCGTTTCAACAAGCCCCTTTTTGATAATGACACTTGCACTGGTACACCTTTTACACACACACACTAGCTAGTGAACATCTTTTCTTATATCTTTTTGCCATGTTGTACCGGTACACCTCCTTTTGCATCGGTACATTAGCAAACTAAATGTTTCATTAAACCATTTTTTAGTGAAATATTTTTGTTTCTTACTTTTCTTAGGGATCCCTTAAGCATATAAAATGGCTTTGCATTCTACCACTAAGACATACAACAAGTGCACAAGTTCTCTAGTCATTGTTCAACTCACTCTACTCTTGTGAGAAAAATCGTGTGTGCTCAAAAAGGAGATTTTACCAAATCAAAGCCCTCTCGGTTCTTAGCATTCTTCAGGACACCCAGTTCTTTCTCTCAAAAAACTTTCTGCTCTAAAGTCATTTTCAATTTCCATTTCTTCATGATTCCGAGGCTTTATTAGAATAATTATATATTATTATTCTAGGATAAAGGGTATTTTGTGTAAAAGGATGTTGTGTATCTTAAGACATTCTTTATGGAAATATTAATCTTATTAGAAGATAAATTTGATTGAGAGTGTGTAACTTGAGGCATTCTTTGTGAAAGCCTTTTTTATGAAACATTTACCCTCAAAGAGTTTTAGTTACTCTTAAAGTATTTTGAGTAAATGGATAAACTGAGATTCAAGATTGAGATCAGTTATAAAAAGATTAAATCAAATAATTGTTTTATACTACTGATGTTGTGATACATTCTACAACACATCATTCTTTGAATTATATCAAAATAAGATAGACATGAATCATAGGATCATAATCAGAACATATAATGTGTTCAAAGCTATTGATACTATTGCCGATGATAAAGCGTCATCAAGCGCATCTAGTCTTTTCTTTATCGAGTTAGTGTGTAATAAAGTATATTATAGTTGTATGTCATAAAAAACCTCGATAAACAACTCTCACATCCATTTTAATTACTATTATACACGTACATAATCTATATACACCATTATACTACTGAATGTAGAATGTGTCACATACTTTGGTTATTATGGCACCAGACTAGATCTAGTCCACTGGTACGTAACAATGACATGAACTAGTACATCTTGCTACACGGATACATACATCGAGAATTTTATATTTCATTACGTACTTATTGTTGCACCGTTACATAGCCATGTGCACGGGTACACTTTGAATGTTAGTCTATTTGAGCTTAGTCATGTCAACGAGCCCCTTCTTTTAATGGTACTTGCGTTGGTACACCTTTATGTATATTGGTATGCACGAGCCAGTGACACCTTTTCTTATGCCTTTTTTCTCTGATGCTCTGGTACAACTCTTTTTGCATCGGTACATCAACAAACTAAATGTTTCATTGGACCATCTAAGTGAGATATATTTTTCTTATTTACCTTGAGGATCCCTTAAGCCTATAAAAGGTCCCTGCATTCTACCATTGAGACACACAACAATAGTACAAGTTCTGTACTCACTACTACACTCACTCTACTTTTGTGGAAGATTTTATCAAAGCAAAGCCCTCTCGGTTCTTCGTATTTTTTATAAATCTCAGCTCTTTCTCTCAAAAAGCTTTTTACTCCGAAGTCACTCTCAATTTCCATTTCCATTTTTTCATGTTTTTGAGGATTTATTAGAATAATTGTATATTATTATTCTATTATAAAAGGTATTTTTGTGGAAAAGGATATTGTGCACCTTAAGACATGATGTATGGAAACCTTTCTTCTTGTATATGAGATAAACTTGATTGAGATTTTATACCTCGAGGCATTCTTTGTGAGTTTTTTAATGAAACATCAACCGTCAAAGAGTTTTAGTTAATATTAAAGGCTTCAGTAATGGACAAAATGAGATTGAGATCGAGATCAAGTTATACACAGATTAAATCAAATAATTATTTTATGCTACCGATGATTTGATACATGCTACAACAAATCATTATTTGAAGTACATAAAAAGAAGAAATACATATGTCATATGATCATAATCAGAGCAGATATTGTCTTCAAAGATGTTAATACTATTGCTGATGATAAAGCGCCATCAAGCACATCTAGTCTTTTCTTTATCGACTTGGTGCATAATAAAGTATAGTTGTAGTTGCATGTTGTAAAAAACCTTGAAAAATAACTCTCACATACACTTTGATGATTGTTTTATTAGTACATACTCCTTGTACACCGGTATATTGTTGAATGTACAAAGTGACACATACTTTGGTTATTGTTGCACCGGTAAGTAATAATGGCATAAACTAGTACATCTTGCTACAATGATACATACCTCGATAAGTTCATATTTCAATAATACACTTATTGTCACATAGATACATGTCCATGTGCACTGGTACACTTTTGAATGCTGGTCTTCTTGAGCTTAGTCATTTCAACTAGATCCTTTTTTGTAATAGTACATGTGTTGGTATACCTTTATGTATATTGCTATACACTAGCCAGTGAACACCTTTTCTCATGTCTTTTTGCCCTGATGTACTGGTACACCTATTTTTGCACCGGTACATCGGCAAACTAAATGTTTCATTATTGGACCATTTTGAGTGAGATATTTTTGTTTCTTACTATTCTTAGGGATCCTTTAAGCTTATAAAAGGGTCCTACATTCTACCATTGAGATACACAACAAGAGCGTAACTTCTCTACTCATTGTTGCACACTATACTCTTGTGAGAAAAATTGTATGTGCTCAAAGAAGATTTTATCAAAGCAAATCCCTCTCGGTTCTTCGCATTCCTCATGACTCTCATCTCTTTCTCTCAAAAAGCCTTCTGCTCAGAAGTCACTCTCGATTTCCATTTCCATGTATTCATATTTCTGATGCTCTATTAGAATAATTGTATGTTATTATTATTCTAGGATAAAAGGTATTTTTGTGTAAAAGGATGTTGGGTACCTTAAGGCATTATGTAAACCTTTATTTTTGTGTAGAAGATAAATTTGATTGAGATAGTATACCTCGAGGCATTCTTTGTGAAAATCCTTTTTCTGTAGAAGATAAATATGGGTATGTTGTGTGCTTGTAAGAAGGTGTTGCAAGTCATGGATAAGCCAAGCTCAAGCATATGATAGAGCCTCGAAATGTGTGAATATATCTAAATCTCTGTGCATGGTGGTTTCTTATTGTATTTTTCTTGTTGAGCTACTTTGTTTTTAAATTTATTATTATTCTGCGTAAGCACTATTCAGCCCATCTAGCGTTTCTTTAGATTGTTGTTTTTTCAATAATATCCTTGTGTTCATTATAAAAAATATTCCAATTGGATCAATCCTAGTGATAGATCAATTTCTCATAGTAATTAATCTCTAGCGAACTTTACCAATTCCATGGAGCCCCAGTTGTTTAATCACTATTTTAGAGTGATGATCACTTGGAAGCCAAAAGTACATATTTTCTCTATATATGTGCATATGCTATTCATTTCCTTATTCCCAACTCAACATTGGTATTCTAAAACTGAAAACATCATTGTTTCCTCTTTTCTTTAAATGTTAACATGCCACAAGAATCACCTATGGGCTTTATTGCTTATCAGGCATATGAAACCATGAAACATATGAAACCAACATCAAAAAAGGGTGGAATGTTGTTACCTCTAAGAATGTTGACTCGCAATCTCCTTCTTAATAAAAGGGCTTCTTAGGTGCTTCGATGGCCATAAGCGCCCACATAAATAGATGATCTTGCACCGATCTATGCAATTATAGATTTGAATAGTTGATTGGACAAACTCTGATGAACTACTATGATGGAATTTCTGCAACAGCTTTGATGAGGGGAAGATGATGGCTACTTTATATTTAGATTTTAGGGAAGACAAGTCTCTTTTATTTATAAGAAAAAGCCCTCCATCAAATCTACTCTGGATCTTAAGCTGATAACAATCATTTACATTCAAATGGTTAAATATTGAGTTAGAAAGCTATGATATCAACGTTTGTAAGCTCATTGGATGGCTTCAGTAATTTTCCTAATTTGAATTCATTTGTAACTTTTGGATATTGATAACTTTATGGAGGTTAAGAGTACGAGGTGTTACATTATAAATATCTAAGAAGTCCCATCCTCAAAACTTAGGAGATGAGGCCTATGAAACTATAAAACTATATTACTAATGGGGTTGAACCCGTGACATCACTTTCTCATTCTTGACCAAATTAACTACCACACCCATCTTTGAAATCAAATGGCCAAGGTAGTCCACTTATGCTGGTCCAAACTCATACTTAATGTACTTTTCATGCAATTGGTACTCTTTGTGTATGTTGAGCACTATGTGGAGAAGTTGGTCATGATCCATCTCATCATGACAGTAGATCAAACACCATTGATGAATACTACCATGAACTTATCCAAGTATGGACAATAGACCTTGTTTACCAAAATCACAAATGTGGTGTGTATGTTCGTGAGCCTAGATGGCATGACGACAAACTTATAGTAGCCATATCTGGTGCAAATGCAAACACATATGTGTCCTTGATCCTCAACTAACGACATCTAAATTGTAGATTGATCTAGGAGAATATTTTTGTTTCTTGCAATCAATTGAAAAAGTCATATATCAAAGCATGTACCGATTCTTAACTGCCCTCTTATTCAGTTGCATATAATACAATCTCATGGACATATCCTACCTTTTAACAAAGAGTAGTATCTCTCTCGAGATGATGTACAAGAAAAGATGACTCCCTTCACTAGCTTCTCTTGAAGTCGCATCTCGGGCTCTTAAGCTTGCTAGGTGCCATCCGGCAAGGAGGGACAAAGATCAATTAGCAATCGGGTACCACATTTATCTGGAAATCAATCTCCCTTTGTCTTAGAAACCTAAGAAACTCACAGAGGTATATGTCAAATCCTTCCTAACATCCTCGATCTTATGATATTAAGCTAGTGACATATGAATGTTTGACTCATCGCATTATTAAAGCTCAGATATTATTTCTCGTAAAGGATTGATTTTATCTGCATCATCAACTCATCTTCGTAGATTAGACAATGGTCTTAGAGGCATGAGTCTGCTCAAGGGTGATTACTTGTGGTTGTCCACAAGTTAGTGGTGGCACTCTTGACTCTATTACATCGTAAGTCGGTGTGTGTGTGGTGGTAGTGGTGGGGGAAAGCTTAGCCTCCATGATAAGAAGTTGATCCTCGAGGCGTGGCTAATAAATCGATCAATCGTGTACTTTGTTGGTGTACACCGCTATTGTTGGTATGTCGAGCATACTAGCCCTTGAAGTGACATGACTATTGATTGTGTTGAAATGTGATTTCTTGGTTGCAGGGAATTCTTTAGAACAAGGAAACTATCTCTATTGAACTATGAATAAATCAGGGGGAAGAAATAAGTAGCACCATGATAGGAACCATTGATGGGATTGGTGGGTTGGCATGAAAGAGAAATAACAATAACTAAGATGGAGTTATAGCTTTTGGTGCATGGTTGTGCCATGTTCCATTTACCTCGTCCAAGTGTAGAGGCTTAAAGAATCAACATTGGGAATTGGGTTAAAATCCATGATTATATAGAACTATTGATTGATACTTAATCTATGCCAAATTCTTATGTGGTTATTGCTAAGAAAACCCTCTCGACTCCCACTGAATGAGTTGCACTATGAAAGTAGGTAATAAGGTGACTTTGAGGTTTGCTAAATACAACTTGTTGTACGATCAAAGTCGATTAATCAAATTATATTATTTCAAGACCTCATTAACGAGCTAAGTGCACCATATGTTGAACACAAGGAGGCAACTCACAACCTAGGTTGGGGAATTACATATGAAGTCAGGTATTCAATTTCTCACAAATGTCTATGTTTTTTTTATTTTTTGTTCTAATTGTAGATTTTGAATTTTCAATTATTTTTAATTTCATAAAATTTTAACTTCTAATTTAGACAATAAATTAAAATAAAGGGAAAGCAAAAATAAAAAGAAAAGGGTATGGCTCATCTTTTACAATAAGGATGACTTAGAGTAGATATTATAGGTCAGACATGCACCTTGTAGAATAGTTAAAAGCCATACGTATTGCAAGTCAAACCTTTGTAGTGCATAGCGCCCTGACTTGAGCACGCAAAATAAATTATTTATAATGGAAGACATGAGGTGGTATAATTAGCGATAGCGTTAGAATAATATGTACCTTAAGCTACTGATAAAGAGGACCAATTATTTACAAGCATATAGATTTAAGCAATAGGTCCTCAAGAATGTTGTGCTTCCTTCTTAGTAGACTAAGTGTTTAAAGACCCCGAATAATAAAATAACAAGAAAAATGTATGTGTTACATTGGAAGATTGGTTGAGGCGATGTCACATCCAATCTCAGAGATAGCTTCAAAGTCTGTGTTAGGTGAGGTGATATCACTTGGACTAATCCTTGACATGAAATAATGTAATTAATTAATGGAATAATGAAAGAAAAGATGAAATGGAGCATTTTGGTATGATCGGCTTTCTAAATTTCTATATTTGTTTTAACTTTCTTTTCTTTGCTAGTGCGTATCTCTCATTCCTATCCTATATTTTTTTTGAAAATCCAACATGCATAAGTAGGCCATCACAAGGAACATAGCCACTTAGCCAACCACCAGTAGTTTCAATTTAGTCTCATGTAGTTAGTATTCTTTTGTGTTCTTTCTTTTCAACTTGATGTACATAAAAATGAATATACTGAGACAATTTATTATGTAAACTTTATTTTGTGAATGCAAAGGTAGTGCATGCTTTCTTTGTAGTATTTTCTATTGTAGTATGTTTCAAAAGATTAGTTATTATTATGAATAAAATAATTCATGAGAAATCAGATCTAATAAATGTGACGATCCAACGACTCTGAATCGAGGTCGTGGCACTTTGTCTAGAATGCCATCATCAGCAACTTGTACTCATTAAGCACTCTGAATTTGATCACAAAGTGATAACTCCACTTCGATATTGTCCTCTACAATGCACATTGTATCAGCGATAGGATGTTAGTTTTACATACAATAATTATATCTTCCACTAACTTAATCATTTATGCATCGATCAATCAATCTTTTGTTCATTAATCAAAACACTTGAGGACATATGTTTTCAACAGCTCTCTAATTTATAGAGATTATGTGGTACCATGTCAAGAGGTGTGACATCATGAGGAGGGACATGGCATTAGTAGGGATGAAAGATTGGATACATGTTCGAATGTCTGTGTTAACATATCACTTTTAATACATATACAATAAGAGTTCTAGGCAAACATATGTATAAAGAATCATATTATCAGAGTATGGATACATGTGCAAAATGACTATTCATAATCTGGATACATATATTTAATTAAAGGATATGCATTGTCCACGAATCTTCAACATTCCCAACTTGTCAAAGATCTAAAAGGGTATAATGTTAAAAATAAGTTTTACCTAATCAAGAGCATATAAATACTATGGCAACTATAGATAACAACTATCAATATTATGAGCTTGATGAAGAAATTTAAGTGGACGGATGCATCACACGGTGAACATAGAAGGAAGAACTTCTTGAGAGAGCTCAATTCTCTAACATGTTAATCTTTTATTTTTTTCAATTACCAGCTAAAGAGATATTTATATATAATATAAAAAGAGAAACAAATATCTACATATTTTCAATGCCTATATTTGTATTTGTATTTGTATTAAAACTATAAAATATAACATTTATATCCATATTCGTGAGACTTTAATTTGTAATACCCATATCTGTGTCCATATTTGTCAGACCTATATAGAAGATAGTCATATCATTTTTAAAACGAATATGGGTACCAAGTAATATGATATATATATATAGGGCTTATCTAGAGGGCACTGTGCCGATTTGGCACTTAGTAGGCCCCTAATTGTAGACGTCGGATTATGATCGTGTGATCTAAATAAAGATTCGACGATAAATGCAAATAAGGCATATTTTGGTTACAATAACTGATATCGCGAGAATTATGGGGTGTAAATTAATTACGTTGACGCCATTTGGATCGATGATTAACAAAACAAAATATGCTAAACAAAAATTGCGTATCCTTATTACGAAGAACATCGATCAAACAAAGCCAATGCCTTCTTTCGTTCGCCATTGAAGATCGTTTACAGGTCGCTTAATCTTCGATATCAGTAAGTTTTTATGTATAGTCGTCTTTGAAGAACGTTTTGAAAGTACTTTCTTTCATGTAATTTGATGCAAACTTTTTATAAAATCATGTACATGTACTGATGGTATCAAAAATTGTGGTTGTTCGATTAAGAAGAAATAGATTATCGATTCAAATACGTTGAAATGATTTAACGATTACTTTTTTCGTTTAAGAACAAATATATTAAAGCTTCTAAGATATTAAATTAAATTTAGTTACTTAAAAGTAAAATAAAATTACTGCTTGATGATTCCAAGTTACTGATACAAATTCTAAAATTAAAATAGTAACTCCAATGATATTTTAAGTGTAATTATTAATATTACTGATAAAATGATGGAAAATACTGAAACATTCATAAAACTTACTGATCGAACATTCGAAGTTACTGAAACATTCATCAAACTTACTGATCGAACATTCGAAGTTAATGAAAGTATTCTCCAAAAGTAATCTGAGAAATTTTTACTGATAGTTTAGATATACTTACTGATGCATTCTTCGATGTTACTTATATGTGTTACGATCTTACAAATAAGCTTTGAAAAGTTAAAGCATTACTGATAGATAAAATTTAGAAATTACTAATGTTACATCGATATTACAGATTAACTATTGTAAGTTACTGCTGCCTAGTATCTATGTTACTGATACATATCCCAATGTTACAATCATAAATATATTGTTATTTTAAGTTAAAGATTAAAGTTACTGATAAGATGTTGGAACTTACTAATGTCTTCATCAAACTTACTGATAGATACATCAAATATACTGATAGTAATATTCAAATGTAATATGGCAATAATTACTGATGCAATGAAATTTATTACTGAAGCATTATTCAATATTACTGATAAGTGTTAAGATCTTACGAATAATTTTTTTGAAGCATGAAATTACTGATGCACGTATCATAGTTACTGATATCGATGAGCATCGTGAACTTACTGGTACTTACATGTATACTTACAAAAGTTACTTGCCATACATATAATATTACCATTATGATATTATAAATTACTTTCCCATAAATTACTTTTTACCGCCTTCTCATAAATCACAAGTTAGGTTAAATTTTAAAAACTTACTTGAGACGTGGGAGCTCGGTACGCGGCGGAGTAGCGAAGGCCTTATCGACGATTGCAACGAGGGCGGAGAAAGATAATCACGGTCAAACACGGTTAGTGAAAGAATAAAAACCGTCTTCTTCCATTGTAATGATACGTTTCTTCGTCTTCTTCCATTGTAATGATACGTTTCTTCGTAAATGAGTTTTTTTTTTGGAATTAAACGTATTAGGGTTACGAAAACAAATCCTTTAAAGTTTGAACACTTAGGTATGAATCCAAGAGCTGCATGCATATTAAATATTGAGAAAGATGATTCCAATAGCTGCATATATATGATTAGTAATTCTTTGCAATTAATTATAGTTTTTTAATTTTGCGGTTGCATTTTTTTCTTATCATTATCTAATTCTAATAAAGCTTAACAAATGGTTACTGAATGCAGCTATTGGAATCATCTTTCCAAAAATTGTGGTTGTTCGATTAAGAAGAAATAGATTATCGATTCAAATATGTTGAAATGATTTAACGATTACTTTTTTCGTTTAAGAACAAATATATTAAAGCTTCTAAGATATTAAATTAAATTTAGTTACTTAAAAGTAAAATAAAATTACTGCTTGATGATTCCAAGTTACTGATACAAATTCTAAAATTAAAAGATTAACTCCAATGATATTTTAAGTGTAATTATTAATATTACTGATAAAATGATGGAAAATACTGAAACATTCATAAAACTTACTGATCGAACATTCGAAGTTACTGATACATTCATCAAACTTACTGATCGAACATTCGAAGTTAATGAAAGTATTCTCCAAAAGTAATCTGAGAAATTTTTACTGATAGTTTAGATATACTTACTGATGCATTCTTCGATGTTACTTATATGTGTTACGATCTTACAAATAAGCTTTGAAAAGTTAAAACATTACTGATAGATAAAATTTAGAAATTACTAATATTACATCGATATTACAGATTAACTATTGTAAGTTACTGCTGCCTAGTATCTATGTTACTGATACATATCCCAATGTTACAATCATAAATATATTGTTATTTTAAGTTAAAGATTAAATTTACTGATAAGATGTTGGAACTTACTAATGTCTTCATCAAACTTACTAATAGATACATCAAATATACTGATAGTAATATTCAAATGTAATATGGCAATAATTACTGATGCAATGAAATTTATTACTGAAGCATTATTCAATATTACTGATAAGTGTTAAGATCTTACGAATAATTTTTTTGAAGCATGAAATTACTATTTTGCAGATGGAACAAGCCAAAACGTTTGATGTTTCTTACAAGAGACGAACACCGCAAAGTGTAAAAAAAGGAACAATGGAATCTGCAAGTGGTAAATTTGTGATTTTTTAATTGAAAACATATAATATATTTCAATTATGTCTTAACAAGTAAATTAATGCAGATACAAGTTTTGAGGGAGATAAAACTACTGAAATTTCCACTGGTAAGTATGTATATTAACATACGAATTGTTAATAGTTAATATCATAACTTACTATTCACAAACTATTATGCTTTGTAGAAAGAGCATCAGTTTTGAGTCTTGCAAATGTAAAGGATGATGCAAAGCTAGAACCACTGCCAGGTTAAGAAATAAACACTAAGATTGTAAGTTAAGAAACGAGTATTTTATATTGCAAACTTTTAAATGGTTTTCATTTCATTAATGCAACGAGATATTGCGTCCAACACAGATGTTACATAAAACAATTTGTAACATATCTTGGTAACAACAAGTTGTCTGGAAGGCATAAAGAGTTGATAGACAAATCCGCTTTCTCAAGATTGGTATCAATTACAAAACTTGATATTAATTATCAAGTATTGGACTTTATTATTCAAAGATATCAAGGAGATAGGATTTTCAAGTTTGGAGAGAAAGAACTCACATTTTCCGATAATGACATAGGCTTGATTTTGGGGTTGCCTTCATCAGGATTTCCTATTCAACTACGTGGTTTTTCGTTTGAATGGCCAAGTTCATTTGAAGAGCAATTTTGCCAACCAAGCATGTTATTAAATCGTCACAACATTTGTGACATGCTTGAATCTTTAAGATCTCAAGATGATGATAATTCAAATAGAATGTACATAAGATGCCTAATATCTTTGATGTTTTGTACATTTCTATTCCCCGAAACGAACTTCTGCTTCCCGAAGGTCCTACTAAATTACATAGATTCAATTGAAGATACACGATTCTTCAATTGGTCTAATGCAGTTGGGACTATGTTAATGCAACGCATGGATGATATAGTGGAAAAAATGAGGAAGCGTTCATCATCTGAAGGGAAAGGCACAGTTGGCTACTTAACTGGATGTGCAGCGTGTTTATATGTAAGTTTTTTTTAATCTATAATTGCTTCTTTGCTTTAAAAAAATATTTACCAAATATTTAACTATGTAAAATTATTTTAAGGCATGGGCTCTCGAGCACTTATTCCCAACACATGCATTGAATCAAAATCTCTTGCCAAGAATTAGGAAATGGTCAACTCCTTGCAAAGTCACCATAGAACAATTCCAGAACTTTGATGAAGATCAGGTAACAACATTTTATTTAAATTTTCATTTGTGATTTTAATATTGAATATAATTTTTTAAGTTACTGATGCAAGTATTGAAAGTTACTGGATCAGGAGATTGATGCAAGTTATGAAAAAAATAATTTAGATACTGTTGCCATTATCAAAGTTACTTATACACGTTTCATAATATTGAATATAATTTTTTAAGTTACTGATGCAATTATTGAAAGTTACTGGATCAAGTGATTGATGCAAGTTATGAAAAAATTAATTTAGCTACTGTTGTCATTATCAAAGTTACTTGTACACGATTCATAATATTGAATATAATTTTGTAAGTTACTGATGCAAGTATTGAAAGTTACTGGATCAAGTGATTGATGCATGTTATGAAAAAATTAATTTAGCTACTGTTGCCATTATTAAAGTTACTTGTACACGATTCATATTTACTGATTGCTACATATATACTTCATGGGTCAATTCTACTGATTTAAAATCTAATGACAGCATGATACATTTAATATTGTTAATGCTTGTTATTATTAATATAACTTGAAATGATACTTTGTATTAAAATGAACTTTGATTGACGGTTAAAAATTTTTCATTTCATTAGATTGTTGTCCATCTGGACTATGAAGAAAAAGAGCTATTCAAGATTGACCCAAATGAATTCATATTTGATTATGAGACATTCGTAACAGAGGGTTTCATCTCAACTGCATATGCATTGCGTGTCATTGTACCGCAACAACGACAACTTGATGATTGTTCAATGACATCAATATTGAAGCATGGTCCACATCAAAATACACCAGAGTGTAAATGTGAAGAACACAAGAAGAAAATAAGTGATTTGGAGAGTTTCATTTCACAGATGCCCACTTTGGATGAATACAAAAACATGAAAGAACAATATGAGAATACATTAAGGGAGAATGAGAAGCTAAAGATCGAAATATCTATTCTAAAGCAATGGTTTGAGGAATTCTTTGCAAAATCAGTTAGTGTCAAGCAACAAGAAGAGAATAAATCAAAGTTTGGTGAACAAGAAGAACAAAATAATATCACAAAAAAGATCGAATCACCATCCTTTGATCTTGGAATTGAGGAGGATTCTGAAGATCGTTGCAAAATTAAACCATGTGTTCCAAAGAGGGGTAGAAGCAAGAAGCTTATTACTCCTAGCAGCATGTCCAAAAGGGTCAAGTCAAGAAGAGCAATAATGGAAGAAGAAAAAGTACAAACCATCCCAATGAAGGAGAAAAAAGTGAGGAAAAAAAGAAAGCTTGAAAAAAAGAATTTCGAAGAAGTGATGACTGTAGAAGATGAAGATGAAATTCCAAAGATTGAAGAGAACAAAGAGCAAGCTTTGGAGGTATGAAATCAATCTTCCATACTTTACATATAGTGTTGATTATAAATTTTTTATTTAATTAGTGTCATTCAAATGATCATTATTCAATAAATTGCATATGCTAAATATTAGTGATATGAAAATATTACTTACTGATATGATATAACTTACTGATATCATATAATTTTCATATAACTTATTGATATCATATAAGTTACTGATAAGTCTTAACATAAGAGCTTACTTAGTCTAAAGCAAGATTTACTAACGAAAATGAAAATATTACTTATGTCATAATAAGGCTTACTTATACTTACATTTGCTACACTAGTGCTACTATTGAATTTATGTATATTACTTACTAATGCTATACTTATACTTACTGATATGAATATATTACTTACTGATATGCTATAACTTACTGATATCATATAATTTTCATATAACTTATTGGTATCATATAACTTACTGATACGTCTTAACATAAGAGCTTACTTATTCTATTGCAAGAGTTACTTACGAAAATGAAAATATTACTTATGTCATAATAAGGCTTACTTATACTTACATTTGCTACACTAGTGCTACTATTGCATTTATGTATATTACTTACCAGTGCTATACTTATACTTGCTGATATGAATATATTACTTACTGATATGCTATAACTTACTGATATGAATAATAAAGTTAAAACATTACTGATAGATAAAATTTAGAAATTACTAATGTTACATCGATATTACAGATTAACTATTGTAAGTTACTGCTGCCTAGTATCTATGTTACTGATACATATCCCAATGTTACAATCATAAATATATTGTTATTTTAAGTTAAAGATTAAAGTTACTGATAAGATGTTGGAACTTACTAATGTCTTCATCAAACTTACTGATAGATACATCAAATATACTAATGTCATAATAAGGCTTACTTATACTTACTGATAGATTAAAGTTACTATACTTATACTTGCTGATATGAATATATTACTTACTGATATGCTATAACTTGCTGATATCATAAAATTTTCATATAACTTACTGATATCATATAACTTACTGATACGTCTAAAACATAAGATCTTACATATTCAAATGCAAGAGTTACTAACGAAAATGAAAATATTACTTATGTCATGTTTAAGGCTTACTTATACTTACATTTGCTACACTAGTGCTACTATTGAATTTATGTATATTACTTGTGTCCTGACATATCTTACTGACCCAAATAATTATAATATTTCTTTAATTTATTTATAGGTTTACAATTTAAATCGCATCGATTACGCTGGATATGATGCAATTTCTGAATCAGAGAGGGCAACCATTCATGAATTTCTGAAGGATCCTGTCGCCAAGTAAGTGGATATTTAATAAATATATTAGACCCATTTCATGATATATTTATGATGATTTATTTGTAATGTTACAACTTAACTTACATTTCAGTATGGGAGCAACTTACCATGGTCTAGGAGACAACTTTTGCAATGGAATACACATTGAAGACCTACTTTATAATAAGATGGTCATAGATGTGATTTTGGACATGTTCATGGATGTGCTTTACAAATCGTATCAAGAAAGTGATGTAGAGTGCCCATTTATTTTTGCAAATACGGCTCAAATGGTAATAGTACTTACCTATTTTTTGTTTTTTATTTAATTTATATTAACTAAATATTATTCATTTCAGCAATTGTTCCCAAAGACTGTAAAAGAAGCATCAGAAGAAGATTATGAGCCTCTAAATAATTTGTTCTCATGCACAAGAACGATGTTTGACAGTGTAAAAAAAGCCTTTTGTGTAATCCACACCTCCAATCATTGGCATCTTCTCGTGGCTGATTTTGATGAGAAGAAATTCATTTCATACAATTCACTTGCTGGGATGAAAAAACACCTCATGGACGTTAGAAAATGGGTAAAAAGATATTAATTTTTGTGATACATCCATTTTTGATATATTTTTTTACTAACATATTTCTTTAACAATACCATTAGGTTGATTGGATGGCAGAATACTTCATGCTATTTACTGGAGAGCACCTTGAAAAGTAGCCAGTAGAGATAAAAAAAGGAATCCCAATGCAACGAAGTGATTCCATTGATTGTGGGGTTTATGTAATGAAGTATATGGAATTCATTTGCAAAGGAAAAGATCCAGTGTTCCGAAACGAAGATATTCCCAAGTTTCGTGCGGAGATAGCAGCTATACTACTTACAAGTGGTCAGAAGAAAGATTAACAGAAATTTGATATCTTAGACATGTATATAGAGATGATGTAAATATGTACATGTACTGTTCAAAATTTAAATGTAGTATCTTTCTTTTGAACATGAAATTCTTTATGAATGAGAAAATTTTGATGGTTGTTGATTGTTGAAATTATTACAGATGATACATTCGTCTACTACCTGATACTTACAGATGCATTAAGTTATTGATACATACAATGCTAAATAAAATACTATTGCTTTAGACAATATTACTTGAGTATTGTATAGCTTACTATTACTTAAATGTACTACTTATGAACTTAAAGTTGATTTTGATACTCTTACTTGAATAAGCTAAGAACTTACAGATTAAAATATATTATGCTATAAGTTACTAATAATTACAAATGATACGTAATAATTTACTAATGATTTTAAGAATAATACTTGTGACCTATTAGTAACTTACTTATAGTTATCTATGATGCAAAAAAACATAGCAAAGAAAGATTAACATAAATGTGATATCTTAGACATTTAGATAGATATGATGTAAATATGTACATGTACTGTTCAAAATTTAAATGTAGTATCTTTCTTTTGAGCATTGATTTCTTTGTGAATGAGGAAATTTTGATGATTATTGATTGTTGTTTGTTGAAATTATTACATATGATACATTGGTCTACTACCTGATACCTAAAGATGCATTAAGGTATTGATACATACATAGCTAACTAAAAAAGTTACTATAGCTTTATACAATATTAATTGAGTAATGTATAACTTACTAGTACTGAAATATAGTACTATTAGAACTTAAAGATGATTTTGAAAATCTTACTTGTATAAGCTAAGAACTTGCGGATTAAAAGATATTATGCTATAAGTAACTAATAGTTACAAATGATACGTAATAATTTACTAATGATTTTGTGTATAGTACTTGTGACATGTTAGTAACTTGTAGTTAGATATGATACCAAAATCGTAGTTATTGTCTTAGTTTCAGATATTTACGTTTTATAATTGTGAATGTTACAGATGTCTTCTACAAACTTACCGATAAAATCTTCTTATTTACTGATGTATTTGTCAAAGAAAATCCCCTTACTGATGCATTCTTCACTGTTACTGATACATACCAAACTTACTAATACATGACAAAAGCAAGAACTTACTGATTTATACAACAAATTAAATTAAACATGATTCATACTTACTTATGATGGACAATTAATACAAGCTTCATACTGATGCAAGCTTCATACTTACAATTAACTTACTTATACAAGCTTCATACTTACTGACGCATACGTCAAAGAAAATATGGGTAATATATACTGATTAATACAATTAACTTACTGATTCATTCTTCAAATTTGCTGATGCATGTTCGAAACTTACCAAAAGATGTTAGAGACATAACTTACTGATTCATTCACATAATATACTGAAACATGATTCATACTTACAAGACCATAGACAAGTACCAACTTACTTATATATACTTGAAAATTACAAATGGAAATTGAACAATAGAAAATAACTTACAACCAGATCATAAACACACAACTTCATATTCGATGAATAGTACACAATATAGAAAGAATACATAGAAGGGGAACATAAAAAAATTGAATTCTTCTATAAAGTGCAATGTGGTATGCAAAATATGCTTCACTTTTCTCGATCCTTTGAATATCATATGACTTCAATACTCTCTATAATCAGCTGCATTGATCATGTAACCACCTGTGAAATGGAGAAAATATACATAGTGTGATCAGAACGTTAATATACTAAAATTACATTATAAACCATATGAATAATAATTTATCTTACCATCAGTCTTCTCATGTCCTTTGAATAACATCTGACTTCAAAACTTTCAAATATCAGCTCATTTATAATGTAACCAACTGTGTAATGGAACAAAAATATAAATATTGTTAACAGAACTATAATAAACAAAAAGTATTATATAAACCATATGAACACGAATATTTCTTACCATCATGCATTATATTAAGATTTTGAAGGGCAATTCCTTGAATCATGTCCTGCATTGAATTTGTGGCATAATTTGCATTGTCTACCCTTTGACGAATTCTCTTCACTAATTGATTTCAATCTATTAGTGCTGCCCTTTGGTCTACCACCTTTTCCAGACCCTTTTGGTTTTGCTACATTAGGATCTTTTACAACAAATACTGACTTATCACATTTTTCATTAACATCATGGACATCTTCGACATTTACATAGATCATTTTGCTCTTAATAGCTTTGACTCCTTCCGAAGCATCTATAAGGACCTTCTTAATGTAATCATATACTTCTTTGTTGCCATCAGCTTCGCTAATAAGTTCATTTGCCAATACTCTTAGATGACTATTATCATCTTGCGCTGTTCTCCTCCTATAAAGTGGGTAGTAACCATTTCGCTTGATATCTTTCTTCCATCTTCTTAATAAAAGAGAGGGTTGAACGTCTAACGCATCAGTGTGTTTTAAAACACTAATAATGTGTCTGCAAGGAATACCCATTGATTCCATCTTCATACAATCACATTTGAATTTATTGTAACAAGCATGAAAAGTAACACTGTTGAAATCTTCAATCCTCCCAATAGGATATACTCTGAATTGTATAACATCATCAACAGAAGGAAATGGAATCACATTTAGTTCAATACCTTCCAAAAGCTCTGTCTTAACCATATAAAACACGGTCTTTGTGAAATGCTCAGAAAATTGTTTTTCAATGCTCCACTGCGTAGCCAATTTAGGACTTTTATTCTCATTTTCATTATCCAACCTATTAGCATGCTCTCTCATTCTTTCAACTGCGGTTTGAAATCTAGTCATGAACTCATATAAACTATTCAGCTGATTGACATGGTTAGTCAAGAATGAATTCATGCTCTCGCTCCTCTGTGTTGTATTCATCTCAGCAAAAAAATATCTTCTCATGTAAATAGGAACCCACTTTCTCCTAATACGATACATAACATTAATCCATCTATTTTTTTCTAAATTACATTCTGTAACTATTCTGTCCCACTCAGCTTCAAAATCTTGTTGACTTTTTGCGCCCCAAATAATCTTATTCAATGCAGGAATTGCTATATCAGCTTTCTTTTTTAAACCAATCCTCTTCTTCATGTTAGCTGTAACGTGCCAACCACAATATCTATGCTTGGTAGAGGGGAAGACTTCTCTTATAGCAGCATTAATGGATGGACACTGATCAGTAATAATTGTCTTGGGAGCGACATTAACAGCCATCAGAAAATTCTTAAAAAGCCATACAAAAGACTCCTTTGTCTCATTCATTAAGAACGCGTTGCAAAAGAATACAGTCTGTTTGTGATTGTTAACTCCACAAAAAGAAGCAAAAATTAGCTTATACTTGTTTGTATCGTATGTTGTATCAAAAGTAACAGCATCTCTAAACAATTTATAATCTTCCATGGAATAGGAGTCTATCCACATGCAACGAGTTAAATACAAATCCTCATCTTGCTTGCACACATAAAAAAATTCAGGTGTAACGCTTTTGCAATATTCAAGATGTTCCAACAACATGACAGCATCATGACCTTCAATTTCTTTCTTCTGATCACACTTCAAATTGTATATGTCTCTGGCTATAGAACCAATGCGTTCGTCAGATCCACTTTGTTTGTCCAAAAAAGCAATTTGTTTGGCAGTAGGGATGTTCACTTCAGACATAGAAGCTAGTAGATTCTTTGTGGCCTTAGTTATTCTCCTATTCGGTCTCAAGTATTTTCTCTTACTTGGAGAAACAAGTTTATGGTTATGTTCCTCAACGAATGTGACCACATCTCACTGTTTAGATATCTGATTTAATTTAACACACATCTTTGCCTTACAACCACAACGGCTGATTCCACATTGTCTACCCTCGCTGTCTATTCCATCAAGATTAGCTTCAGCATCTACCACTGACAGGCTAGATGATATCTTCCTCTTTTTGGCATTTTGAACATACTGTCCTTCCTTCCAACAAACATATTTTTTAAAAGATAGATTCTTAACTTTGTTTTTCCGATCAAAACAATATTTGGTGCTACTCCTCCTAATGTTAAAGCCAAGTTCAGTAGCATATTTCTCATAGAACATTTCACATTCCTTTAGGTTTGAGAAAGATAGACCCTCTCGAGGGATAATATCAGGATCAACGGCTGATATAGGGGAATCATCATCATTTAAATCTTCAACGCATTCATATTCATCATTGACTAAAAGAATAAACCATAAAAAGAGTATCAGTATGCATATTTAAAGCATCAGTATGCTTGCTGAAACTTACTTATTCTTCTGCAGTTATTACTAATGAGTTTATTAATATTACATCATGATATTGCATACCTTACAAATACAATAGCTTACTGATACTTACTTCGTGATACCATATAACTTACTTATACATCTGAAACATGGGATTTTACTTATTCTTTTGCAAATATTACTATCGAAATTAAAAATATTATTTATGTCAAAGTAAAGCTTACTGATACTTACATGTGCTACACTGGTCCTTACTGATTCTTTTGCAACTATTACTATTGAATATAAACATATTACCTATGTCAAAGTAGAGCTTACTGATACTTACATGTGCTACGCTGGTCCTTACTGATTCTTTTGCAACTATTACTATTGAATATAAAAATATTACTTGTGTCATAATAAATATTACTGATGTTTCCAATTGCTACGGTTTGATATTTCATATATTACTTATTCTTACTGAAACTTACTTATTAAAGTATCAGTATGCTTGCTGAAACTTACTTATTCTTCTGCAATTATTACTAATGAGTTTATTAATGTTACATCATGATATTGCATACCTTACAAATACAATAGCTTACTGATACTTACTTATTCTTTTGCATTTATTACTAATAGAATTGATAATATTACTTCGTGATACCATATAACTTACTGATACATCTGAGACATGGGATTTTACTTATTCATTTGCAAATATTACTATCGAAATTAAAAATATTACTTATGTCAAAATAAATCTTACTGATACTTACATGTGCTACACTGGTCCTTACTTATTCTTTTGCAACTATTACTATTGAATATAAAAATATTACTTATGTCAAAGTAAAGCTTACTGATACTTGCATGTGCTTCACTGGTCCTTACTGATTCTTTTGCAACTATTACTATTGAATATAAAAATATTACTTATGTCAAAGTAAAGCTTACTGATACTTACATGTGCTTCACTGGTCCTTACTGATTCTTTTGCAACTATTACTATTGAATATAATAATATTACTTGTGTCATAATAAATATTACTGATGTTTACAAGTGCTACGGTTTGATCTTTCATATATTACTTGTTTATAATTGATAATGAAACGAATTTCAAAATTTCAATGATACAATGAACAACTTGAAAATAAAATTGATATAATTACGTAAAATATATAAATAATACCTAATCTTCCAGATTTCTTGTTGACATCAATCAGATCGAAAAGATTGCCCTCATCTTCTAATTCACATAAATATTCTTCACTTTCTGAACCATGGCCAAAGTAGTCTTCCATCGTTGAATCATACGTATCAAGATCAAAAACTAATCGCGAATTATCCATACACGAACCTATTAAATAAATATTAGAAACGAATACATGTAACGAAAAAAATATAAAAAATTAAAAATTGCAAATCAAAGTACCTTTGGTTGCAGATTACGAGTAAAGAATCGCTCGACGATCTCGCGGATGACAAGAAGGGTTTTTTTCCTCGAACGAAAATGACGCGTGAAGAAATGACTCATTTGCTAATTAAGGAATGTAATTAAATTTCCTTTTTACAAAAATTGCAGTTACAATCGTGGTTCCTATAATCAAGGGATCTCATGATTTAATCGAGCGGTTGGGAATAAGTGCTCATTTTATAAAAAATGGGCACAGTGCCCTCTGGATAAAAATCCTATATATATATATATATAGGAGAAACTTCAAATGATGTGGGATCTCACCATATATATGGTGAGCCACCGTCAATTTAAGCATCTTTTTAATGTAATTTATAATTTTTTATTTCATAGATTTAATAATAAATATTAACACAAAAAGTATAGTGAAATAAAATTACAAAAATATTGTTATGTTGGATGAAAATGTTAATTTAAATTTGGATGCTATATTTTACAAAATCTATTTTTACAATGTGCAATTTATACTTTACAAAATTGTTACAGAGTTTTTACTAAATTGACAGTGCCTTTACAATATCAGAAAAGATCCACCTCAAAAGGGATCCTATTCCATGAAGTAGGTAACCTTACATGCACCATATTCATTTTTTGCCATTTTTTTGAAAAATGCATCCGTATATTTTCATAACTATATCCCTCTAATATGTCATTCAAATTTTGTTAGAAACAGAGGCTCATATGCCCTCCATCCAGAACAGGTCGATTACAACAATTCTAAGACCGTTAAAATCACCTGTTTTAGATTAAGGAAGACGGAATTTGAATGACATGTTAGAGAGATATAGTGATGAAAATCCACGGAAGTATTTTTCAAAAAATAAAAAAATGAACATGGAGTAGGTAAAGTTACCTACTCCATTGAGTAGGACCCCTTTCCCACACCCACACACACACCCACCCACACACACACCCACACCCCCCCCACACACGCACGCACGCGTGCACGCACACGCACACGCACACGCATGCACGCACGCACATATTCATTTCTACATATTGAAGCATAAAAACTAACCATCGGTATGGATGGTTTGCTCAAATTTGAATTAAGTGATACGACCTTATAGTTATATCAGTTAGTCAAATTTAATACTTTCATACTACAAGACAATGACTTACATGGTTATTAAGTAGAAGATTTTACATATTGATCGTGGCATGATGGATAGAAGGGAACATTGTTTCCAACCCGTGGAGTGATGGAACTGGAAGCAAACAATTCTAAGGTCCCGTTAGGTTCGGGAATAAGCAAGAATAAGGATGGGGAATAAGGAGAATAAGGATCTATTCTTTGTTCGGCTGGAGGATAGGAATAAGGAGAATGAGGTGAAATAAATGTATGTAAGGTGGGATAAAGATAAGAATAAGAGTGAAATGGGATGTAATAATGGGGAATAGTCGTACCATCGGGAATCGTTTCGGGAGGAGAATTAACCCCTTATTCCAGAGCTTATTCTCCTACTAAACATGGCCAAATTTAAAGTTAAGAACCCATGTATAATGGAAAATGGTAAAAAAAATAACACCTCAATAATTGGTGCTTAATGAATTGGGCAGTGGTGGGGTGATGGAGGGACCCATCAGTCCTTTGACCTTGGGATTTTTAAACATTTTATTAAGGGTAAAAAGGGTCAAACTTACCCATCCCATCTAATTCAAAGCAATTACATGTTTATATTTCACACAGTTATCAGAAATATATTATACGTACTAACCTCTAAGAGATGTGGACAGAAATTTTATTCTGCATAAGTTTTATATAAGTACATGTCTTGATTTGGTTATCACAATGTGTGATCATGAAAATTTGATTGTGTGATAGCATCAAACCTGTCAAAAATAGGCACTATCTACTGACTCGAATTTGAGTATTTGTACAAAATCAAGATGACGAAAATACAGGATTGAGATTATTATTTAATGAGCAAATAATCAACAATTAATATTTTAGTCCCACTTTCTCTCTCTGTTCTTTCCGATTCTTGAAAACCGCCGATCCCGAAGGGTCAAGAGCGAACACATGACATATGTGCGTTACCGACACTTGGATTGCACGGGATCCATTACCCTCCTCCTATCTTTGCTCTCCTATAGATCATCATCCCATCCGTCCTCCTCTCTCTCATGCGTTTAATCCTCCCATTTCGAGGCCACAGCTCATCAGGAGATGGGTCCATCTTCAAGAAATAAATGCTCCTCATAGAGAGCTCCAGATGCTCTTTTTTTCCTAATCTCCCCACCCGTTTCCATATCTTTCTTCGATTTCTCGAATTGGGTACCTCTCCTTCTCGGTTCTTGGGCGATCTGGAGATGGGTCCTTGCATAAAGCTGCTTCCTTGCTAGATTTTTACGCTCCTGTTGGGGTGTGTGTGTAGAAGGGGTTCGATTTTGGAGGGATTTTGGAGATGGGTTTCTTCGGAACTTTGTTGGGCTTCTGCGGATTTGGCGTGGGGGTGTCCTCGGGGGTGGTCATCGGGTATTTCCTCTTCATCTACTTCCAGCCCACTGATGTCAAGGTAATGCCTTTTCTCTTTTCTCCCCTCTTCCGTTTCTGTGGGTTCTTTTTGGATGTTGGGTTGTTTGTGATTTGATGTTTTTCCTGTTTGGAATGGTGTTTTGGATCTGTTCTGTTCAGATGTTTAATAGCAGGAATTGCCTTTTTGATTTGTCTAATCTTGACCTTATGTGTGTGTGTAATTTTTCTTCTTCTTTTTGACGCTTTCTTTGTTTGAGAGATGCCAACTTCTTGGAAGTGGGGGTCGTGACTATGAACGGAATACTTTCAAATTCGGTGGTTGTTTCTGCAGTGAGGAGACCAAAAAGGAACAGAATCTTAGGTCCTTGGGTTCTATTCCTGAGAAGTTGTTCCGGAGATCTTGCGCACGAAGACTGCTGTCAAAGTTTTTTAATCATACTTTTGTCTCAACAGAGAACGATTTCACGAGAACACTTGTCATTGTTAGGTTATAGGTTGTATGCCTGTCTTATTTTAGTGGCAAATTGTCATTAACCTTTGGCGTTATACTTATCTTGAGTTCTTGGTTGCCTGTGGAATGGCAACCAATAAAGATGTGTGAGTTTCTCTTGTTTTAAGCTTGTGTATCGGAGATTGTGATAAATATCCCTTGTTAGTCTATACAAAATCCAGATCTACGTTTTTCAAATTAGCTTTTGAGTTTGTCTTTCTTTGGGTTGCAAGTGGGTGAGTCTGTCATAGACGTACTAGTGATGTTTGAGTCGGTCATAGACCTATTAGTGATGTTTGTTTCTAGTTATGAACCCCCAAAATCCCATGGAGAGAAACTGGTTTCTGGTAGGAATTTTGAACCATCACTTTGAGTGGAAGATGATTTCTTTGTGTTCCAAGTTCAATTAGTTTGTTTGTTCATTCATCAAAAAGTATGTTACAGTACTTGTCCAGATTTTTGCCCAAGTTCTGTTGAGGGGGCAGGTAGCTCTTCTCAGTTGTACTATAACAAGTCACGCTGATTGTAGTTTGCTACCATGGATTATTTATTATGTAATATTTCATTTACGATTGAGTAATGCCTAAATGTTATGCATCTTTTAGATTGCCAAGGTATAGTGGATTTATCTTCATATGTAACTGTATACTCAAATTTCATGATTTTTTTCTTTTGGTTTGAAGGCTTACCTTTTGTTTTTTCTTGAGCTTCACCTACTCCTACTTAGGTTTGTTTTGATCTATGAATGAATTATCTTGCTGTTTTTTCAATCAGGACCCAGAAATCAAGCCACTTATCGATCAGGATTCAGACTCGTTGCAACGAATGCTTCCAGAAATACCTTTATGGGTGAAAAATCCGGACTTTGATAGAGTAAGTACTGTGGCAAACATAATCATAACAATTGAATGTCTATTTCTTGGTCTCTCTCTAGTTTTTTTATTGGTTTATTCTTGCCTTTTTTTGAAGGTTGATTGGCTGAATAAATTTATAGAGAATATGTGGCCTTACCTGGATACGGTGACATTTTCTAGTGTTATTCAAAGTAGTCTCTTTGCATTTTTCTTCTGTCAATATTTACCATTGATTCATTTTTAGGCAATCTGCAAGACTGTGAAGGAAATAGCAAAGCCAATCATAGCAGAGAATATTCCCAAGTATAAAATTGACTCAGTAGATTTTGAAGTTCTCACTCTGGGTACCTTACCACCTACCTTTCAAGGTAATAAATGCATATTTTACCTGCTTTTGTACACACTTTAAAAATTGCATTTTAAAGTGTAAATATTATATTATCATCTGAAATAGGTGTAAATATCATATCTTTTTAGTAAGATATTTTGCATATATGTTTCTGTTCGGGGTTTACACACATGCATTTTCTAGTAGCTGTTCCTAGTTCCACAGTCCGCATGTCACTTAATTAGTCGAGATTTCCAACTGCAAGAAACAATATATTATCACCAAAACCCACTACAAATGCACAATTGATAGTGGAAGCTAATAATCTTTGATAGTGTGCCAAGTGCTTTATTTGTGGAAACACAATTGATGCTATGTGTAAACACTAGAAAAAATACGGTATTTATTTTTATGATGTTCAAAACTCAAAGTATGTTCATTTATAGTAGTAGTTTTCAAAAGTCAGAGGATGAATATTGTAAGGTAGCAGTACATGGAATATGAGAGAGTAAAGGGAGGGGGGTAGACATCCTTGGAGTGGGGTGTTGATGTGGTTCTCTTGCAGGAGTCGCTTCTGATTATCATGTTAGGTAGGGATGTAGAGATAGATTGTTAGGGTTGGCTTGTATTGCAATCTGGCAAAGGGAACAATGGGGCAGTTAGGTACTAGTTCCGGGATTGGACGGAGGACCTCTGCAACCTAATTAGCTCTCGGAAAAGGTGGATTTTGCTGACCTAGTGGCAGAAGAAGAGAGATATAAGTGACATTGAGTGTGGTGTTGCCTTTTGTCTCATATGTGCTTTTGACGTGCCTCTTTCCTTGGATGTTATACTAGAAGACTAAATAAGAGGTGATGTTGTGGTGGTCAACTTTGAAGAGGTGGTTGATGAGTTTGCTTGGTGTATTTAGTTCAAGGCTACAGGTTTTTGTGAAGGAGCTTGTCCACATGGTCAAGGATCTACATGTTCTTGAACTTGTGGAGTTTGCTAAGACATTCTCGATGTGATACATCTCGTCGATGCCCAAAGCATTCTTGGATCATGCATTATTTGTGTGATCGTCTAATGTAGATATACAACACAACAAGAGTTGTGTTTCCATAACGTGCTGGAGGAACATTGGTAGAGGTGTAGATTGGATATATGAGAACAAGGAATTTAACCTTGAGGCTCCTCCTTTTTTAAAAGGAGAAAAGGGTATAACATCGAGAAAAATGCACATCCAAAAACTTCTATAACCACAAGTTAGAAGTATACAAAATTACAAAGATCAAGACTCCCATAGCATCTTTGTATGTTCTAGAACACTTATCTATATACATTTTCACACCATGAAAAATAACACCATTTCTCATCAACCATACCCATAAAACCACTGCAACCCAATATTGGGGTAAGAATCATGACCAACTGGTCAATCAAACCCAAAATGCCTTCACACACTCCGCCGCCATTGTGATCAGGTCAACCAACACCTACACATCTTTGGAGTTGTCGCAACCAAAGAAAAGTTGATCAATGTCCTCAACCACCTCAAACACCGCTGACAGAAACCCTCAATCCCCAGGAAGAACTTGATTTTTGTGAGCACCAGTCATTACTCGACCCATAATTAGTAATTAAAGGAAGATTTTGATATGTAAAGGAACTTTCCACCTCTATATCCGCTTTTACTACACCGACACAATCCTTGGGTCAAAAATTGTAGTAATATAATAGACCCTATATGCCTTCTTAATTGAGAAGCAACCATCTATTTGTGTTTAATGGTCATGCTCCTCAAGCATCTCTCCAACTATGGAAAGATACTCCATCAATGTCAAGAACTCCTCAACATATTGGCCCACCAACTCTGCACAAAACCGTCAGAACCGGCCACCACTATCCCAAAATTCACTAGTACATCTCCCTCATTCGGTACCAACATAAAAAGATGAGGAAGTAGGGATGCTAATCAAACAGAACATGTTCGTATTCGTTTGATAATAGTTCGAAAAATGTTAGTTCGTTTCTAAACGAACTAAACATGAACTTCAAATTTTAGTTCGATAGCTTAACGAACCGGACATAAACAAAGCGTATGTTCGTTTCATAAAAATCCGAGTTTGATATATGTATATGTGTGTGCATTTGTGGGTATAACTTCGTATTTATACATATGATAAATTTCGAGGTTAAAGAAATTGTGGCATTTATTGGTCTTTGTACCACTTTCATTTGAATAATTTCTTATTGTTACTGGTTATCGAACTTTATTATTGAACTCCAGTTTCGAACTTGTAAACATAAACAAGTTTTAGTTAAGTTAATCGTTAATGAACTATTATCGAATCGAACTCGAACGTTCGCTTTCTAAACGAACTCGAACATATCTTACCGAACATTTATCGAATCGAACTCGAAATTGAACTTTTAAACTTCCTTATCGAACCGAACTCGAACAATAGTTCGTTCGTTCCAGTTCAGTTCAATTAGCAACCCTAGAGGGAAGTGATCATAGAGTTCCATGGATGCTCTAAGCATCCATCTATAAATAGAACCTACTCCCACCTCTAAGAAACAACTTCAATAGAGGGGAAAACATGGGTAATATCATAGAAATGCCCATCCAGAAGTTCGACGACGCCCACACTATCTTGACTTGCACCGAAAGATTTGTCGAGGTACCATAGATGCCTTTCACCGACCTGCTCAGTAGATCTGAACCACCACCTTAGATGTGAGTCACTCACTTGGTCAGCAATGTCATATTTATATCCTTCAAACTCAACACCCCAAGTCCACCATCCTCCTCTAAAAGCACCACTGTCCTGTGCCTCCCCTTAACTCGCCCAAAAGAACATACATATCATAGCCTTTAGCCTCCCTCGAACCTCCATAGGAAGAAAGTGTGTTGATAGGAATAAAGTTGAGATAGCTGAAACATGCCTCAATCTTTGGCTCTCTCATCCCATAGGGAACATAGGCATATTTGTCATAGTTAATGAGTAGCTTGGACAACTGAGCAACACAATAGCAGCCTCCTTGTAGTATCGGTGTCACTCTCCATAACGAAAATGGTGTCATCCACATTGTCACATACTGCAATATTAACATAGGAAGATCCCCATAATTGTATCCGACAAATAAATCAACCTCCATTGCTTGGGTGACCATCGTAGAAAGAGCATCTGGCACCATAATGAAAAGCAGTGGCATCAAGGGCAAGGTCATCAAGGGCAAGGTCTTATTTGTCTATTTTGTTGGCATATCATTAATATTAAGAAACAAAATATCATTTATGTCACTGGCATGTTACTAATATTTCACCCAAGGAATTTGTTCTTTTTTTACAATTAAGATTTTTAATATGTTTTAATAAAAAAATGTAAGTATACGATGATTTACTAAATACATGTCTTAGTATGTGTTTTGTGTAGTATCGACATCTACGCCACACATGTTGATGGCCTGATATCCGAAACTTTAAGGCATGCAATTATAATTTAGAAGTTTAATCATGAATCAATATGTTGATATGATAAATACAACTCGTAATTTATAATACATATAAATACGAAAACATAAATTCTCAATATCAACTATCAAGCTACATAACAGTGATGAATATTTGCACAATATCAAGCCAAAATCAATAAATCTTAAATACAAATTTAAGATTGAAGACTCCAATAATCATTCTTTACACAATAAATGGTGATAAAAAGTAAGAATTATAGTTTTGAAGAATTATACTCCCATATCACACATTTTATAAAATTAGAGTATGATGCAAATAGGATTTTGCAATGGCGGGAAATTATTTTTGATGATGGAGATATTTGGTGGAGAAGAAAGTAGAGGGCGGGAGAGGAGAAGAGCGCCGGTTGCGCGAGAATTTGAAGATGAATTGTGAAGACCACGTTGAGAGAGAGAGAAAACGAGAGAGAGAGAGATAAATCTCAGTTTTAATATAATCTGAACCGTCCTCACAAATGCCTACCATCCCCTTTATATAAGAGGGTGTGATTACAAAACTAGAAAGAGAATCAAATTCAAATCCTAACTTATCCTGCCTCTAATTAAACTCTAACTAATTTACTAAAATTAGACTCTAACTAATTATCTACCAAAAACGTTGAGATTACAATCTCAATTTATTTAAATAAAATAAGAAAACTAATTAAAATAACTAATTAGTGACGAGAATCCCCAATTTTGAAAAATCTCCAAATCAGCCATTTGCTTTAATTTGATTTTCCCTGTCAATTTGGAAAATATTGCATCAATTCTCCCCCGCTTGAAAATTCATCACCTAGCGAATTGCTTGATCTTTCGAATTGAGACTTGACGATTTAATTCCAGCGTTCTTGATCCCATGTTGAAAGAACATATGTGGAGCAAACGACGGAATCCAGGTGTCCTTGGCGTGGTGGTTGGAGCCGCCATCTTCATCCTGGAAGAACATATGTGGCGCAAATGACAGTATTCATACGGTAGTTGCTCCCCTGATGTGGTGTTTAAGAAATTGATGGGGCAACTTCATCTCGAGCATCGTAGCCTTTGGAGAACCCATAACAAATGATTGGCACAAGTTTAGGATGGAAGGAGATGTGGGCAATGAACTAGACCATGGGATCCTTATATAGGTGAATCCCACATTCCTAATCCTAATTGGAGAAGGTAGCAGCCTTAATCCTTTTTTCTCAGCACCTTTCTTTAAGTTTTCTCACTCCAAGGGGTTGAAATGCAATTTTTTTATCTCTTCATTTAAAGCAATGCCTTTTAAGTTCCTCTCAACTTTATCCTTTAAATATAAATTATTGTGAGGAAGGACTTCACTGCAAATTTTTCAAATAAATATCCAATCCCCAGTTTTGTGGGATTTCGATCTTTGGAGAGAGAAGCACCTAATCACGTCGAGGGGTTCTTCTCTCCTTTCCAAGCAACGATGACAAATTGAGAGTAGATGGCGGCGTGACCTTTTCCGTGGAAGGTGGTAGTGCCGCCTTTGGCGATGCCGATCCCTAGATTTAGGGTTCCAATAGCGGTGGTGTGAGTGAGAACCTCGACTGTGACAACAGTCAGAGAAGAGAGGCCACAGGTGGCGGCGATCTGGGAAGTAGCAGCGTGGGGTAAGGCGATGGGACCTCGACGCAGGAGGGCCAAATCGGGGAGGGTGACACCACCCGTAGTTGCTCCTGCGATTGTGTTGTTTGGGTTGATGGACGCAGCAACGACTTCAGCTCCGATGCCGACGACCTGGTGAGTGCCAGTGGCTAGGGAAACATTAGGGTTCGTTTGGTTGCAGGGTTGGGCAGGGTTGGGTTGGGTTGGGATACTATTCACAGGGGTATCCCCTCCTCACAGTTTACTATTCACCCAGCCCAACCCAACCCAACCCTGCCCAACCCTGCAACCAAACGAACCCTTAGGGTTCGTTTGGTTGCAGGGTTGGGCATGGTTGGGTTGGGCAGGGGTACCCCTGTGAATAGTAAACTGTGAGGAGGATTGAGCCGTTTGGTTGGAGGGATAACCCGGTTGGGCCAACCCAACCCTGCCCAACCCTGCAACCAAACGGACCCTTAGGGTCCCTCCAAGTAACAGCGGGAACCATGCTTGTAGTGTGCATAGCATTGGCGCAAGATGCACGTAAGGTGGCGATGGCTGCACAAGCCTCTCGCGTGGAGGCGGTAGTCATACGAGCTGTTCGGGAGGCGGCTGAGATCGTGGTCGGGACGACAAGGTTCGTTGCGTTGATCCAACAATACCATTGTCATGGAGGCATTTGACTGGTACGTAGGGAGAGGTCGTGCAGCCGGTGGTAGTGGCGGTGACGCCCATGCCTCTTGGGCTGCAACAAAGAGGATCACAACGGGGAGTTCAACAACCTCCTCTACGTTGCTTTCATCGTATATGGGTATTGCTTCTTCCCGGACAGCAAGTTCACCCGTGAGCAAATCGAGAAGTTCGACTTCTCCATCCACAAGATCATTATCGAATAAGGGCCCCGTGTCTTCATTTTATTCTTGTACAACAGTTGTATCAAATAAATTTTTATCTTGAATGTAAATACCTTCATTTTCTTGGACGAAATCGCGCTGAATCGGAGAAACGACGGTATGATTTTTGTCATTGAGAAGTGATTTTTCCTTGATTGTCGTGCCCAACCATGCTTGTACCTTGACACTTGATAGGAGTCGATGATTGAACTTCCTCGAACGCGAGCATGAATGCGAGCCATGGGAGAGACGACTCAGACGAATTGCATCCTCCAATATGCTATCGGATTGTCGAACTGTAGGTACGATTCAGTTGCCATGCTCTGATACCAAATGATGCAAATAGGATTTTGTAGCGGCAGGTAATTATTTTTGACGGTGGAGATATTTGGTGGAGAAGAAAGTAGAGGGTAGGAGAGGAGAAGAGTGCGTCGGTTGCGCGAGAATTGGAGATGAATTGTGAAGACCACGTTGAGAGAGAGAGAGAAACAAGAGAGAGAGAGGGATCTCAGTTTCAATATAATCTGAACTGTCCTCACAAATGCCTACCATTCCCTTTATATAAGAGGGGTGTGATTACAAAATTAGAAAGAGAATCAAATTCAAATCCTAACTAATCCTACCTCTAATTAAACTCTAACTAATTTACTAAAATTAGACTCTAACTAATTTTATCTACCAAAAATGTTGAGATTACAATCTGAAATTATTTAATTAAAATAAGCAAACTAATTAAAATAACTAATTAAGGATGAGAATCCCCAATTTCGAAAAATCCTCAAATCAACCATTTGCTTTAATTTGATTTGCCCTGCCAATTTAGGAAATATTGCATTAGAGTAGGAAAAGAGTATGGTACAAATAGATGAGGCAAATTGTCACAAATTGCTCCCTGAAAGGTTGAAATCTGGCAAGGAATCTTGAAAAAAGGAAACTAAGCTCTCTAGAGTTGAGATGTGCATAAAATTGGGGGAAATGGGGGGACATACATTCCCCTTAGATATGGGGAGTATCGAATGGGGGGGGGTGGAAATATGGCCAACATGTGAGAGAAATAAAGAATAGGAGTACCAATTTCTTCTACCCATCGCAACAGAAATATCGTCGAGTTATTGATGATATTTTGGCCATGGTTAAGGGAGAGCCCTTGCATCCAGCCCCCCTCTTAGGTTGAAAAAATCACCCACTTGCCTAGCATTCACCAAGTTCGAATATGAAGTCGTCATACATCTCCTCATCCATCAGATCCACCTCATTGGGAAACACCCTGCAATGAAGACCATTCACCTTCCTCCCAACAATCTCAAATGTCGTCACGACCCCGTCCATTGTATGTATGCCTGCATGAAAGCCATCTTAGTGGGGGAAATGATGGACCTCAGCCACTTACGCAATCGGCTAGCAAGGTTGCAAAAAGCGGTAGTCGGTACTCGGTCGGCGGGGTCACCTACTAAGGATTAGTCGGCAGTCGGGAGACTAGTCGGAATTAGTCGGTCATTAGTCGGTTTTGAATTTTTAATTATTTTAAATATATAAATCAGTTTTTTATACATATATTCGTATATATATACATATATTTGTACATTTTATATGACATCATGATGAAACAAAAGAAGTAATTGACTTTAAATATAACATTAAGCATATTAGAATGTTTGCTTTTAAAAAAAAAGTGAAAAACAAAAAAAAATAAAAAAGGTTGTTGTAAAAGTCGGCCGATTAGTCGGCCGATTAGTCGGCCGACTAGGCCGACTAGTCGGCCCGACTAGTCGGGTGGACCGACTAAGGGCCGACTAGGCCTAGTCGAGTCGGCTACCCCCCCGACTCGACTAGTCGGGCCGACTAGTCGGCCTAGTCGGCCGACTTTTGCAAGCTTGTCGGCTAGCAAGTACCTTTGTAAAAATGAGATATACGACATTATACAATACAATAAGCCTAAAATTCTCTACTCTCCACGATACACCGTTATTCGGCTAGAGGAACAACACCGAGCATGCAAGCACTTAATGTCCATGTTCTCCAGATGCTACTCCTCAACCACCACCACCATATCCTGCTCAATCAACTCCCAGAATTCCCTAAAGAAAAAGGATAGGGAAACTGTTATGGTCCGAGGAAACATTTGCATTCAAGGAAAATACCGTAGTCATGATCTCAATGGTAGTGAAAGTTCTCTCATCAACTTAGCAGCATACTCTTTAAGGCGAAAACAATCGTCTGAAGCATCACACTCTCTAACTTTGTCTCCTGAAGGCAAGGCACTTCCATCTACCATGCTTCAAGGAGCAAACCCACTGCTCTCCTTTTGTCCGACAAATCCTAGGTCACGGACTTCCAACAAGCTTCGTTCAACAACATAGGGGGACACCCTCGCCAACACCACCCCCACACAACTATAGCTGCCTTTTAGGTGGGGTCTTCTTAGCAACCACCCCTTCCAACACTATTGTAGTTTTTGACTGATGTAAAGGAATCCCTGAGAGAGTTCATGGAGAGGAAGATGCAAGAAGTGCCATGGGTGATGGAGCAGATAACAAAAAATGCTAGGGCATTGTTAGCACTGGAGGTGTAGGTGAGGGGTCCCCTTGTCGTGGTAAGGGAGAATAATACAAAGAGGGAGATTCTGTGGGGTAGAGGTCTAGGTGACTATTTTTAGTAGAAAGGCGCACTGCTAGTACAAGATTCTTTTGTGGGGTAGAGGTCTAGGTGACTATTTTTAGTAGAAGGGGCACTGCTGGTACATGATTCTTCTGCCTTATAGTACCCAAGAGGTGGAGAAGGAATAACATCAAGATGTTAAGTGTGGAGGAGTTGTGAGAAAGCATGAGGTATAAGTAGCTCTGGCACAACTCTCGATGAGTTCACGATGGGAGTCATAAGGCAACCGTGTGATGCATAATAGATGGATGGTGAGTCAGTTGACAGGTTGTCCTAAGAATAGGAGGGAGGGCTCATGAAATCGGTTATGGAGGAAGATGTTAAGTTTGCTTTGGTGACCTTGTAGTACGGTGGTTTGTCGGGATTGGATGGTTTCCACTTTTCTTCTTGGGTGGGTCTCAGGACATTGTTGAATTTAATGTGCTTTATGTAGATCCTCGTGTTGGTTGTTCCTTCCAGATCTAAAGCCTTCTTGGATCATGCACAATTGGTGTCGCCATCAAATGAAGACGTGGGGGATGGAACATGCTTCCAATTTGACCAGCCTTTTTTGTTAGAGCTGTGATTTAAAAGGTTTGTGGAGGAGCATTGACATGTGTAGATTGAAGATACGTACAAAGATGTCAATAGTAAGCTCAGAGTTATGTTTTTGCCTGGTCAACTTTAAAAAATTCTGGAGAGAGCCCACTGAGGGGATGGGATTGGAAGCTAGGTGGTGGAGTAATTGGATATGTCGGAAGCCATTAGGGCGTTTTCGTGGCATAGGACATTGGAGGTTGGGGGTTGGGGGGGAGGCCGTAGTAGTTATCCATTGGTCAATGAGAATAAATACTAAATTGATGGAAAGTACACAACTTTTTTGTTGATAAGAATAATCTTGAAAAATCCATGGAGGGATTTGAACCCTGATATTTTGGATGGCATTAACACTGCCACCAGACCATTGTGCAACAATATATCAATATATTTTTCGAAAAATATCTCTATTTATAATAGAAAATGAAAATTTTTATGGTTTCCTTGCTCATGGGCATATTTAATATATTCAACATCGTGGAGAGTTGGGAATTTTAATTTGTTTCAATTTTAAGAATACAAGTGGAGTAAACAAAATCAATATACTCATACAAATAAATAATAAAATTGTTTGTTTGGCCAAATTATCGATGAAAGGACTTGCCTTGTATCTCCCATTATTGGTTAATACCTATAGCAGAAGTTGTTTGAGCATGCAAAAGATACAAGTTGCCTTTGTGTATGAAAAACACATGATTTTAGTGATCTCGATTGTTTTGTTACCTTTCTGCTGCTACTGTGAGATCATTTTAATGATCACCAATGGATCATTTTTCTCAACTGCTATGGTCCCTGACTTAGTTCTGATCATTGCATTTCTAGGATGCTCTATCATCTTTATATATTTTAACTTGTGGCAAAGCAAGTATATCATCATCATTGTCATGTCTGACCAAGGAGCCAGTTACATTAATACGTCTGATATCAAAAAGTTCAGGTATGAAGGTGTATACCACTGATGAGAAAGAGCTGATTATGGAGCCAGGCCTGAGATGGGCCGGAAATCCAAATGTCACTGTTGTGGTTAAAGCTTTTGGTCTTAAGGCTACTGTTCAGGTTATCATTTCATTTTTCTTGCTATTTGGTTTCTTTTATTTGCATATAAAAACTGTGAAATGTGATGGTGTTTGGCACATATTCCACCCAAATTAAAATATAGCTCTGTTCAAGCTTTCAGGTGATTGATCTTCAAGTTTTTGCCTTGCCACGCATTACATTGAAGCCATTGGTGCCTAGTTTCCCTTGTTTTGCAAAAATTCTTGTTTCTTTGATGGAAAAGGTATATATGATGGGAGGGTTATTCTGGATTATTTAAGTGTTAATCTTTTCAAATTAGAGCAGAATATGGTGAAACAATATATTAACGTATATTATCTTTGCAGCCACATGTTGATTTTGGCTTAAAACTTCTCGGGGCAGATGTTATGTCAATTCCTGGTCTTTACAGAATCGTTCAGGTACATCTATGTTTAGATGCTGCCCATATTTTGTGTTTATTGGTAGTGCAGTTACTTTATCATTTTTTATTCCCGAGCCATTGCGATTCCTTCTAAACTACAGATTTAGTTGCTAAGTGTTATTGACCATCTGAATCCTGATCCTAGTTGAGGTTTTAAAAACCGTAAGGTGCTGAGATGGTTGTATACCATAGAGGTGTAAGCCTCCTCACTTTCCAGAGAAAAATACTTGAAAAAAATAAAATTTAGGCACATGTATTTTATATAAAATGCTAGGAATGAGAAAGGATTCTTATTGTAACCATAGCTGGCACTGAGAAGCAAGTAGTTTTCAGTCACAGAATGGAAACTCAATACCCAACCTTATAGACAAGATCAAAATATTAGCAACTTGTGAAAAAGTTTTTTCAATAGGATGTATTAAAAACTTAACTTCTGTGCACACATCAAAAAGATGTCTGCACTGCCTAATTGCTTTGCTGAGGCTTTTATCCAGTCTTCAAAATAAAAAAGCTTTTAAAGATCAAAGGCTTGAATGACCATCATCCTCCATTTTCATTTAAGCTTCCATATCCTCTTCATGATTCTAGGTGGTTGTGCATCATTAGAGTGTATGCAATTCCCCAAAACCACTGCAATGCGGTCAGCTTAATACATTGGTCTTATACACATTACATGTCTACCTGCAAAAGTTCAGCTCAACAGTTTAGCTCTCCAGATACAAGCTATAAAAATAGCTTCGCTTACAAAGATAACAGGAGCAATCCACATGCATACAGCATACAATTCGAAAAATAACGTAACAAGCTGAGCACGATTGATATATATGCTCCAGCATGAAGGGTAGTGTTGAGAAGATCGCTATTCATAAATCCTAGGGGCTTATTGGTCATCTAATGTACGAGACGAATCTTGTTGTAACCCTAACCCTAGATCTCTCCATCTATATAAGGAGCCCTAGGGATCTCTTTTCTAATAAGAGAGTACAAGTCTATTTTCTACTGAATCCCTTTAAATTCACACTTTAAATTCACACTGAAGCTCTTAAGCATCCACTTCATAATCCTAAAATTTTAAATCACCATATCTGAACTATTGATGGTAATTTTACTACTTTCACTGAATTAGCATGTCTAGGTTTACCTTGTGTAGTTATAACTCTATCTTGAAACTCGAACTGACTCTATCATATGGTTGTGAGGAGGCTCGTATCAGTTGACTGGATAGCTTGAGCATGTTGACAGTAGGGGTTAAGGTGAGGGCCACTGCTGTGTCGGGGTTCTTGGATGGTGAAAGGAGGCTTTGAGTGAGGCTGCAGGGTGACATGGCAGCAGCATGAGCGACCTTTTGTAGGGCAACATGGAGGCTTCCTCGTGGTCAGGCAAAGCTTGGGGAAGCTTTAGAGTGGGTCCAAGAGGAAGGAGATGGTGAGATCTAAGTAGAGAGAAGGCCCTGTCAGGATTTATGGTGTTTTTAGGGGAATGAGGAACTTGCAAATGAGGACTATTTCTTGAGGCTGTGCATTGTCAATTCCTCGACATTTCAAGCCTTGGACTTCCTTGATCTACTTAGTTTCATGTGTTGCCTATACTGCATGTGGCCATAGTTCTGATGCAGTTTTCCTGAAGGTAAACCTCAAGGTGCATGCCTCGGTGCCTAGAGGCACGCTTTTTTAAAGAAATATGACCTAGTATCAACAATCTCATAAACAATTTGCTTAGAGGCTTGCTTTTGTTTGAAGATAATATAGACTTTAGTATGCCATTTATATTCGGAGGTTGACATTTTTCTTAGCTTTGGGAAAATTAGTTTGTTTTTTAGTTATAAGTCAAAGAACTGTTAATGTAGTATGGTGGACCATGAAGCTTTCTTTGGAAAAAGGATCGGACATTGACCAAATTGGACGGAGATAAATCAAGGGATGATGTTTGATTGCTTTGAATGTTCTGTTGATCGCTTTGAATGGTTTGGGGTCTAGAACAATATTTTGGGACAAATGAGAGTTAATTATTAGAGCCTAGACTCCTCTAATATAGAAGAGGGAGTTTAAGCTTAATGGGAGGATGTGAGTAATCTTTCCTTTTTCATTTGCACTGTTAAAAATGACAATCTGGAAGATCTGCAGGATGAAACTCTGAGAGGTATAGTGACCTTTCCTTGTTGCACTGCATCTCTGATAAAATAGCAATATATCTCAATGTTCTTGGTGCACTCATGGAAGATCAAGTTGGATCAGAGTTGTTGTCACAGTGTGAAGGGCTGGGAACCTCCGGAAAAGATTCAAACCTAGTAAGTTCACTAGTGGCATGGGTCATAGTTCTGGATTCTGACTGAACACTTGATTAAGCAGCAACAATGTAGTTCTTACTTCTAAGCGACGAGATTGTCTCGTAGATCGCATGTATATGGAAAATTAGCACGTTCTTCTTCGGAATAAGAATAAATGTCTAGATTCCCACTATAGGGTAAAGAGCCCTTTCAAGACAGCCCATATGCTGACTTGTCTTGTTAACGTCGTCAAACAATATTTAATTTAGTGTAGTAGCGATTGTAAGGTAAAGCAGCTTGTGCACTGAAGTCATGTATCTCGTGGAGTTCCTAGATGTTGTGCCAAAGACCTTGATCTGCTATACTACTTTCTCAGCATTAATGTCAATGACTCTAGTCACTCATGAGGACTTCTGTTATCCCCACACAAGTATTACCTTGATATCTAAAAGGAGGTTGATCTACCTGGTTGCAAGCCATTCTTTATATGGATGCATGTAATATCAAATCCTTAGGAAGTCATTATATAAATAGCAAGAACAATAGTGCACCGTGTATGTCTCCTGCCAAACAAAGAATGATCAGAAGGACTATGAGATCCTAGACTAGCAATCTCTGTATTGAGCATGTCAAAATTTATTGAGGATATATCATGCTATATATGGCCTTCCTGAGTCGGCATGCATATTTCTCCTTGATGGCGTAAATCAAATGACTAAGACAAAAATATCCCTTCTTCAATATCTTCAGAGGAAATTGTTTTTTTACATCAACTGGATTGATACTACAAAAAGAACAATAAGTGTAGATCATATCCTGGTCGCTGGAGAAAATGCCCCGAAGTAGTCAACTCCGTATGTTTGAGTGAAGTCTTTAGCCACAAGTCTAGAGCCGTTTAATTTCGCCATCAGGGATGAGCTTGGTGCATCTTTTATATAGAATATAGTAAACAGTTCACACCTAATCCACACTCACGATCCATTTATTCAATAACATGACATAAAAATTAGGAAATAGATAATGAGTCAATGACTTGATCTCTTCTTGCATGATTATTCAATATGCTTAAAGTGGTCATGATCTAGTCAATCTGGCAATGGTTGGATATTTTACCAGACCACACAATTTTATCGGGAGACCATTACAAGATCCAAGGCATTGTTTAAGGAGAATGTATAGGATAAGCATGGTACATGGTAGCTTATAATGGCTGATGTCGAAGAGGTTAAGAAGTAAAAGATGGCATGGGGACTGTTCGGTTCTTGTTGGTGTTTCATTAATAAACGGTTGATGATTAGTAGAGATATATATCACATGCTCAGGTCTATGCTCATTTCTTTCTGGTTCCTTTCCATTTTCGTAGATCCCTCCCATTTTTGATGCACGATCTATTACATCTTTTCACATGATGCATGTCATGTGTTGATATTGGGTTATGGAGTGGACAAACTTATGGATGAGGACTGGGATGTGGGCATGGAGGTTGCTAGTTATGTCGGCAATCTACTATTTTCATTGATATATGTTAGAAAATGGGAAGTGGAAGCGAAAACATGGAACAAGATAAAGAAAACTAAGAACAATGGGATTTTACGTGGAACCCTACTCTGTGAGGAGCGGGATGAAACCACGGGAGAAGCCCTCAAAGGGGCATATCTTGCATTGCTTTTGTCATCTGTTACAGGAGGCCTGGGGCTCCTTATATAGCCTCCACAGGGCCTCAAAGTCCCACCACTGGACAATGTGGGACTAAACAACTGGATGGGGTAAATGGATCTTCTCCAAGATCCATTTACCCTCTACAACTCAATAGGCGCTCATAACAAATACTCCAACACTCCCCCTCAAGCTGGAGCATGCAATGCTCAGCTTGGACAAACAGAAAGAGACTCAACTCAACGCTACAGGACACTACGGACAATATCAACCCAACACGCGCATTGCTGCAGTCGAGGACGTTGCTTCTCATGCCGTGCAGATGAGGAGGACGAACGGGCTGGAGTGTGAGTCAACTGAAGACTTGGAATCTAACCATCGAGTCTGAAACTGCGCCTGAAGTCTCCTCGTCGGAGAACTGGATCTCTCCCATCTGGTTTAGAGAATGGTGCTCTACTCTGGAGTACCTATGATACCACATGAAAACCCTTGCCCTCAATGGCATAGGGAATGGTCCTTTGCTCTGCAGTCCCTATGGCTCACATGAAAACTCTGGCCTGACAACAAGAAGAATGATGGGGACCACGAACTGAAGACCGCATACTCGTGCGTGTCTGAAACTGGACTCGGAATCAATCGTCGAGTCTTAACAACTGTAGAGTCTGGAATTTGAATGGTCTGTAATCTGAAGTCTGGAAAATCTGGATCTGCGACAGGACATGTGACTCTACATATACTCCCCCTTTCTCCCATACTTGTCGGAACATGGACGTCGACTAAGTTGGGAGAATACAAAATAATACAGAAAATTGGGGAGAAAATAAAAATAAGCTGACCACATATATTTCTTCGGTTTTTCTTGCAGATTTCCCCCTTTTCCGACTATTCCATTTTTTTATAGCCATGCAAGCATTTTTTTTGATTTTTTTTCCTTTAGTGTACGGCTTTTTACTTTGTACGCGTCTCTTTCTCTTTCTTTTTTTTTCAAAATACTTGCGCACGTTTTTTTTTGTACGCATCTCTCTCTCTTTTTTTAAACAAACATGACCCATTTGGGCCCAAAGAAACCTTAGCCCATTTGGGCTTTACAAAATACAGCTCTTTTTTTTACAAATAACTTGCCCCCCTCCTTTTTTTATCATCAGGCCCTCGGCCACATAGGGTGATGAATACTCATTCATCACTCTTTATTCTTATATTTTAGCTAGAAAAACCTTTGCAAATGCATGTATATATTTGTAAATATAAATAATTAGCAAAAGGCATGCATTGTGTAAAAACTAATAATTAGCATGTTTTTGTGCTAAAATAAAAGAATAAAGAACAAAAAGAAAAAGAGGGAAATATTTAGAATAAATATTGAGCGACCTAATCCCAAGGGAGGGCTCAGCATGGGCCTGACCGCATAAAAGTAGAGAGAGATAGTGGCTCATGTGTAAATATACCTGTAAATATAATAAATATATTTTCCTCTAAAAAATAGAATAAAATGACTTGTATATATTGTGTATATATCTATTTATAAAAATCAAAACAAATATAGAAAAATTAAAAAGAAAATAAAAATAGAACACTTGTAGATATTCATCATGTATATAGACCACTCATCTATATTTATTTAGCCTTATAAATAAATAAAATTAATCTCCAAAATTTTTGTAAATATTCTACTTTTTATGTTGTAAATAAATAAAATAAAAACCATTAAAACAAAAACAAAATAAAAAGAACAAAATTAAAAATAAAAAATAATCTTGTAAATATACCATGTACATAGATGTATATATGTATTTATTTACTCCTTGTATATAAATAATAAAAATAAAATAAAAATATCTTTTTATTCCTAATTTTATGATATAAATAAATAAAATATAAAATGGGGATAAAAATGTATAAAAATAACAAATAAAAAATCAATAATAAAATTTCAATATTGTATATATACCTATGTGTAGTACTATATTGTAAATACCTTAATTTTATTTTGAAAAATTAATTAAAAATCACCAAAAAATAGAAAAAAATAAAATAAACATTTTTCATTTTTTGAGTTTTTAATAATTCGACCATCCTCTATTTTTAAATGAATTTCCAAAACTTTTTGAGGTGGCCTTCTCCCATTGGTCCACGGGGGATGTTGACCCCTCGGTCAACTCCCCCCCCTGGACCACTGAGTCTCGGATCTGAGTGACCGACCCGACTTTGACACTTTCTACCCACTCGATCCGACAGCCAATTACCTTAACCCCGGGCTCTGATTACTCCTTGATCATCCCAGATCTTCGCCCGGGGTGGATCTTAGGGATCCGAGGCACGAGCGACTCACCCGATCCCTTTCTTCTCGGATCCCTGAGCATATAAAGCATCTCCTCCGGCGACCTTTTCCCGCATCTTTGGACCTCCCCCTCGACGCCTGTGACCTCCTCCACCTTGCCTGAGTGACAGCGGAGCGAGTGGGAGTAGCAGCGAGGCCCGGGAAGCCGGGAGCCACTGATCCGGCAGCTTTCGCCGCCGTGCGCCGCCGCGAGCGCGCTCAGCCTCGGGGAGCCGACGACCCCTTGCAGGCCATGACCCAGAAGCTCCCTGAGCTTCAGCCCAGTCGATAGCACCCTCCAGGTAATCTTTTTAGCCCTTAATCTAGCGTAGATTAGATTTTTTAGGTTACTATTAGTGTAGCTCCGCCGCCTCCGCCCTTCGTCTCCGTCTACCCATCAACTCATCCGACACCGCCACCACCTTCATTACCCTCCTCCGCACCTTCTCCACCTATCCATTCCCCCTGGCTCGCCCCGGAGCAGGGATATAGGCCCTCCACCTCCGCCGCTCGCCGGAGGACCGCCATATCGCCCCATCTTCCATCGTTTGCGTGCGCTGACGGGTCGAGGCAGTTTGCCCTCGACCCACCTTGCTTCCTGTGCAGGTTACGACGTCAGGAGCACCTCATCTGGAGGCCAAAAGCTCAGGCGCAGGAGCTCCAGGCCACCGCCGTCGCGGGGCCGTTCTGGTGGTTGTCCGACTCATTGGAGACTGCCATCAGCTGCGGACCTTCACGGCGGAGCCTTTCCGCGCTTCAGGAGCAGCAGGGGAGGGCCGTAGCGCGTGCATCGGGCCGGCGAAGCTCGCCGGCCAACTGTTCTTCCACCATCCTCCCCAGACGTCCGATCGACCTCGACGCTCCAGATCAGATCACGTCTGTCCATTCGCGGAGCAGCACTGACCGCCAGATCCTTTGAGGTTCGATCGCAACCGTCCGTTAAGCGCGGTTTAGCCACGCCGTTTTGCAACCGTTAGATCCAGCACGTGGCTGCGCCTCATCCGTCCGATCCGAGCCAGGCCCTCTTCGCAGACCCACGTCGCACCACAGCGGTCCGATCGTCCACGTGGGAGCGTCCCAGCCGCTCGATCTCGCCGAGGGTTCTCTTCGTTGTGCGCTGCGCCATTTCACCCGTCAGATCTGCTACGTGTCGCACATCCGGCCCTCGAGAATTAATAAAGGGGTAAATAGCTCTTAGGCCCCTCTAGTTTCTGCTTTTATTATTTAGTACTGTAAATGCATAGTTCAGTTCTTTTAATTTTGTAAATATTGCACTAAGGACCCCACTGTTTATTTGAATTGCACTTATACCCCTGCCAGTTGTGAACACGTGCATCGACACGTGAATATTTGGTGTTTTTGCAAATTCAGCCCTGTGTTTTTGACTTGTTACGTTTTATACTTTTATAAATAGGAATGACAATCAGGTCCCCCCAGGCCTGAGTCACGTGTATCGTGCGTGGCCGGGGGGGTATTTTGCATTTCTAACCCCACACTTTTCAAGCTTGTTATTCAAGGGGTCCAGGGCTTTATTATATTTGCAGTTAGGTCCCTGTGCGTTGTGGTTTGATTTTTATTTTTAATAAAATAGCAAATTAACTCCAAATTCAATGAAAATTGGACACATGGCTCTTGCCATGTTGTAAAATTTTCTAGAATTTTTGGGGACATTTTTGCTTTTATTTGATATTTTTAAAAATTCAAAAACAACCTTTTTCATTACTGTTTGACTTAAAAATTCACAAAAAAATATTAAAACTCATCTAAAAATTATAAAAAAATTAGCTACTGTTTAGTTTGTCTTGCTTGATTTTCTGACCAATTTTGGTCATTTTTCATTATATAAAACTAATAAAAATTACAAAACACTAAAAAACTCATAAAAATTCTAATAATTAATCTAAAAACCCAAAAAATAATAATTAAGGTGCCTAAATTTTCCTTGTTTCTTTCTCTTTACAGGAAAATTACCTCCAGGCTTATTGGGGACTTTTAGATATTTTATCTAAGTCCCTCAAGCTCGGCTGGACAGTACCTTCATTTTCTTGCATTGTTTTATTTTTAGAAAATTAAATAAAAATCATAAAAATCCCAAAAATTCACTAAAAACAGTAAAAATCATAAAAAACATAAAAACATTTTTCTTTGAATTTTTGATTGATTTTTAATGCATTAAATAAATTGTTGTGTTGACTTGTCTCCTTACTTTCCTTATTTAATTATTTAAAAATCCAAAAAAATATAAAAAGACTAAAAAACCACCAAAATTACCTTTTCTTTTCTTTTATTTTATTTTTGAGACTACTTCGTAGGCCGCAAGGCCATCTCGTGCTCCTTGTGTTCGACCCTGGTCGCTATACCAGGTTAAAATAATAGCAGGACCGCTACTTGATTTCGATTGATTTTATTCGCTTTTGGTGGTCTCTTTTTCTCGATTGACACACGAGCGATTGAGGTCGCAACGACCGCATGAGATATACCTGATCTACCTCGCTCGCTCGGTTTTCGTGTCATCAGCCCGCATCATTTTTTTTATTAAAGCCCGTACCCTTTAGGGTTCCTACGTTGGGAGCCCCCTTTCTTTTTTTTTTGGCATGCCCACCGCCTGGAGATTAGAGGCCGTCGTCTGGGCCCTGCCTGGCGAGATATGGGAGCAACGCCGCTCGGAGGAGCGGAGCTCGGCTGGGGGACCGTGCGGGTTTGCGGGACTGTGCCATTGAGGAGGGAACGACTGCCTGGGGTGAAGGGGGGGGGGGTCTGCTGTCGCTGCTGGAGAAGAAAACGGCATCGCCTTGGGTCTTCGGATGGTGGTGTCTCCTTGGGCGCTGGAGATGGGAGAAGGAGCAGGCAGAGGAGGGGCTCGCCGCTGATGGGCTGTTCTGAGCCGCTCGAAGGCAGTGCGGCAGTCGGGGTAGACAAGGCAGGCGGAGGAGGGGCTCGCCGCTGATGGGTGCCGCTGGACCGTGAGGTGGAGATGCGCGATCGGAGAGGAAGATGCGGACGAGCCCGCTGCTTTCGCCTGTAGGGGTAAGGGCTCGTCTCGCGGAGCCCGAAGCAGCAGGAGATGCGACTGACATCGGCTGGCGACCACCTGGAGGGTATGCGCTCAGAAGGAGACTAATCCGGGTGTGCGGTGCTGATTGGAATTATCAAAGGAAGGCCTGGCAGCGAGAAGATCGCCTGGAAGGTCGCTTGTTGGAGCCACGAGAACTTGGGCGACACAGAGACGGTAGCGGGATTGATAACGCCCAAAACTTAGGGTTTCAAGAAACCCTCGTTATTGAACTCGGAGATCTTGAACAATAAGCAACCACGATCGATCCAAAAAACTGAATCAAATCTCGAACAGAGATGTGAATAAAATTTCAAGAACAAATCCGCGAGAATCGAACCCGCTCTGATACCATGTTAGAAAGTGGGAAGGGGAAGCGAAAACATGGAACAAGATAAAGAAAACTAAGAACAACGGGATTTTACGTGGAACCCTACTCCGTGAGGAGCGGGATGAAACCACGGGAGAAGCCTCAAAGGGGCATATCTTGCATTGCCTTTTCGCATCTATTACAGGAGGCCTGGGGCTCCTTATATAGCCTCCACAGGGCTTCAAAGTCCCACCACTGGACAATGTGGGACTAAACAACTGGATGGGGTAAATGGATCTTCTCCAGGTTACCCTCTACAACTCAATAGGCGCTCATAACAAATACTCCAACAATATAAATGAATTATCAAGTTTGTCCATCAAATATGTTGCAAGAGTCAGTAAGTGGTTCTTGTTCAATCTTTAAGAGGAAAAAATTTACTAGCTCAACCTCAGAATAAGATCTTTAGGAAGGAGTTCGATGTGTGTATTCCTCCCAGCGGTTGGGGAGTGCAGTCCTGGAGTGCCTACTTCCACAAATGTCATTTTTATAGATCAGTTATCAATACAAGTCTCTGCTTGTACTGGCTCTCATAGTTGTAAGTCAGTGCTACTTTATGCATTTCTCACATCATTGGGACTGCCTCTGAACTTATGTTATATGTTCCTCTAGATCCTCGAGTCTTGACGTCACATTTCTTACAACCAACGAAAATTTGAGTTCTAGATAAAGGAAGTTTTTGCAATCTTAGATTGTCTAAAAAATCTTGTTGAATCGGATACATTTTGGGCTTTAGAGGATAGATATCTAGTGGTGGCATTGTTATCATGCAAACATTATGTACTTACCTAATAGAAGGCATGGGTATTGTCAGGTGCAAGCCAGTCCCGTTTATTTATGGATCGGAAGATCTTCTGGATTCTACCAACAGTGCTGTTTTTTTTTCACGCAAGATATAAGGGTCTGGGCTCTTAAAAACGGATGAAGTTTTAGTTGGAGAGCTCTTTTGTTTGTCTGTAGTGTTGCCAAAGGCACTCAGGGCGCTCACTTAGTAGCTTTGGCGAGAAAAGGATCCAGTGCCTTACCTCACCCCGCAAGGCATTTTCCCGGGATATAGCTCTCGGCTCGAAGCGCACGGCGCTCAACTCAGGTGCCTGAGGCAAAAATGGACTTTTTGCTCACATGTTGCATCTTTTGCCTTTTTTTAGTTCTTAGGTTAGATATGTGTTATTTCCAAACAGTGTCACACTTGTATACATACACATGCATACATATATAAATTACACACACTTACATTACACGTATTAGTTCTAAGAATTTCGTACACAATATGTTTAAATACACATACATGTACATGTATATGTACAGTATAGTTTGTGTATTTGGATTGAGAGTTGTTTGTAGTTAGGTGCTATACATGCAAACATATACATAGGGGTGTGCATGGTTAATGGTGTTGGGACACGGAATTGGCACCAACTTTTACCAACTCAGCTCCGATACTGATTGATGAACCATCGGATATGGATGCATATGTACAATCGACCATTCCCACCAAGGAAGGACGTGAAGAAAAGAACATCCATATATAATGGTGGTCGGTCACCTCTCACGATCACCGGAGAAGAAAGATCACTGTAAATTAAAATGAGTACAACTCTCTCTGTTCCATCGCTCTCTCATATCTTTCTTCTCTCTCTTCCCTTTCTCTAGGAGTTACATTGTTCTTGTGGTGGTGTAGAGGCAATGCCTCCCATCCCCTATATATATAGCCCAGTTACAACCTCATAGTCCTATTCACAATATGACTATAACTAGAATACAATTTAAATACTATTGGGATTAGGAGTCCAATTCCACTAGGATTCCTAATCCTAATTTGACTCCAATCCTAACAATCTCCCCCTTGAGTTGAATTCCATCACGATCTCTTCATCGTTCTGGTTCTGCACTGGGTCATCCTCATCATCTGCAAGTCTCGTTAGCAGGAACTCACCGCGTCTGGGCGATGCGCCCATCGATGGGTGACACGCCCATCGATGGGTGATACACCCATCCATGGGTGCCCTGGACGTGCAACCTTGCATGATCTCATGTCAGTCGTCACTAGCAGAATTTTTCGATGCCTCTGATTGATTCCAAGAGACCACCGTATCACGGCTTCTGAGGATTGTGCATCTGCTGCATCATGTCATCTCGTCGATGTCGAACCTCACTCTGATCCATCGTATCGTGTCCCTTCAACAACGCTGAACCCGGCTCTGATACCACTAGTTAGGAACACAACCCATCGGTATCGTCTCCTCTCGGATATTGGACCACTGGATACGGAAGAAGATGTAGATACGGATGCGGATGCGCAATCAATCACCATCACAGAAGTACATGAAGAAAAGAACAACTAGGTATAACAGTGGTCGGTCACCTCTCGCGACCACTGGAGAAGAAAAATCACTAAAAGAAGAACGAGTACAACTCTCGCTGTTCCCTCACTCTCTTCCTCTCTTCTCTCCCACTCCCCTTTTCTCCCTAGGGGTTACATTGTTCTTGTGGTGGTGATGGAAGGCCGTATCCCGATATATCGGCGATATATCGCCGATATATCGATATCGACATGGGACCGATATCGAAATCGATATATCGATATATTCGATTTCAGGCATTTTCTTCAGAAAGATTCCTAGATATAGCGATATATCGGCGATATATCGCCGATATATCGATATCGACACGACATCGAAACGATATCGATATCGATATATCCTTCCACGTGGTGTAGAGGCAATGCCTCCCACCCCCTCTATGTATAGCCCAGTTACAACCCCATAGTCCTATTCCTAATAGGACTATAAATATAATACAACTCAAATACTATTAGGATTAGGAGTCCAATTCCATTAGGATTCCTAATCCTATTTTGAATGTAATCCCAACAAATGGATCATATGGGTATCCTTCCCAGACCCATAAGGGTTGATCCTAAACTCATGGATATCCAACAAAGTATTCCGGATCGGGGACTCAATATTATTTGACCCATAGTATTGCAGAACTCTGGCCCTATCATCAATGGGTACCCATAGGTTGACCTATAAACTCGACCCTTGTCCTAATCTTGTTGCCCCTTCTTCTCGCCCTTCCAACGCGGTAGGTTGTAGCCGTTCAATAGTGACGCAAGTGGTTGGATACAGATATATCTATTATCTTATCTTTATCTGTTTTAAATACAAATATGTTGGACAGTGGGATATGCCCAGAAATTTCAGCCCCTGTTGGGCATTTATGCAAATAGACCTCTTTTGGACATGAGCAAAATTTTCCTAATCGTTCTACAAATTTTGGCGGTCAGAACCTTGCGAGAGACTCCATCTTTGCCCTCTTTGGTTGCTGCTGCCGTTGTGTGGGAAAATATCTAGGGCTCAAGCTTCTTCCCATCCTTTTCACCTTCCATTTACTTGGATCGGGTCACGGTTTGCTGTTTGAGATCACGCCGTGGGAGCATCAAGAAGGCGCAATCGTAGGCCTATCAAGGGGCAGTTGTATCTTGGTGACATTTCTCCACCATCTTGTTTTCTTCTATTATTGTTGGTGGTAATACTTTTTGATGCCCCATTGGGAAAGAGTTTGGCTTTGTGTAGCCACAAGGGTGAACATTACCTTTGTTGCCAACTGGTGGAGAAGTTTGATTGAGTCGATTCGACCCTGGGGTTTTTCCCTCCGATTTTGGGGGTTTCCACATTAAAATCACTTGTGTTATTGGGGTTGTGATTGCATGTGCTTGTGATTGTGTTGTTGCTCGTTGTTCTTATGTTGATTTTTTTAATCCCTCAAGGTGATTGATTCACGCTTCCGCAACATTGGTGTGATTGTTTCCCAACAAAATACTGATGCAGATGTTGACATATATGAAAATTATGTTACTTTTTCTTTAAAAATGGAGACATATATAGAACGTATACAGAATGGATACAGATAATATTAGAAATATTTTATAAATTAGAGGATGGGGGATGGTGAGTCGATTCATATGGAATAAATTTTGTATACTTAATTGGGTTAAAGATGAAAACAATCACGCACAAAACTTTTAAATTTTACATATTATTCCCATGTTCGTCCAACCCATATTTTTAAAATATTTTTGCTTGAGCATCGATCAAATACTTTTTGCACGTGCTAAACATGGGTGTGCACTCTAGTTCTGTTTTCGCTTTTATTATATCTTTGTTGCCTAAATCAAGAACTGATGATGCTTTCATATATGGTCGTTGTTTTGAAATTTTATAGAATGATAGAGCATTGAAATCCTTGATAATATGTCGATCACTTATACCTTTAATCTATTCGGGAGTTTTATTGATCAGAAGTTTCCTCATATATCCTGGTGAGAGTACCCACGGCTACTTTTAACCTATTCAAATAATCAGGGTACCCATTAGAATCGGGTATCTGTTGGAATGGGATGGGACGATCCATGACCCTGTAACGATGTATCTGGGTGTGTCATGTTGAATGGATCGGGTTACCGACCAGCAAACAACCCAGTATATACATGTAGACATTTATACGTATACTCATATATTGGATTGACTTTTAATTGTGGTGTAGGCAGTGTGTTTGTGCACACACGTGTATGCATATGTAGTGCTCACCCAATGAATCTAGCGCCTCATGCATTTTTTGGACTTCTTAGTGCTGTGGAGCGCCTCACGTTTTTAAACACTGTTCTTTTGTTAGGCACACTAGTCAATTAATGGATGCACCCACTGCCTTGAATTGAGATTTGGTATGTCTATATGCGAGGTTTTGGACTCCTCTTGGTTATGGACAACTCCTAAGAAACGATCAACATCTCTAGTCCATTTTCGTTATGCTGGTTAGGCTGAAGTATGTGATATAGGCTCTACTGTGGGTTATTATATTTTTCTTGGAAGTGGTTCTTCTTACCTTCTTAGAGTAATAACTTGCTTCAGTAGATTTTGGCCTAGTCGATTCGGCTACCCCTGACTCGGATAATCGGGCTGCCTAGCTGATTTTAACAAGCTTGTAGACCAATTCTTTTTGCCTTGCTCTAGTAGGGGCATACTTTTACAAGGCCATGAGTGATATTCTGCTACACCAGGCTTTCCTTACATCCACCTGTTTAGAAATTGATTGTCCAGGGTTATTTTACAATTCCAAAGACCACATATCTTTGAATTTTGTCAAATTTATTCATGTGGGTTTTATTTGATATCAGAATATGTTACTTTTAAATCAATGGGCTTCTCTATTATCTCAAAGTTGATGTCTACTAGGGCTTTCATATGCATGCAATGTCTTTTATCCTAAGGACGCAATTGGTTTGTTAATCCTATATAATCATTTCTGTTCAATATGCTTCTTCATTGGCCTGCAGGAAATAATAAAAGATCAAGTGGCAAATATGTATCTCTGGCCCAAGACACTAGAAGTGCCGATAATGGATCTTTCGAAGTAAGCAGCCTCATCCGTCTTTGGTATCGAACTATATCAATATTCTTTCTGTGCAACTTTTAAGGATTTCTCCATCATTTGCAGGGCCTTAAAGAAGCCTGTTGGGATTTTGCATGTTAAAGTGATCAGAGCACTTAAACTAAAGAAGAAAGACCTTATGGGGAAATCTGATCCCTATATAAAGTTGAAGCTTGCAGATGACAATCTTCCATCAAAGAAGACAACCGTAAAGCGTAGTGAGTTGAATCCCGAATGGAATGAAGAGTTTAACTTCACTATCAAAGACCCAGAAACTCAGGTTCTGGACCTCAACGTTTATGACTGGGAGCAGGTATTTAATGTCGTGCGATGATGTGTTTGTCAAATACTTCTCCCCTGTATGACAAACCTCTCTTTTGCTTTAGGTTGGAAAGCATGATAAAATGGGTATGAATGTGATTGCTATAAAAGATCTTACGCCTGACGAGCCGAAGACATTTACTCTTGATCTGCTTAAAAACATGGACCCTAATGATCCGCAAAACGAGAAGTCACGCGGGCAAATGGTGGTGGAGGCAACATACAAGCCCTTCAAAGGAGACGAACTTGAAAACGGTGTCGATGAAGATTCAACTGTCGTGGAAAAGGCACCAGAAGGAACTCCAGCAGGAGGCGGCTTGCTTGTGGTTAGAATAGTCGAAGCACAGGATGTTGAAGGGAAACATCACACCAACCCATATGTCCGCGTCATCTTCAAGGGAGAAGAAAAAAAGACAAAGGTATGCATTTCCCCTCTCCTTGGATGGATCCTTTTTCGAGAAAAAAACCGTGTTTTTGGGCATGTGGTGCATGAGATGTTTCTTTGGTATGCAGCATATTAAGAAAAACAGAGATCCAAGGTGGGATGAGGAATTTGAGTTCATGTGCGAGGAGCCGCCCACTAATGAAAGAATTCATGTTGAAGTCTATAGTAAGCCATCTTCGATCGGGCTACACTCAAAGGTATGTAACTCCGTCCATATTATTAGCTACCGCTCGCCGCGTAGTAACAATCTGACACTGACTTTGAATATACCCCGAAGAGGATATTGGCTGGATTTCAAGTTTCACTCTTTTTTCTTCAAAAAAACTTTTCAGGAAAGCCTGGGTTACGTTGATATCAATCTCGCCGACGTTGTGAGCAACAAGAGGATCAATGAGAAGTACCATCTTATAGATTCCAAGAATGGACGGATACAGATTGAGTTATTGTGGAGGGCATCTTAGACACTGTTCCTAGAGAAGGTGTTCGTCCGCTAGAGGTGTGTTTCATACCCATGTTTTTGTTTGTGGATGTGTTCTTCCCGAGGAAATAACGACATGGGCAGAGGGAATCAGTGGTGATTTTGTACATGTTTGTTCAGCAAGCAACTATTCTTTACATCTACATGTGTTGTCTTTTGATTTTAGTGGATCAACTTGTTCTGTTTTGTTACAATTTGATGTTCCAGCAACATTTGCTATACTCTGAATCACGCAAGAGAAGGTATTAAGAGAATGTGTGGTTATAGCTTGAGCATGCTAATAGCTCATATATGATGCGACCGACTGCTGATGCATATGTTGATCCAAATCAGAACTCGGATTGTATGATATGACTGACCATTGATACATGCTAGTTCTAAAGACTGATTAATAAGAAAATTACTATATTGTAATTGTTGGGAAAAATAAGAGTTATGTTTATTCTTTGAGCCCTAGACTTTCTTATATAGGGAGAGGGCCTATGGGCAAATTACATACGGTAGACAAACAAAAGGAAAAATAGATAAAAAAATACAAGAACATAAAATAAACTTTTACACTCCCCGTCAAGATGGAGCATAGATATCTATCATGCTCATCTTGGATAAGCACTTCTGGAAGGGACATCGAAGTAAAGCTTTGGTAAGAATGTATGTTGTTTGGTCTCTTGAGCTAACATGGGTTGTAGAAATGAAGTCTTTCTGGATCATATCACGGATATAATGGCAATCAACCTCAATGTGCTTTGTCCTCTCGTGAAATGCAGGGTTATTTGCAAAGAATAATGCAGCTTGATTGTCATACTTTAGTGACATGGGAAGAGGAACATCTATATGTAGATCTGTCAGAACTGCGCAAACCCACATCACTTCTGCACATGCTTGGGCCATAGCTCTATACTCTGATTCAACACTGAATTTCACAACTATTGTTTGCCTCTTACTCTTCCATGAGACAAGTGACTCCCCAACAAATATAACATAGCTTGATGTAGACTTTCTACCATGTGGGCACCCTGCATAGTCTGCATCTGCATTTGCTGAGATGATGACTTAAGTTACGTTAGTATCATATGTATAGCATCCATATGTACTTGACGAGGTTGCTCCATGAACTGGCTCACTTTATTTACTGCAAATGAAATTTCTGGTTTGGTAATAGTAACATAAAGAAGCCTCCCTACTAGTTCCATGTATCTCCTCCTGTCAACCTCCTCAGCATCGTCATCATGCATCTTCATGCTTGGATCCATGGGTATAGAAGCAGGTCGACATCCAATCATACCTGTGTCACTTAGCGAGTTAGTGACATATTTCCTCTGAGTCATCACAAGTCCTTGTTCATTTCTAGCAAACTCCAATCCCAGGAAATATCTAAGTACTCCTAGATCCTTAGTAACGAATTCATGGCCCAAGAATTGGTTCGCTCTATTTATTCCTTGCATATCATCTCCTGTAATAAGTATATCGTCAATATACACCATAATAACAGCCGTACCTCTGGATGACCTCTGTACAAAGAGAGAATGGTCTGCATTCGACCTTTTGAACCCTTGCTTCTCAAACAAATTTGAGAGCTTCTGGAACCAAGCTCTCGGGTTCTGCTTTAGGCCATAGATTGCCTTATGAAGCCTGCATACCTGTACACACTCCCTTCAGCAGTAAACCCAAGTGGTTGCTGCATGTACACTTCCTCCTGAAGATCACCGTATAAAAAAATATTTTTGACATCCAGTTGATACAGGGGCCAATCTCGAATCAAAACAACAGATAAAAGAATCCATAAGGTAGAATGACGAGCAACATGAGAAAATGTGTCAAGATAATCTACCCCGTATGTCTGAGTAAAACCTCGAGCAACCAGTCGAGACATACCTATCAATATTGCCATCCGCATTTTGCTTCACCGTAAAAACCCACTTGCAACTCATAATAGATGCCCCAGTAGGAGCTGGAACAAGGCTCCAAGTACCTCTCGACTGAAGGACGGCCATCTCTTCCTCCATAGCCAGACACCATCTACTATCAGCTAATGCCTCATGGTGACTCCGTGGAATGTTCACAGCGGATAAAGCAACTACAAACCTCCTGTCAGACGATTAAAGGTAGCATGAGAGGCAATCAGATATGACGCACATGACCTCTTCTGCTTTCTCAGCGCAATAGGCAAATCAAGTTCTGCATCAGCTGTACCACTATCTGTGTCATCCCCTACCTACGCCTGCTGAGAAATATCATCAGTCCCATCATTAGAATTAATGTTATCAGAACAAACCTGGGGCATGCTTGATGATTGGCCATGATCATGAGCAAGGGGCTTGCCGTCGACTGTAATGGAGTGGTAGAGGAGGAACCAGAGACGTGGAAGGTGGTGGAGGTGGTGGCGGTGGTGGAGATGGTAGTGGAGGTGTAGGAGCTTGTTGTGGTGCATACAAGGGTGGAGGAGGAATATAGATCTCATCGGTTATGTTTGATGGCACCAACTTGTCACTTGTAGGAGAGAAAAACATGATTGACTCAAAAAACGTGACATCTACACTGACATAATATCTTCAAAGTAACGGATCATAGCAACGATACCCCTTTTGAGCTATGGAATACCTGACAAAAACACATTTGACAGCCCTAGGAGAGCTTGTTAATCCCTGGAGACAATTGGTGAACGAATGCAATGGACCCAAATACACGAGTAAGGGAGAACAACTCCTTGTCAGGAAAGACAAGGGAGAAAGGTATCTTCTCCCCCAACACAGATGAGGGCATACGGCTAATAAGGTAATAAGCAGTGAGAACCGCATTGCCCCAGAACGAGTGCGGAGCACAACTCTGGATAAGAAGCATATGAGTGACATCAAGAAGTTGGCGGTGTTTTCTTTCTGCAATACCATTCTATTGGGACGTGTAGGCACAAGTTGTTTGATGAAGAATGCCATGGATGAAAGAAATTGAGATAATGTTTGAGTGCAGAATTCGAGGGCATTATCAGTTCGCACAATTTTGACAGAAACAGAAAAAACATTCCGTAATTCTTTAATAAAATTCATAATAGTGATGCCCGCTTCAAATTTATTCTTTAACAGGAAAACTCAAGACAAACGACTAAAATCATCCACATCAACTAAATAGAACCTGTGTCCCTGATGATCAGGAACACGACTTGGACCCCAAATATCAATATGAAAAAACTCAAATGGAGAGCTACTGCTCTGACTCTGACGACTAGGGAAGACGGACCATTGATGCTTCCCTAACTGACAAGCTTCACAATTGAACGACGAGCTGGGTAAAATTTGAGGAAGGACGACACAATTTCTGAAATGGTAGATGACCGAAGCGCAGATGCCATAGATAAGGAGAGACAGGTCCAGTGGAATGAGATGATGCTCCAGCATAAGGTATATGAACTAGTCGATACAGCCCGCCTTGCTCACGGTCATGTCCAATCACGTTGCCCGTGAGAATGTTCTGAAACACAAGAGATGATGGATCAAATATTGCTCGACAATGTAAATCCTTAGTAAGCTGACTAAGAGACAGTAGATTCATAAAAAAACTAGGAGCATGAAGCACATTCTGCAACTGCATAGAAGGTGTTAAGGCAATCTGTTCCTATCCTGTGATGGGAGAATGAGTCCCATCTGCTATGAACACTATCCTTCTTGGTAAACTTGTAGGATGTGAGCTGATGTCTGTCTCCACACAAATGATGTGTGACACCTGAATCTACAATCCATTCTGAGGTACCTGGACCGTGGTAGAAAGTAGAAGTATGAGCATTACCTGAGGAACTAGCTTCTGTAGTCGCAGCAACGTCCAAGCCGCTCTCTGAAACGGGTGGAGGAGTACTAGCTGGAGGCATGATATCACGCAGTCGAGACACAAGTTCTTCATATCGTGGATCCGACGCGGGTGTAGCACCATGATGCTCGATCTGTTCTGCTGCACGGCAGATGCTGGGAAATCATGCTTGGAGTAGCATGTATCTTCTGTATGACTAGTCCGATGACAGTAAGTGCACCGCGATCCACGACCACGGCCAACCCTACCACGTGGTCCACGTCCACGAAAATGAGATGGGTTGCCTCTTCCGCGAGAGGCCGCCATAGCAGAAGAATTTGGCACAGTAGTAGGGCTTGAGATGTTGATTCGGCTCAATCTCCGAAACGTCTCCTCCATGGGAGGAATGGTAGCATCTGCCTGAATCTGAGAAGAAGCAACCTCATATTGTGAGTCAAGAGAGGCTAGAAAGACTCCCACCATCGTGACATTCCGATATGTCTTCAACTGCTCTGGAGTAGCCGTGAGAGGCATGAAACTATGGAGCCTCTCAAACATTCCCCGCAATGCAGTGTAGTGAGCATGCAGGGGTCGACCATTTTGCTTTATCGTGAAGATGTCATGCTGGAGTTGTAGGATTTGTGTCTCATTCTTGGCTTAGAAATACGTGGCAACAAGGATATCCCACATGGCTTTGGCAGTAGGTTGGTGCAGAACATCATTAGCAATGTCTGGAATCAAAGTACCAAACAACCAGACCTGAGCATATGCATCATCAACCTCCCATGAGGCATACAACCCTGTCTTCTCCATTGGCTTGTCCTCGGTAAGAATATGTTTCTTACCCATTGATTTCATTAAGCTCATGAACTGCATGGTCCATAACTCGTAGTTGGACAGACCCATCCATCTTCACAATAGGCGCAAGACCTCTGAAGGCGCCTGTGGTGGGGATCTCTACTTTGCTTTCTGACATAATGACTGGAGACAGCAAGGGTTGTAGACAAGATAAACTTTTGTCTACACTGACATGACAAGGTTTGATTGTATGTGTAACTTACACAACCAAACCCATCAACCTGGACGGCGGGCGAAGGGCCCCCTAGACAGGGAACGCTTGAACCCTAGGGGGGCGGGACCCTAGGGATGGCAGCGGCACACGGGTGCGCCTAGGGTCGGTGTACAATGGGACCCTATGGTGCAGGAGCATGGCGGGGGCCAAGCCGTACGAGGGGCGAGGCTCACGGCATCACACGGAAGGTCGAGCCTTAGGCGGCTTTAAGGTGGAGGGCTAGGTTTAGGGTTCGATACGAGAGTTTCAGTCTAGGACCGTCGCTCTGATACCATGTTGAGAAAAATAAGAGTTATGTTTATTCCTTAAGCCCTAGACTCTCTTATATAGGGAGAGGCCTATGGGCAAATTACATACGGTAGACAAACAAAATGAAAAATAGATAAAAGATACAAGAACATAAAATAAACTTCTACAGTAATCCTTTGACAGTTAACCAAAATGATTTGACATGTAATTATGAAATAGTTAGGGACACGTGCTAGGGATGTACTTCGTGCATAGGACAAGAAGAAAAATGTGGGATACAATTTCAGGCTTAGTTCTTAACTTAAAGCATGCATTGATTAAAGATACCTGAACATTTGCATCTACTAGAGACCGGACTACAACGGAATCAAGGAGATATGTATAAGCTTACAAAACTTAAACCCTATTTTATAATGTAAGAATTCGAGCAACAGAAAACAGTCACCGGAGGCTCTGAATCGTGTTTCACTGCGCAGCTGCGTCCTCGATCTGTAAGAGTTGTAATCTGAACAGCATGCGCCTGTGCCTGTACTCGATTCAGCACTTCAGCAAAGCTTACTAATCAGCACAATGGGCTCTTCAAGACAAATAAATTTACAAGATGTTTGAGGTGGGGGCATCTCATGTAAGCATCCTCTTGGGGTCGTGAATGTGGTCCGCGCATCCGGATTGGCTGCATACCGATTCGAAAGCCTGCGCACACACGCTCGAGAATCCTGTGATGGCCTGGAAAACGTTCGGGAATCCAGTCTGCAAGCTGTTCAAGGTCATTGCACGTGTTACACCCGCGCACTTGTCATACTTCGCTTTCTCCTCTTCGGCTTTCGCCTTCAATGCTTCCACCCTTGCTTTCTTGTCAAGGACAGGATTTCTATCAGAAGTTGGGTCGTGACCGTACCTGCTCTCCAATGACCGGAGCTCAGCTGTTCGTTTCTCCAGCTCCTTGAAATTTGATTCTGATCTCTTCTTCAGCTTGAACTCTTCGACTTGCTGAAGGACTATGGCATGAATCATGGACAAGAAGCTCTTGATGCCCTCCGAGGCCACCTTGTCGGGAATCCTGTCAAGGGCGAGCTGCCATTCATCACAGAAGGAGTAAAGGTTGGAGCTCTCCTGGGCTTTCGTCAAGGGGTAGCTGTGATGGAACTGGAAGAGTGAGAGACGCAGCCAGCCAGTGAGGGAGTGGATGTAGTCTCGCTGTGACCGGACGAGGCTGCAGAAAGTCGCGTGCCACTGCTGGACCTCGAGTTCCAGCTGGACGGTGGACTGCCGGTGGATCTCCGATGTGGGGCCTGTGCCCGTCTTGCTATCACTGAGGAACTCAAGCTGTTGGACGATGTGGATCTGAACTTGGTGGCACTCGTACATGCTCCGCCACATGCTTCTCAAGCTGCGTCATATAAAATTGTGATTATAAGCTCATCTAAGGAGGATATGAAGACAAATTAAATAAAGTAAATGCTTTATTGTGTTTTAGCGTATAAGAAATTATAGGTGCATTAAGCATCTACTGCTATGATGAGTGGAACGACTGACCAAAGAAACATGATTTTACTCCAAAAAAATAAGGACCTAACAAATTATATCATGAGAATAGTCCAGAGGACCCGTTGTCTGAGTTGACTCTCGTATTGGCCTTTAGGAACTGAAACCAGACATCACACATTGAGAGGAAGTACGAACCACGACGTAATTGTAGTAGGATATCAAGATCAAGAAATACAAAGCACTGACCACTACCTAAGGTCTTGAGCAAACGAGTTTCAAATTCACAGATTCAGAATATGAGCCACCTTAGCACCCTTCAGATTTTCCTGCTGTTCATGGGGATTGTCCAAATGAATTCCAGCGTCCAAATACATTGCAGAACCATATTATACGCCTCTCTCTTGTTTCATCGTCGATAGGAGATATACCAACTCCTTGTTTGAACAAGCACGCAAGCAAACCTCAAAGGGCATATGAATTTGCGTGTAAAATGTTTCTCAATGGAAAGGAAAAAGCAGTGGAGAAGATGTGAACACTGCTGCTGGCTATGATTGTCTTCACTTTCTTAACTTGAGAAAAAGAAGGTTTGAGTTACATAAACAGTCCCACGGTATTAATGGATCTTATAATCTGCATAACACAAAACAAGTTAGAAGTTGGGCATAAAGATCGTACATCCAACTTGTTCACATTCTTCTTAAAATTGATCGTAAGAAGCCCCTTGGTGTAGATATCAACACTTGCTCTTCTGTTTTTTACAAATGATAGCACAAGTTCCCTTCAATCAATGCTCTCTTTTATGAAGTGGTAATTGATCTCAACCTGTGTAGTTCTATCATGCAAAACTAGGTTATTCGTTAAATTTATTGCGCTCTTGTTGTCATAGTATAATCTCATAATTCCAGTGTCTGATTATTACGATTATGATTTTTCTATTTTAAAAAAAAGAATTCTAATATGGTAGACTGGAATCCATGTAATCCGTGAAAGAGATTTGATCAGATTTGATCGATTCTCATTAGAATCTTGATTGATTTTTACAATAAGTCTAAGATTGAATTTGTGTCTATTAAAAGAGTAGACGGGTGGAGTTTTTCAACACTAGCAGATACAAGAGAAAAAAAAGAGAAGTGCATGATGAGAGTGAGAGAATGAAGAAGAAATATTTATTGTTCTTCATGGTGATTTTTCTTCTTTGGTAGTCATGAGAGCTGCCTGACCACAATTATATCAATTGTCTTCTTCACGTACTGCCTTTGTGGATGATTATGCATCTGAATTTACTTCCAACAACTAGATCAGAGCTAAGTTCGATGTCGACGAGAGGAAACAGCACAATTGATGCTCATTCTTTATCAGCGATAAAGGATCTAAACAGTTAGCAACAGAATCGTGCAAGGAGGCATGACAACTGTTCTGATGGTAAAGTTCATATCGAAGGGTGCATCATTTTCTGTGGAACCATTCCATGGGAAGAATATGACATCAAGGTTGAAGAATACAATTATCTTATGAAAAGCTCTCTAGGAAATAGAAAGAACATTACTTACACAATACTTGTAAACAGTCAATATAATTGTTCTTGATGAACAATATTCTTCGCAAAGGCACCAGCCTGGATGATATGACAGAGGTCTGGAAAAAGCTCAAGGGATGATACAAATCCAGATTTGAGACAACATGTTATGCTGAAGAAGTTGTATGGTCTCAAGATGACTTAGATGACAAAACTGGATGTGCTCTTGGATGCATATGTTGGTGACAAAAGGCATAACTTATAGATCAAGGGAAGTCATTCAGAGATTGATTTAAATCATGTAATTGAATTAGACGATTCTTCTGTGACGAAGAGGGTCAGAAGATCGTTGATTGTCAAAAATGTGAGGAGAAAAAGAAGAAAGTTTGTAATTCAGATTTATATCAAGATGATTCAACCACAGCCTGTGAGAGAGACTTGCTAACACGCTCAAGAGAGATGAAGGTAGATTCAAGATGACTTAGAGAAGGCATATTCAGATCATGTGTATTCCTCCAAGGAGGAGTTCAACACATACCTGATATGTAATGATGGCATGGCCAATATGGCAAGTGGAGAGGTTCACCTTGCCATAGGAGTTGGATAGCGCAATTTTGCATGCCTTATGGAGCGGTGTACTGTGAGAGAGGTTTGACATGCGCATGCATCTAAAGTAAATTACATTTTGTTGGGAACAATCAAGTCACTATGACATCAACTTACAACTAAACGGAGAGTTCTTAAAGAAAGTAGAGGACCATGTGTAGTGATGCGAGGAATGGAAACACCAAACAAGGTATACATGCCTGAGGAAAAAAATCACAACAGGTGATGAAGCTCCAATTTTTCCTAGGAATAGTAGTATCAAAAGTGAGCAAGATTGCCATCATCTCTGTTGTAGAAGCATGCAAAAGTAACGAGAGCGATTTGCTTTAGACAAATAAGGCGTGATCCATATCCCTCGGTGGAATCGTAGTCTAATCATCACCACTCTGAGCATTATAAACTAGCATGCAATAGATAAATGTAGTTCATATAACTCGTTTGGAAATCATCATTCAAGCAAATATTTTCCATGTCCGTATAGTAAAGCTTCGAGTCTTTGTATTGTTTTAGTAACATCCAAGGTTGCAAACAACGGTATGCGGTATATATTCGGTAGGGTCACTGATTACTGATTAAATAGTATGCGGAAGTTCAAACAGGTTATGCGGTTTTGCATTGTTTAACTAATAAAAAATTATTACATATATATAACTAATAAAAAAGTATAAATAAATTATAAAAATATAATCACACCATCACAATATAGATCAAATATTGTTAAAATCAAGGAATTTTATCATCCAAATGACAAAAATAGATAGCATAAACAACTAGAATCCATAGTCAGATGTCAAAAAAGACAACATAAACAATTACAAACTACAATTCATAGCATGGGTACAAAAAAGTCATGGATAACACAAAAAGGCATGGCATTCATTCATCCAGAATATAATGAAACCATTGTTAGTTCATTCTTTATCAGACTCGCCATTAAGCAACATTGGCTCTTCATCTTCATCCTCATCCTCATCTATTCCCTCATTACTAGCTTCCTCATGCAAAGTTTGTCCATATGAACTTGAAGCCCTCAAATGTACACATTCACTCCTCCTTAACTCAAGTATGTTTTCAGCTCCGCATGCCCCTGCAACTGAACCGCATGTAAATCTTGTGCCAGGAAATACTTCATCTTCTTCACAAGTTGCATTTGAAATCCATGTCCTTGCATACGAGTGATCCTTTGAAGAAGGTGGGTCCCTTCTCTTAATTCATTGTGATCTTTGATCAATGAATTGAATTTAACAAATACTAAATCATCCACCCTCTTGGGATCCAATTTAACTCTATTTTGCGTATGAACCAGAAGTGAATGATTCACACAGATAACAATTTTGAAGTTGAACTAGAACAATAGAAGCTTCCACTAGTCGGTTTGAATAGTGTTCACGAAGTCGATTGCACGGGCCGCATATGCCTGTGCGACATGTAGACCGAACTGATTTCATGAATCAATGAATTACATGCCATCCATGCATATGCGGCTCGCATATGCTCCGCATATGTCCCGCATACTGCTCTAGCATCTCCAACTTTCCAATCCTCTCATTCATGTGCTTAATTCCGTAGATCTGCCTCTTCCTCCATTCAAATGTAAGAATATAACATGCATTTGTATACAATTGCAATGCATTATACCATTATATATGCAATGTTTTATGTCTATCTCATGCATTATTTTCATAAGTATATGCATTGTATCGTCAAATATTTTAATATATGTTGATGGAGGTTTTGCTCATGTAGTGCATGTATGTGTAATAAAATTTTGTTATTATGAATCATCTAATGTGTGAAGTTTTTTATGGCTAAATATTTTTTGTGATTAAATGTTAGCAGTGACTCCCACTTTAAAGGACCAGGTTCGAATCCTACTAGTGAAAAAAACTAAAAGCATATACTCAACCATCTAACATGAGTTGTTTTTCTTGTATCTTCTTTAACTCCACTTACATACATAAATTCAACGGCAATGTTATTGACAGATATTTATTTATTTATTTTTAGAAAATGACGTAGAACCGCATATACCCTGCATATCGCTTATTCAGTATTCAGTGGCATGTCCGAATGCATACGCATTCTGATTTCATGAATCATTGGTTTGAATATTTAAGTTGTAGGAAAATGATACATGGATGATGTGGCAAATTTTCAAAATCATGCTTTGGAATGAGGTATATGAGTCTTAGGCCTTACAAAACTAGGAATGCAGCCTCATGGTAATGAACAAACGCACGAACACAATACTAGAAACACAATTGAAAAATAAATGGGTATAACAAATTTGAAACTTATAAAAAAAATAAAAACGCTCACCAACTGTTGCGGGGAGGGGAGGAGGCGAAGGCTGGTCTGTTGTGGGGAGGCGATGATCAGGATGCCCACAAGGAGGCGCTACAGCAACGGGCAACATGGGGTCCTCAACTACCAGGGCTATGCGTTTGTTGTCGCCGCCCCCATGAGGGTTGCTGGGGGAGCGAGGGTTAGGGTTTTCATGGATTGGGACGCGGGAGTGGGGGTGGAACGAGTGAGTCGGGAGTGGGGGGTCGAATGAGTGAGTCGGGGTTTTTGTTCGACTTTTTTCTATTTTTTAAATTAGATTTTAAACGATCGTTTAAGTGGCACACCTGCATATGAGCCGACTTTGATTAGTCGGTGTGGTCGAGGGCCTCATGCGTTTAAATGGTCGTTTAGACCATTTTTTGCATCCTTGGTAACATTCAAGACATGCATATTCTCATTTCTACTGTCCCATTGTTTTAGGAGTGCAATTGCATGAGGTCTTACAAATAATCACTCATACTGAATAAATCTTACAACTGATGAGACATGTACTCTTGAGCGTTCTCAATTGAAATTGTCTGTCCATCTTTCCACGTAGATACTCGATCAAGCTGAATAACAGTTTTAGTACAACCATGAATCGAGAACAATCATGGATAGGCATGATATAGTACTTATAGTCATTCTGAGGCACAACATTGTATGTGTCTCAAACATCAGAACACAGGCTCAAATATATCATTAGACCCCCATTTAAAATTTGGATAAGAAGCACACATGTGTTTAACCTACAAGCTCAAATATTTCATCAGACTTCTATTTAAATTTGGATAAGAAGCACAGATGTGCTTAATCTCCAAGCAAATATGACAAACGAATAGTCAAATCCAAACTTCCAAAATAATGATGGAAACTACTTTTTGAAAGTTAAAAAGGAATATGACCTAGACATTTATGCCATTACATAACAAGCTCGGTATTACTCTTTCACATCTTCTTTCTCTTTTTGCATTCGCTAAGGTAAGCACGAGCTTAATAGGAAGCCGCTACAGACTTTAGGAGAGACGGATCTTCTAAGTTCTAGCGTATCACCAAGTCGTGCAACACAGTACAGTCACAAAAAAATCACACACAATTTAACTTCTTAGTGATCCTACTAACCAAGAGAAAGTTAAGAGGCATATCACGCACAAGATGACTGTTGTGAATAAGAAAATTACTGAGAAGAGATACTCTCTTTACTGACAACAATAACATGAGTTCCATCTGCAATAGACATATTCTTTAGTAAAGGCTATTTTGCAAGCATGAAAAAGTTTCGGACCACATGTCATGTGATCGTGGTTAACATTATTAATGTCATTATTATATTTCACCATCTTTGTACAATGTCATGGGTATTCATATTACTAACATAAATATCTAAATCTTGAATACCCCCAATATTAGCTTGGTCAACTCTCAACGTTCAACTTGGACATTTCAAATGATAGAATAGCACCAATGATCAACCTTGTAAAAGTCGGATGATTAGTTGGCTCAACTGGTCCAATCGGGGGGAAGTGGGGATTGACCTGAATAATGCTAATTGGATGATTGGTTCGACTTCCTATAGTGGGGGGCCTAATTAGTCGACTGACTTTTTTTACAAGGATTTATAACTTTGTTTTGATTTCTTAAAAATATAATGATAATGGTATGCTTTAATGTTAGGTGAGATCTCAATTGTTACTTTTATTTCATTATGATAGTGTTGAGAATGCCCAAAACAATATAGACATATAAGAAAATGTGTGTTAGAATTAATTTATATATTTGAAATGAATAAAAAATATAGGGCCGACTAAATCTAACAAATTCGATTAGTCGCCTACTATCAACTAATAAACAGTTAATGACCTCACTGACTAGTGAATACCGTCTACTAGGCATGCAAACAGATGGATACGGATACAGATTTTGGTGTTACCTTATCATTATCCATTTTTAAGTATGAATAACGATGTGGATAGAGGATATTGACGGATATAAAAGCTAGGTTACTATACAACAACAACAACAAAGCCTTTTCCCACAATTAAGTAGGGTCGGCTACATAGATTCTTCGCCTCCATTCAGATCTATCTTGGGTCAATCTCGGACTTATACCCAAAAAACTAAGATCCCTTCCTATAGTCTCTTTCCAACACTTCTTGGGCCGTCCTCGCCCTCTCTTAGCCGGCTCAACATCCCAACACTCGCATCTCCTAACTGGTGCATCAGTCGACCTTCTTTGCAAATGACCAAACCATCTTAAGCGGTTTTCTCGCATCTTATCCTCGATCGGAGCTAACCAACTTTTTTTCTGATTGCATCATTCCGAATCCGATCTTTACGTGTATGTCCACACATCCATCTTAGCATTTTCATTTCTGCTACAGCCATTCTCTGCACATGTCTATGGTTCACAGGCCAACATTCAGAACCATAAAGCATAGCAGGTCTCACAGCTGCTTTGTCAAACTTTCCTTTCATCTTTAAAGGAATTTTCTTATCACAGAGAACAACGGAGGCTCCTCTCCACTTTAGCCAGCCTGCATTTATTCTATTAGTAACATCTCCATCAATTTCTCCATCATGTTGCAAAATAGATCCCAGATATCTAAAAGAATCTCTCTTCTGAATGTTATCATCACCAATCTTCACCTCGATTACTTCACCATTGCTTCCACCAAAGGTGCATTCCATATATTCCGTCTTAGCCCTACTTATCCGAAAACCTTTAGTCTCCAATGCATGTCTCCAAACCTCAAGCTTCTCATTTACTCCATCCATAGTCTCGTCAATCAACACAATATCATCAGCAAATAACATACACCAAGGTAACTCATCCTGAATGTGACTTGTCAACTCGTCCATAATCAAAGTAGAAAGAAACGAACTCAAAGCTGAACCTTGATGTAAACCAATGTTGATATCAAAATAGTCGGTCTTCCCCGTCGGGGTCCTTACACAAGATAAAGCCCTATCATACATATCCTTATGAGATTAATGTATAGGACAGGTACTTGTCTCTTCTCCAAAACTATCCACATTATCTCTCGTGGGACGGAATCATAAGCCTTCTCCAAATCAATAAATATCATATGGAGATTCTTCCTTTTAGCTCTATAAATCTCCATTGTTCTCCTCAGTAAATGGATGGCTTCAATAGTTGAGCGACCTGGCATGAATCCGAATTGGTTTTCTTTTACTTGGGAAACTTGCCTCAACCTTCTTTCGATCACACGTTCCCAAATTTTCATAGTGTGACTCATCAGCTTGATACCTCTGTAATTTGAACAATTTTGAATGTCTCCTTTGTTCTTATAAAGAGGCACCACGATACTCCTCCTCCAATCTTCAAGCATTTTCTTGCTTCGCCAAATAACATTGAATACATTCGTAAGCCAAGTCAAACCACGCTCACCTAAAACTTTCCATACTTCTACAAGGATGTCATCCAGTCCAACACCTTTCCCAGGTCTCATAACCTTCAAAGCCTCCTCTACTTCTTTTCTTTGTATTCGTCTATAGCATGCACGATTCAAGTAACTTTCACTACTAGCTAGATCACCCAAAGTGATCTCTCTATTTCCTTCTCCAATGAAAAAAAGCTAGGTTACCATATCTATAAAAAAACAAATAAGGATGTAAAATGAATATTGATCACATAGAATAATATTAGAAATATCATATATATATTAGCTTAAATATACATGTATTGGATAGAATTGACATGATATCAGTATACTAAATTTGCTTATATCATAAATAATTATACCAAATATGGTGAAAGAAGCTACAAAATTATGTTACATATGGTTAAAAATAAATCTACATCTATGTTTTTATATGAAGCAGATACATGAATACGGATACTGATGTTTGCGGATATCGAAGTGATATCCATTTCATATCCATTTTAAAATAGATACATATATGGATTTCAAAATTTGTATAAGACGGTTATAATGGCTACATGACATGTCACCAAAATATGACCGAAATGGTCAATATTTCATGCTGTAGGGGGTCCACTAAAGAAAATGGGACCGAAATGACCGAAATTTTGACCAAATTTCAGTCGAAATTCAATTTCTGACAATCATTGATACAATGACCACAACTGATATTTGTGGTCTTGGGTGACGGATCGGATGTGCATATATCTATATCAGCTTGCATCCCTATCAGCTACTAGCTTTTACATGATTGCAAATGATTGACAGAGAGAGAAGGAGGTGGATCAACCACATCCCATACATGATTAGATGTTGACCGATCAAGACAAGAGAGGTGACCGATCAAGCCCCATATGAAACAAAAGCTTCATCAATCGGTTGAGAGAGAGAAACCAGTCAGAGGTTGACATTGCATTCAAATTCACGAGTTATCGACCACAATGCAAGTCTAGAAAAACTCAAATGGTGATGCAACGGTGAAGAAACGGACAAGATCACATTGGAAAATATCAAGGTTGCCAAGACAAAGGACACCTTTGGTGAGACGAAAATACCATCCCTTAGTGGGAGACCTCAACACAAGGAGAGATGTCCCAAACAACATGGGACCATGTGTGTGAGTACCCTCAATATGTACCAGTACACGGAGAACCTTCACAAGAACGCATAATCCCTAATTAGATATGCTTTTATATCATGCAGAAAACAAGCCAATGAATCTGTATCTAAGTGGAAACCCTCCTCATGGGAAGGAAAAAACCTCAAGAGATGCCCAAATGCTCACTCCAGTTTCGGGTTGTCTTCACTTTCTTAACTTGTGAAAAAAGGAGGATGTACATATATAGTCTCACAAGATTAATGGATCCTCATACATGACCCAATAACTTGTATAACTAAAGACAAACTCAACACTAGTCACAGATTCCACACTTTTCCATTAGGCTTCACATTTGGAAAAAAAATCTATCATTTTCCATGCACTTTGGCATTTTGGCTTTTTCTACAGACATCATGTCAGTATGTCTACAACAGACAGCCCGGCATTCAACCTTTATGTAACATGGCAATTTTCCCTATTAGTCTAGAATGCAAGCTTGTAAAAGGAATAATATTAGTGTATACATATGTGCATTAAGTTATTTACGGTACTTCCTGAGTTACTGTCTAATCCTCTCCACTGACAAAATGGCTTGTACATTAGAGCAGCGACAAGGTGCGTGTATGAACAGTCAAATAGAAGTTGAAACATATACCTATCATCATATCACAGATAACTGCACAGGTATACAGAGAGCCGGACTGGTCTCTGATGCTCTACCTAATCTAACTGTAGTACTTAATGAACAAATGAAATGAAACAAAAAAACGACCGTTGTCTTATTTGTGAACTTAATACGTTATTCCTGCTCCCAATATCACATGAAATCATTAGAATATATTCCCCTACCAACATTTGCTTAGCTTGTACTTGCAAGCCATCATTGCACTGGCTATTTCAGAACCACGATAGGCACTTGCAAGCTATACCTGAGAGCTGCAAGTGCCCACTCACACCAAGCAACAAAAGGCTGCAGCCCCCTATACCTCTCTTTCGAGAAAAAAGGAGATATGACAAATCCTAGTTCACCCTGCAATTATATTGCAGAGTTGGTAAAGAACTTGTAGGAAATCATGGACCAATCTACGATCATAATCAACCCATTTCGCTATTACATGATGCATGCATTGACCAAACAACAGACTTGCAGGTACTACCAACTAAAGAAGAAGAAGATATTAGTAGTAAACACTGACCCGTCAACAAGCTCCTGGAGTTGTGGGAAGAGCTCCAACTCCCTCAGCCTTGTGATCTCGGATGACGTTGTCTCTATCGCTTGTGTGGCCACTACCAACTTGGACTCGAGCTTCTCGATCTCCTTCTTGGTCCTCTCCACCTTCAAGTAATCCCCCCGTCTGGCCTCTATCCTCCTCAGCAGACCGACCATCTTCTCATGCTCCTCCTTGATCTTCTCTGCATTCTATTGCAACAAAGAAAAACGGAATCAAAAGGACTACAAAATGCTAGTCATCGTTATATCTACAGTACGGTAAATCGACGTTCTACCTTCACTTCCGAGTACAGCTTCTTCTCCCAGGCACAGAGCTTCTCCAGTGTGGAGCAGTGGCTCGTACCCACAATCCCTTGCAGCCCTCCCCCACTAGTTCGAAGCCTCGAGAACCCGCTCAGCCCTCCGGAATTCACATTCGAACCCCACGGCCACAGAAGTGGGCTCAAGCTCCTGCCGTAGCTGTAGGCTTTGCCTGCAAAAAAAAACAGAGCGCCTCACAATCAAACAAAGATCGCGCCTTTCCCTCGAAACCTCCACCAAGAGCATCAAATTCCGACGAATTCTTACAAATCTTGCCTGTAAATCCCTCCTCGCAAGAAAGCACACGACTTGATATCTCTAGCATCAAAGAAACGACATTCCCCGCATCTGCGGCCTTGGAGAAGTACTCCTCGAGCTCCTTCACGATCTCCCCGAGGTCCTTCTTGCTCCTCGAGACCACCACCGCAAGCTCCGCAGTAGGGTCCTTTGAGACCACCGGTGGAGGCGGCGGCGGCGCTACCGCCTCGGAGACGACGGTGGTCGTCTCCTCCCATTCCTCCTCCGTCACGGATCGGGACGATGGAGGAAGGAATGGGTCCCAGAAATCCCAGCTCGAAGGCGGCGGCGGTGGGGGCGGCGGCGGCAGGGGGGCGGGGGACGCGGTGACGGATGTCCACGTATCGGAGCCTGGGCTCATGGGAGGCGGCTGCGGGGGCAATGGCATGATGGGTCGCGGCGGGGGAGGCAGTGGGAGGTGGTTCTGGTGCTGGCGGTGGAGGTGGGTCTCGGCGGAGGCGAAATGGACGAGGGAGGAGCCCGTGGCGCTCAGGGAGCGGAGATAGAGGGAGTGGGCGGCGGCGAAGGAGTGACGAGCCTTGACGAGGTGCTTCATGTACCTGAGACGAGCCTTGCATCGGGACACAGTCTCCTCCCTCTCCAACCTCGAGTTGCAGCAACCCATACTCTCCTCCTCTGTTCCTTCCTTCCTTCTTCTCAAGAACAGGGAATTGTGGGTGGATGGAAAGTGGTCATCCCTGCATCTGCCGCTGTTGTTATGGATCACATGTGTGTAAAGGAGAGCGGAGAAGGAGAGGAGAAGAGAGAGCACACAGTGGAGAGTGAGAGAAAGAGAGAGACACAAGAGAACGTTGGGCAGAGTGCATGGGATTGTTCAAAAAATATGGGGGCAATCTGTCGATAATATCCTCGGCGAGTCTCTACGATGGATCTGAGAGGTGGGGATAGTTTCGTAAAATGGAGTCGAAGAGGGACGTTTTTGTCATTATAGGGAGTTGAGGGGGTGGATTTGGGGAAATGCGAAACTTTGCAGGGGGACGGGAAGTTTTTGTGGGGAGGCGTGCTGAGTGGGGGCGAGCAGAGAGTACGTCTTCCTCGGAAGAGAACTTATGCGACCTCAAATTGCCCATGCGAAAGGGAGGGCTGTTTTGGACTGTGGTTTGGATTGAATTATAAAATTTAATGAACAGTAGTTGTTTGGATGGTTATAGATGTTAGAATTAGAAATGTGATACATGATATTATATTGGTTTGTGATGGAATTCCAACTCAGAAATGCAGAAGGTAAAGTAGGTTATCTCAAGGTAACCTGGTAACAAACGGGCCCACTGTTATGCTCTTGGAAAAGCTAGCTATTTTAAAATATGTTTTTTTACATCACGACCCTTGTAAACTTTATAACTTACAATACAGCTTCTGACATCTTCATATTTATCCCACAACCTCTGCAACACATCAAATCATATGATTAACACCCATCCATTTGACTATTAGAACGAGCGTCCGTCAAAAACATGTAATATCCACTCTTCATGTTTGATCAAATTTACAAGTAATATCGTCCTTCTCATTTCCACTCCTCCCTTCCCCTTCAACAGTTGCAAGCCTCTCCCTTTACCCTCCTCTCGCCAGAAATAATGGCTCACTTGTGTCACCTCCTCCTCCTCTCCCCCATGCCACATCCATTCTCATTTCCCATGCGATGCCTCCTCCTTTCCCGTCCTCAGGGACATTACAATATAGCTCAATTGGCTCTAGAGGTAAAGAATTGTACATGAGGTTCCTCGACATGGGATTAAGCTTGTTGTTGTAGAAAATTCCAACGCTCATTGCAGTCCCCTCCATTCTTCTTATTCTTCACCTCTACCATAAGAAATGATGTTGTGACGTTGAATATATACATTGAGACCGTCAATGGGCCCTCTCCCTTCCAAGGTGTTCTCCAAGCTCACTCTACAGTCCTTCTGCATGGTAAGTTCGTGATCCCAGTGATCTTCTCAAACTTCACCATGATCTTCACAATAGGCTCCCCGCATATGTCCTCAAAGCGGTCTAAAAATGTTGAACATGTGCGATTCGAGCTAGTAAGGTGGGGCAAGATTTGAAGGCGACGGAGGAATCATGTCTAATCCAGACGAGAAATATATCATTATTGGGGAAGCAGAAGCAATCCTCAATGTAGAAGTTGGTCTGGAGAAATTTATTGCATAACCAACAAACTTCCGTTATCTTAGGTATGGTGATGCGGGTATTGGGTTTGTGTCGAGGAGGTGTATGGTGAGGAGGGTGAACTCAACGATGCGGTGCAAGGCAACAACGAATAGGAGTTGCTAGAAGAGGAGCCATGTGGATTACTCCTTGAGGTTCCCCTTGGACAAGCACTTGAAGAACTAGCCATCACAGGTGAGCTTCATCACTATGTAGATCCTAGATTTAGAGGCCATGACTTCATGGAAGAGAATGATGTGGGGGCACCGCATACAGTAGAGAGGGAGACCCGCCGCTAAAGATTATGGAGAAAATCTTAAGCGTGTCACGAAAGCGTGAAGATCACATCATATGCGATCCAGAGCGACTAGTCATACTAGTCGCTCGGGGTAATGGAACTTAAAAATTTCAAACGGATGAAACCACATACTTCGAGAACACTTCTCAACACGATTCATCAAGATCGCAAATGAGTTCAAGGAATATCGCTTGAAGTGTAGTTGTGATCAATAATATATAAAGTAAGAGATTCTCCTGTCTCAAGTCTGATCCGATGTAGATCACACTTGCGGGCGTGAGGATGAATCACGTACTTCCCACAATCCAAGTTGATGATCCAAGCTACAAATCTCCTGATTTTGTCTCATGAAATCCAATGTCTCCTTCACGAGCGAGATGCATCGAAGGAGATGGAAATCCATGAGTAGACGATCCAACAACATAATGGTGATGCGATGGATACGAGGATCTCTAGGTCAATAATATGGACGGGCATATTATTGAGGAAGAGAATGAATGGACAGCCATGAGAAATTAGAGAGAGTTTGTATTTCATGTTGTTTAAAATAAAAGGCTAGGGCTATCCTTCTATTTATAATATTTTGGATTTTCATGGATCCCAATCCATGTGCACACAAATCCAATGGTTCAGATTGATTTGTTCTTTCAATCAACGGCCATGATTTTGTTGTATTTAATTACCAACAATAAATTTATTGGCTTTAAATTAAATTAAATATATTGAAATAAATTAATATATTTTAATTCAAATCACAACAACAAAGATGGAATTAATTGGAAGAGAGAGATCTCTCATTCCGTATAAGGTTGAGATATTATTCTCCAACAATAATTCCACATATGTAATAAATTTTATTGCAGAATTATTCACCAAAATAATTCCAAATTATTTTATGATAATTTCAATCATGTCATTGAAAGAATGTGAATCATATTCACATGTCTAAAATATAATGTAATTGCAACTACAATTAATTGTTCAGTGTGAATCCAATTCATGTTGACTATTAATTGTAATACTAATTACAAATAGCTCTCTCTAATGTATTATAAATCACATTTATAATATTCATGATTAATGTTGATAGTGTTACCCACATTATTCATATCCATGATAATTAAATCAAATTTAATTATCTTAAATGTCCATTCTCATATGTCCAAATAATATGAATGACATTCACATTATTAATGATAAATCGTATTTAATTATTCATTTTTCTCAATGCTCAGATACATTATCAATAATGAAATTACTCTTGAACTATTTCAAGAACAACACGCTTTATCCTCGAATACTTGGAGATAAGGAAAGGGCGATTGCATGTTCCATGTATAGTAACATGGATATTGAGATCATATCTCAAATCCAGATCGATGGGACCTCCCAAAGATCTTTTATTAAATCAAAGCCATAAATATAATCTTTCCATTGCATTTGAATCATATTCATATCAATGTCCTACATTTTGACCAAGATCATATTACTTCTCTATTGAGAGGAGACACTAAAATCTAACACATGTTTCATCACTCTCTCGGAATGGAAGTGTCACTTTTATACAATCGTTCACAATCACATCACCCTCGAGTATTCCTAATTCACGTACATCCTGCATATTGGAAGACCTATAATAAGCCTGAAGTTTTAGATCTTATTTAGAATGTCTTCTTCTGAGTTTTATCATTAAGTTTCTCATTTGATCATTGGGATTTGGTATCGATCATATACTTTTCAAAAGCATATATCATACAAAGGTATTGATTATACATTTTTCAAAAGCATATACCAAACCTACAAATTCAGTCAAGCTTTCAAAGCGAGATGATCATGCACGAAATTTGATCCCAGTGTCTCATGAGTGAGCTCATATCTTCCAGTTCAGTAATGAATATGTATGATCCCTTTGAGATCGTATTACTCATATTATGAATACCGTCTCGACGGTGTAGATCATCAACCTATCGGTCTGCCATCTGTACATACTCCAACATATAGTACACATCTGTCCCCGGTCATAGGATGCATGCCTATATCGTGACAGTATACACCATAGGTCTTTGATTATCTCGATCTCGTTAAGTCAACTTGGTTATCATTTTTAAACTGCACTATAGAAATGAATAACTTGATAACTTGTTGCCTTATCTTCCAATGTTAAATTTTTTTGAAAAATAAATATTGTTCATTACAAAAGTATCTTTGATTCTTGAAATTCACTGCGAATGACATATTTGTCATTATACACCTAACAACAAATCATACATCAATTATTATATGTTGATTTTTTACAAGAAGTTTCTTCTAATCACTACTAAATCAGTGGCAATTAATACGGATTTTAATGAAAACTCAACATTATCTAAGATCAAAAGATAATTTCTCAATAAATAATATTTCTTATTTTATACTTAACATCGGGTGATATGGCAACAAATATTTAGATTATGCATTGATATATAAATATATATATATATATCGATTATATTTTATATACTAATAAAAATTGATGGGATCCGCATAGCAATATTCATAGAATAATAAACAAAGAACACATATACTCATGTATAACAATTATATCTCAGAGAATAAAACACTAATTTACGGACATCTGATTAACCATTTAAATGAACCTTAATAGCAACCATCATTTGTAATGTTAAATGAAAGTTTCGATGAATTTAAACTCTCAAACTTTTGGGTACTTATATGAGGATTCGATTTTGAGAAGAAAAATTATAAAAATTGCATGCTCTCACATACAACAACATAGATTGAGATCATATATTTATTTTTTATGTATGATAACATTTATATTGAGGTTATATATAAGGATTGGATTGATTGAAATTATATATTTGTTTTTATGTATAACAACATGTATATTAAGGATATGCATGAGAATAGATTTTGAGAGGAAAAAAAATTACAAAAGCTGCATACTCTCACATCCAACCATAAAGATTGAAAGTATTTATATTTGTTTTACATGTATAACAAATTTGTATTGATCGTATAAACATGGATCATACATTTCAAAAGGTCAAAATAAGCAAGATTCTAGAATTGCTTTAAAAGGGCTGGATCTTAGGGGATTTCATTTGATTTACCCCACGTCCTCTCCTGTCTCCCATTTGGACTGAATGCACATTTTTATATCACTTATATGTTGAATTACAATGAGATAATTCATTTTGGCACGTGAGGTATTATTTTATACACGAATTTCCATTTCAACACCTCAATGTCGAAATATACATTATTTTAATTATGAATTCTTCATAGCTATTTTTTAGGTTTATTACAAATTATTTAGAAATTATTTGAAAAAAATGTCCCTTTATCCTAAATCTGACTCCATGTTGTCTTCTGCCGTGAAAAAAATAATTTCTCATGAAAATATACTTTTAATCTTATGGTTTAACTCATGATTTGTCAAGGGCTACTAAATGGAAGAGTATGATAGCAATATTTTTTGTAGGGGTTACAATGTAGATATATAAAAAATATAAATATCATAGCCCTCGTTCTAAAGTTTTTCAAAATAACTTGTTATTTTTGTTGGAGTTTTAGGAGGACACAAGTATGTGGCACAATTGCATATAACTTCTATGTTCATCACCTCACAACTCATTTTGTCTCGGAGGTTGAAACTCCACACACATGTTCCAAAGGCACTAACACTTGCACTCATTGCCTGATGGATATGAACACACAAGTTTCCTACAACTGAGGAATATATTCCTTTTTTCTTTTTATAAATATCATTAAATTTTTAAGTACTTGTATATAAATCACTTAAAAGGATGTTGAGAATCACAATGTAGATTATCTACAGTGGGTTTATCAATAGTTGGGCTCACTATCTTGCATTTTTACAAAATCCATATGAAAATACATGTATAGACTAATCTATGAATATTTTTCTATCTACGTGTAAAATTTAATATAAATCCAACAATTGAGATAAAGTATCTAGAAATATCGGATTGAGATCAAATTTTACATGTGCATTGAACAATATTCACAAATTCAATATATACAATTGGATTTTTTATAGGTTTTTTGCAAGAACAAAAATACACATAACAACTAAAATGACTTTCACAATTTGCATAGTTAGTTGTATTATTGTGAAAATGGACTAAGTAGTAAAGTTTATTTTTTAGTTAACTTGATCGGAGTCCAATATCAGAGTCGAGGAGACATACTTTCAACTAGGTGAATGTAGAGAAAAACAAATGAACATGCTTTTCCTTGCAATTGTAATGGATTTTGAGAAATTTTTACAATTATTATCTTTGGGTTATGTTTTTTATGTTGTTTTGTAATATTAGTTGTACTTATATGTGGGCATTGTTATATTTTTACTGCTTTTTATTTTTTTCCTATATTTTCGATTTTAATTTTTAATAGATTTTTAATTGATTTTTGAAAATTAGTTATGAATTAGAAATATATTTTTTATAAATAAAGGTGGTTTTTATTTTAAAAAAAGTGTAATAATTACAAAAATTTTCTTCAAATTTTCTTGATATATTTTATTGTGTTTTTATATTTTTATGGATTTATAAACACGAGACGTAATACCTTATACATGGCTAAAAGTGATAGATTTTCATTTAATTCTTTTTTATATGAAAGTATTCTGTAATATCTATCTATATATATAAATAAAATTTTATCTTTTACGAGTTTAATGATTGTTTATAGAATTTTCATAAATTATTCAATATTTTTGTGTTTTTAAGATATAGATATAATCTTTTGTGACTTTTAGAAATGTGTTAAAGCGCAAAAAGAGCTACAAATTTTTTGTAATTTTTATGAAAAATTGATTTTAGTGAAAATTTCAGTGTTTCTACTTTTCATGATTTTCAAGTTTGGAAGAGATCATGGTTATAAATGTGAAAAATCAAATTTACATTGTACATGTCTAGGATTAGTAGGTATTTTTATTTTTGAAAAATAAGGTAGTACGTTACTTTGAAAAATTTTAAGTGAATTTAGGAAGACATTTATTTTAGGATCGAGAAGAATTTCAAAATTCTTTAATAGGATGTAGGTATTTTAGATACATACTCACGGAAAAAAATTTTAGATCTAAATTCAACCTAGGTGATTTTTCAAATAACTATAAAACGTGACATAATAATGCAGGTCCCTTGGGGCTATTTAGTACAAACCCCTTAAAAAGTTGCAAGCACAAATATGAAAAAAAGTTTAAAATCCAAAATGCATATACAAGGACTAACAACAATAAAAGCAAAAAGCTCTAAGTTAAAATCGATCATGGAAGGACCCATTTGTAATTATGTTAACGTTGATTCTTCTAATCATGTTCATTAGGGAACATACATGATTAGAATACTTGTTAACGTTGAATCCTTTCTTCCCCAATGTACAAAGAGAAATGAAGACTCGAATAGCCTTTTGAGCAATCAATATAGTTCCTTAGTTCAACCTCAAGGGTGTGTGTGTGGGGTGGTGTCGAACAGTAGTTTACATAATTTATGGCAGTTAAAAATAAATAGCAGGACGGAATAATCTCAAATAGAAAGATCAAATTAGATAGACACCCACACGTATGAAGATGCTAACATGGGAACCCTAACAGGTGAAAACTATGATCAGAGTCCGTTAATCAAGTTTCTCGATCAATCGTGCCTATGAACTACTTCAGTATAGGAATTATTTATTGCGGATAACTCAACCGTTCACAAGAGTCTTGGATCAGACACCAAAACACTTTATAACTATGGTCCGGACATCAAATTCCCTACTCTAGATTAAATGCCAAAGTCTTCAAATGCGAATCATACATCAAGGCACCATCGAGGTCGGATCATATGCCAAAGTCCTCTGAATTTATTGGATCAGATACTAACGAACACGTGCCACTTAAATAGAACATAATATTGCCTATAGAAGTTGTTATCTAGAATAGAGTGGGCTATATGTCTATATTTTCTTGAGCTATCAACCATAGAGATATAATGCTAAGAATATATATAAGAAGTAAGAATATATCAGTAAACAACACACGTGTTTATGAAACAACATAATCATAAATATATCACAATAGTGTTGTCGCCTATAGAAAGACTTCCCTGACTAGTTCTAGAGAAACTATATGCTTGAGACAATTGTGGTTGTCTTGAGAGCTTGAGCGAATCAACAGAACTAAGCATCTCAGTAATTGTAATGAAATGATAAAAGAATATAGAGAGAACTTTGCACTGTATGCAAGATACTTTGGAATGTGTGTTGGGATGAGTGCTTTCAGAAACGGTATGTAGCTCTATTTGTAGTGCTCATAGATATCAATTCAAAAATATAGTTGTCAGTCCAAGAATGGAAATGCATCAACAAAATACCGCTAAGTTGTTCGACTAAAGCATGTTGATTGATCGATCAGAATTGAAGTTGATCGATCATGCCTTTCTAGTTGATGAATCAAAGCTAGGATTGTGAGTAAAGATCGACAAAAATATATTATATAACCATATACATCCCTATGGATGATTATTGTGTCTTATCAATATATAATAATGGTAAAACTCTTGAATCATGGTTTGAATCAATGATGCTCTCTTATTGATCGTAATCCTGCAAATCATAGATAAACAATATGCAAATGACTTGTGATAATGCCTGACATTATAAAAAATAGGGATTACGACAAAAATCTTCACAAGCTCTTTTCGGATACAAGGAACTAACATGTAAAACTTGCATGAAAACACTCATTACAACACTAAATCCCTTCTAGGTGAAATTACTACAAATTGAAGAGCAAAAAAGTTAATGGAATCACAATCCAAATTCTTGAGCTTGAATACAGTAACATCCACCCCGATGTTCCTCCAAACCATGCTCAATAGATAGCCCAACGAACTGGGAATAAACTAATGTGACTATGAGACTTTTTGTATAGAGTTTAAAAACACGATTACTAGACTTATGGGTGCCTCTACAACTTTAAATCGCATGGATATAGATGGTGAATGATGATCCCAAATCGAGTAGGGTAAATAGGAGCACCACACTGATCGAGAATCTTGATCAAGGGTAGACAAAATGGAATGAGATACCAATGGAATTTTCTTTTGGTATTTTCTAAAATGAAGGAAAGCATGACCTACTTTATCAAATTGAGAAGAAGAATTAAAAGGGGGAAGATGATGACTATATGACATCGTCGAATATGGGAGGAATCAACTCCAATTGAGCCTGCTAGAGCTCGATATTTGCTCTAATCACCTTCAAGTGAGGCGAAAGATTCTACTCAAAGTCCAAGTACTATAATTCAGAGAATCCGATCCTTTTTTGAGAAAGATTATATGGTATCTGCAAGAGGTGTATTCCTCAGAAAGAAGATTCTTGAGTCCTCAGCTTTTGCCATTCATAGGAGGCAAGAGGACACCATTCTGGGAAGAGAACAAGAGAGATTGTTATTCAAAGCAGCTTGTGATGGCTAACTCTTACATTGGATGCTTGCATCTTTGCTTGGAGTAGATGTCTGTTAGAGAATGAGAGGAAAAATGGGCTTCAAATATCTGGACCAATGTCGATGAAACCCATAGTTATTTTGAGATATTTGATGCATGGGAAACTAATTGTATGAGCCTATTCCTTAACAATCATGGTTTTGAACACATTATGTTGATGTTGACTAAGTGAGTCGGTAGGTGGAAGTTATTCTTGTCTTAGCTATTGATAATAATATCACTTAACAAATTTCCTCATGAGGATATCATATCAAGATTCAAGATTTCAAAAATTCTTATTTCAGACAGGGACAATGAGGTCAAGAAAATGGTCAAGGAGACATCTACCATTGCATTGTAACTCCTTCCCACTCACAAGCCAATGGAATGCTTGATGTGTCAAATCAATAAGTGAAGTCCATACTTTATAAGTTAGTTTGACCAAATAAGAAAAGTTGATTCCAACTTTTAGATCAAGTTCTTCGAGCTTACAAAATTGCTTACAAGACCCATTGGACACTTCTCCTTTTCGAATTATTTAGGTGAATTCATTACGTTTTCCCATAAAGATAATGCATAAATTAGAATGGGTAGTGAAAAAGCTGAACTACAACATTGTTGGAAGCCAACGCTAAGCGAAGTGGTAGAGATTCGTATTTTGGCATATGAGAACAAGTCAATTAATAATGATAAAGTTAATATGTGGCATGATAGACACATCTCTCTCAGTCCTTCAAACGATGACAAAAGGCAAGGTTGCTCAATTTCATGTTACAAAATTCTTTCTTATAAAGAGCAAATGCAAACGACCATACACAATAAGAATCGTGCACGACGACAACAATATAGCGACATCATTTTTTTATCTGGTGCATATTCATTCCCGCCCTCCATCAGCCACGTTCTTTTTCTTCACTTGTGGTAGTAGAAGAGGAGGAGTTCATGTTGTATTCTCAGGTCTCTCATTCGTAGGAGCCTCAGCTTGTTCAACAGAATTGAATTGCTCATGTCTGTATTTGTCTTTTGCATTCATCAAACCAGGTGGCCACAAAATCCCTTTTAGACTTTGGGGAAATGAAATTGGATGGAATTTTTATTATATTTAATTCACATTATAAAAATAAAAATCTCATATGCATACATACGTGTGTATGTATATATAATGTATGTATGTAAATTTATAACCTCAGAGGATTATATATATATAATGGGAGAGAAGGCCCTATTGAAAAAATTTAGAATTGGTTGGGCCTTATTCTATTTTTGTGTCCCGCAAAGAACCGATGGGTCAGACTTATGATTATGTTTTTTGGGGATCGAATTCATTTAATATATGATTTCTTCAGATTGTATTAGTAATTATCGAAATATATATTTGAGGTAATGATATACACGTAATAAACAGTAATAGTGTAAAGTATCCATATAAGCATCGACAAAGTCAATATATTCATTATACTTGTTTATGTAGTCTTTAAAAATCACATTTTATTTTCAAACTGTCAAACTGAAATTGATTTTAATACTAAAAATCAACATGTAATCCAATTCCGACCCTTGAAGTCTAAATTCCAACACTTTTTAGTTGATGGTGGGACAAGTGAGAGATATACCGTTAGCAACGGTCCATATAACAATGTTTACCTTGTTATTATTCAAAATTTCAACTAATCATCACTAAATTTTGAGCTAAAAAATTAGTGATAATTTTCTAAAATCATGGAAAATAACAAGGCACCGTCGCTAATGATATAATATCAGATATGATATTCGTCGTTAAGTTCAAGTATAAAAAATAATTCCACAATGATATTCGTCGTTAAGTTGAAGTATAAAAAATAATTCCGCAATAAATAGTATCATTGCTATATATTTAAAACATATGATTTTAGAAAAAAACTATCATTATAGATCAATCTTATTGTAGTAATAATGCTTTGTTGTGGCATATGTATATTTCTATCGATTCTTCTTTCGATAAATGGAAATACCATCCTCATTATTATCCATTTCTCTCCTATTAATAATTATTATTTATCACAAGTTTTAACTATATATCCCCTAAAAACTAACACTTGTCTCATCATATTTACCATTTTTACGATTTATGTATCCCACAGTCCAATGAATAACAACCAAATGAAAAATAATAAATAAATCCTTTTATCCTGAACTTATAACACTTATACAAATCTTGTCATGGAAATCATGAATAAGTCTCACTTATTCCTAAGGTAAATTCTACACTCGTGACATTGCTAATAACATTTATACTTCAACTTATTGTTGGTTATGTTCCCTCTTTATGTGAACAAATTCCAATTTAGATCAACAAAGTCCTAATGAAGATTTGAATTGACAATAAATAAATATTTGATTTGCAATCATCAAATGAATGATTGGTTAATGAATTCATACATTGACTTTCTCATTAATTGATTGATGAGATACTCCCCATATGAGAAATTTCTTTATAGATGTACCAGAACTTTCGTGGACTATAAATAAAGCATAACACGAGAAAGAAATCAAAGAGACGGAGATGGAGAGAAAGGAGATCCAGCAAAGTTTGAAGGAAGCGATCTTTGGAGTTGTTTCTCTCCGATATTTTTTGTACAATTTGGAAGCAGAGTTACCGACTTGGTGATACTTCTCATCTCTACTTTTCTTTATTGTTCAGTGATTTATAACATTGTATACAAGGTCATCTTAGTGTATGATTTATAACACCGTATACAAGATCATCTTAGTGTAAGCCCCTCACAGGAAACTGATTTGATTATAATGCTTGATTTTTTTTATGGAGATCCACCCACCATTTTTTATCCCCAAATATGGGATTTTCTATGTTAAAATTCTCCATGCATGTAAGGTAGACTTTTCTATGGCTAGATTTTTAGCAGTTAGTTGTCTCAGTTTGGCATACTATGCAATATCGACTTATTAATTTTTTTATTTGTAGAGAGTGTTAGTTCCCAACATGTGATAACAGAGTCAACATAGTTGATAACAAGAAGGATAATCAGTTTAAACGGAACTCACTGCGATTTATTAAAAACGGCGACAAACTTGCTATTTGGGAATGTCACACTCCTAGTTTGTGCCACCTAGAAACCAAAACCGAAGAGATGAGAAATGTGATTTTGATTACGAACATATTTGTAAATTTATTCGGACGGTTTGTGGATGGTAAGAATGTCTAGATCCAAATACAAAGATTTGGAGTGTTATCAAATCTTTAACTATCGATGAGGCGGTTGTGTGGTCCACACAAGGCGGGACTGACAGTCGTTGTGATGGCCACTTATGACTGCCGACGAATCCAAACAACAATTAACCCACGGTAGAAAATAATTCAACAATGCAAAGCAAGTGTGTTGTCAAAATTTATTATAAACCCTACCAATAAATGTGTATAATGTGCAAGTATGTGTGGTGTGTCGAACACATGGAACAATGGGATGTAGTAGTATTATTATTTATCTCTAAATATAATGTATGTACTGTATATATTACCTGCACAGTATTTACTTAATGTTTTTGTGAGATTTTTAATTATTTAAATTTTTATATTTTCTGATTTTTAATTTCTTATTCTTTTTTATATTTAATATATGTATATATATCACTATATATAATAATATTTATAAATATAGGTATATATAACAAATATAATAAATATGATAAAATCAATACATACAAATAAAAATAGTCCTTTTATTTTCTAAGGATTTAACATATTTTAAGGTATTTATAATAATTGATGATAATGTAATATATATAACTATATAGAAGTATATAATATAATACATAGTATTTTATTTATAAATATAACTATATATAATAAAAAATTACAAAATAATATATTTTTGTATTTTTCAGATATTCTTCTATTCTTATGAAGTTTTTTTCTAATTTTTAAGCATTTTTAAATTTCAAAATATTTAAATCAGGGAATAAATAAATGGGTTGTATTGTTTTGAGATTTAAAAATAGAAAATGGGTCCAAAATTGCTAAAACTATTTTAAATATGTAATAATATGTATATATAAAAATATAAGACAGAAAACTTTTTTTGATATTTTGGAAAAAAATTTATAATTTTTTAGCGTTAGCAAGGGTTTTTTATTTTGGGGGTTTTCTTTATATTTTTTGAGATTTTTGAATAGTAATGACAAAATAGAGTAATAAACATTAGGTAACTTTTCAGGATTTTTAATGAAGGTTTTATATTTTTTGTATTTTTTAAGTCAACTAGCAAATAAATATGTTCTTCTAATTTCTAAGAAATAGAAAATGCAATAAAAATTGCTATACAAATATATGGCATGAATGACCAATTATTTATGCACTTTCATCTATTTTTTCACAATTTTTTTATCACTCCAACTATTTATGGAAAATAGAAAATGCCAAAAATAAAAATAATAAGCTAGCAGGGCCATTTATGTAATATTAAATAAAGGTGAAGGGGGCACATGCAAAAAACAACTTTTGAACTGAAATTCGATTTTTATATTAAATTGCAATATCAAAAACTAAAGGGGTATACAATAAATTTACCCAACTGATAATATGGATTTTGCAAGAGTCTTATCAATCCATAAGGCAGATCAACAGTCATTAAAGCAACTGCTCCCGAAACTCATCAAAATCAACAATTAATCCACAATAAGAATTAATCAATGAAATGTAAAATTTGTGGAGTTAAAATTTATTATAACTCTACAATAGACGTGTATAGTGTGCATGTATGCATAGGTCGAATACAGGGAGAATATGGGAGAAAGGTGGCAAATGAATGCACAAAATCGTGTGTTTCTTATCATCTATGTATTTTTATCGATTTTTATTTTTCTATTTTTCTATTTTTTTTGTTTTTCTATTTTTAATTGTTTTTAATTTTAAATTTCTATTTCCTTTTTATATTTTTCTGATTCTTAATTCCTTTTTTCATTTTATAAAAGAAATATAATAATATATAAGGCTATATATATAATATAGGATAATATATATAAATATAACTAATAAATAAATACAGAATTAAATATTTTGGGTTTTAAATAATTTTTTACTATTGTTTTGTTTTTTAAGGATTTTTGCTAATTTTTATGGATTTTTAAAGTCAAAAATATCCTAAATCAGGGATTACTTAAATAGGCAGGATTAATTGAAGATTAAAATTACTAAAAAAAGTCCAAAATTCTCCAAATCAATTTTACTAGATAAATAATAATAATATAAAGAAAAATATAAAATAGAATATGATATTTTTGGAGTTTTTTTAGGAAATTTTTAGATTTTATAATGGATTTTGGATCTTTTAAAATTTAAGAGTTTTCTTTTATAATTTTAGTGATTTTCGATCTGAAGGTTCAAAATACCTAAATAAATAAAAAATATTTTTTGGGAATTTTTCAAAATGATTATATATTCTTTTGGGTTTTTTAAGCTAAACATGGACTTTTTGTACCCTTTTTGATTTTTAATAAATAATAGAAATTATTAAATTGCAAATATAAAAATGTGGCATGAAAATACGTGCAATCAGGAACTTAACCTATTTTTTGAGATTTTTCTGTGCATAAATGCTATAATTAATAAATAGAACAAATATACAAAAAATCAATGACTAACATGGGCATATATGTAAATAAAGTAAAGATCAAGGACCCTTCTGTAATTTCACAAAACTATATAACTGGAATAAAGATTTAATGGAGTAATTTGAAATACAAAAAGGTCTAGAGTCTCAAGTACAAAATACCCACCTCACATGGGATCACATGTAAGGTGAGCTAGCATGGACTAGACTGTAATTATTGAAAATACGAGGGTTCTTTTGTAGTTTTTTTAAAATATAAATGGCAAAGGAAAGTTTTAGCACTAAATATTAAATACAAAAAACTGTGTTGGGTGAAAGTGCAAAATCCCAACATAAGCAGGATCAGACAGTTGGATGAAGGGCACTAATACACGTGTCATGTTCCTACACTGTGATTATGGTTCACCGGAATGGATGGGATTAGATCCCAGATCTGAGATCTATGGCGGAGGCGTGATGCGATTGGACGATGGCTTCTATCAGTGAAGAACAAAGCGAGATCGAATGGCTCAGAGATGCGGAGGAAGAACGACCAAAGAACTCGACCTTAGGAATCTTTGATCGTCAAAATCTTGATGCTCTGAGCTCCTTCCTTACTGTGGATGCTCCCAAAAGTCTCCCAGGGTCCTTCTGTGATGAATAGATGTGTTGAAATGCCCTGAGAGCCTCCGGTGATGATGGGTGGTAGAGGTTGACTTGGGGGTACCTCCATGGTTCAATGAGGCACGCGAGGGCCTCCTTGACGGTTCTTTTATGTAGGGGGTAGTCGGAACAAAAATACGACGCTCTGGGGAGCGTCAGAAGGGGGAATGTGAGAAGGAGGTGGTGAGTAGCGCTCTCCGGTATTTGGTGGAGAAGTGAGAGCGGATGTTCAAATCTGTGAGGAATCTGGGTGAGTGTCAGTTGGTGGAACATTTGGAGGATGGAGAGGAAGGAAAATGAGGTGGTAGTAGGGTCAGAAAGGTGGTGGTTCACGGTGGAGAGCTCACCAGAGGGGTAACTCTAACGAACTTCGAAGTGTATCGATTACACTAATTCAAGCACTCAAAGACTAAATTAAAAACAGGGATTAAAAGATAAATCTACAACTAATCTAAAAAGCAAGAAAAGGTACCTCAACTCAGCCTGAACCAAGGAGATGGATCTCACGACGACATAGGTCACCGGAGATGGGTGGAAGCCGCCTAAAGATCGCTTGACATCGCTGCCAAATAGCTGGAGAGGGTCCTGTCACGACCCTCGATCCAGAGCTCTCAGGAGGGAAGACAAAAATAGGCCAAAGGGGATTCAATTTCGAATGGAGGAGGATGTGGACTATATGTGCATGCGTTGCTTCGATCGAGGAGAATGGCTCGATTCAGTGGTCCAAGGACCAAGGAATCTCGCCTACGTGAATGGTCAATGATCGAGGCATAAATGTGCAGAAGGAATCCAAGCCAATTAGTTAAAGAATCAGAGGGGAGAAAATCGACAAAACAAGTCAAAACCTAGGTTCTGATAAGGAACAATCATAGGGAGAATAGTTGGTCAACTGTAGACTCACTCTGGTTGGTCCACGTGGACCAACTAGGGAAAACCTTGCCAGAAATTATTTATAATTTTGTTAATAAATAATAAATTATTTTATTAATTTTAAGTTATAAAATAAAAAATGTTTATTATTTTATTTATCATTATATTATGTTTTTTATTTATTTTTTGAGATTATTTATTACAGGTTTTTAGGGGTATTTTATAGGTATATTCATATATGTTCTAAGTATTTAACTTTTATTTTGTATCTTTGATTTTATTATTTTATTATCTTATTTTATAAAATTATATCTTATTTTTATATACATAAATATATTTTTATTGTATTGTTCTGATATAATATTTACACTTAATTAAATAGGGTTATAAATATATATGTATATGTATTGTATATTTATCTATGTATTTTTATGCAATTATTTTATTTTTATGTTTTCTTTGTAGTTTTATTTTAGTTTTAGTATGTACATATATTATACATAATATTCACAAAATTATAAAATATAAAATTATAAAAATAATGAAGAGTAAATAAAATGAATATTTTATTCGGGTATATTGTACATAGAGGTCCAAAACCTAACTTTCACATCTTAACATCAAAAATATGAAACCACCTTCATTAAATAGCTTATTAAAAGTTATATATAATTAAAGTGATTTTGATACGTTTTAAGTTTTTATTTAGGAGATATGAGTCTGGGAAGTTGGATTTTAGAATATTATTTAGAGTATAACTTGTACATTATATATTATTTTTTGTATGAAATCGATTTTGTATTTTTTTTATGTATTATTATCTACAATTTTCATGTACAAAGTTTATTAATTTGATGTATAAACAATGGAAAATAAAATAGATCCCAAAAATAAATTATTGATGAATTAATAAATGGAATTTAATAGGTTTATTGGCCCTTATCTCCCTCTACTTTATTCCTTATCGACCTAGTCATCAAGATGTCTACGTCTCAGGGTTTAGGGTCATAAAATACCTTTGGCATTTTATTCCTTTTCTTTATTCTATAATTTTGATATTAAAAATAGTATTTTATACACAATAAATAGAATAAAGAATGGATGTTGATTTGTACAAAGTAATGTTATATACATGCATTAGCTAGGGTTTTTAAGGCCAAAATGATAGAATAAAGATGATGAATTGGAGATTCATCACCCTCTATACTTGCCTTTGCTACTCCCTAGCAAACACTCATGAAATAAGTGTATAAAATAAAAACAAACAAAGTAAAAAAATAAAGTGGATTAAATTTAATTCTCAAACTTGTCTTCACAAAATCAAAGTTAGGAGCTTAAGTCAGACCTTTGGATTTTTAATGCAGTCGGAACCTTATTGGGAATCGGATTTGAAACACAACAACCATCGAGAATCCAAAAACTCTGCTCAAGTCTCCTCAATATCCAGGTTAGAATACTTCACTCATGCAAAAACCCTTATGACTATGAATCTCGCTTGTACAATGTATGTTATAGTGGCTCCCCTCATCTGAAATGACAAAGAGACTGACTTCTCTAGTATGACAACCCAATGATTCCCCAATCCAACAACTCCTTCCTCGAGGAGCAGGGTATTCCCTTCTAAGTTCAAGTGACAATCAGCTCAAGAGGAGGGGGTAGAGAAGAGAATGGACGATAGCCAGTGTAGCTACCTATCCTAGGATGCTTGGCTAGTGTAGTCAAGTCATCCAGCTGCAGGCTCACATGGTATGACTTTGAAGCCCAAGCTTGCTTGTTGACTATACAAATATGTACACTCCGACAGACATTTTATTTTCAATCAGGCCTGTCCACTTTTTTGGAGTTTTTGCCTTTTCCATTTTTTGAAATACTATATATAGCAGCACTTACATATGGACTTTTTCTTCTTGAGCCAGTAGACTATCCCTCTTTTGAAACATTATTGCAACCCACACTCTCTTGTCTTTATACATCTCTGCTACCGAACGGGTTTAGGTGCACTTCCCTCCATAGACAAGGACAAAGGTTTCCACTTATGTGTGTCTCATACTGGCAAATCCAATCCCCTCACCACTCCAACTGTGTTGAGTCAAGTGAAAGATGCAGGTGTCCAAGTTAGGTCATTATCAACAAGAGTTATGCATGTACTCCGAAATACTTACTTAGGCAGTCAAGAATACATTGAACCAAGTCTCATGATCTCAAAGAATTAAGTGAACTAGACCTGAAGTACATCAATTCTAGCTCTTATAAGGTTCATGTGATTAGGTAGATTTAAGGTCCAACCAAGATCCAATCTTCAGATTTTACTTAGACTTGTTCAATTATTAAACTCAATTCGAAAAATGCAAATGTTATGCACAATGCAGAAAATATTTTTGTGATGCAATTTTCAAATTTTTGAAATTTTTATGAATTTTTGAAAAAAGGTTTTGTAAATGTTTTTGGATTTTTTAAAAACAAAAGATTTTTGAAATAAAAGATATGTACAAATATTTACAAGGGGATGCACCTTATATTTACAAGAGTTGGATTTTTAAGAATTTACAAGGGATATTTATTTTATAATACATATACACATTTGGTAATGAATTTTTTATGTGATGCATCTTATTTGAAAATGATTTTCAGACCTTTTTGCAAACTATAGTACAGAATAATTTTTGCAAATAATTTTACAAACATTTCCAAACATTTGAAAACCATTTTGCAAAGATATTTCAAACAATATATATAGGTTTTTCAAAATAGTTTTAAAACCATTTTCCAAACATCTACAAATAATTTTTAAAAAGATTTTATTTTACAAAAAGAAAAGAATTTTTTACAAATAATTTTTTTTGCAAAGATTGAAAATATTTGAACAAAATATTTTCCAAATAGTTTTCAAAAGATTTTTCAAAAAGATTTTTAAACTATTTTTCAAACATTTTGCAAAATATATTTTACCTGATTTATTAATCAGTATATACACCATTGAGGAATAATATGCAACTTTTTATTAATTGATTTAGTGAATTGTATATGAATCTATAGTATTTTATACTATGTTTTAGCCATACTTATTGAAAATATAAAAGTATGTGTTATGGCTAAAGTATATATGACCCCCTATACTTAGCTTGAGCTATGTCCTCATAGATTAGAGAGAAAAAGCGAAGACACAACTCGTACTGAGTATAGAAAAGTCTAAAAAATAAACGAATGAAGTAGTGAGAAGTTGACCGTCCCCCCTATATTTAGGATCAAATAATCTTACGTATAGCAAACTATACACAAGGCATGGAGGGTCAAGGGTGGGAATGAACATATCTTACTCAGACTGTCTCTCCATATACTCAGGGTGGGATATCCCTAAGTATAGACAAGAAGAGGAGATAGTGAAGGAGATCAAAGAATGAAAGAACTCGGGATGCACACCCCCTATACTTAACAAAGTACGTCCTAAGTATAGAAGACTATCAATAAAGGGGTGACACCTTTTGGAAGAAAAAGGAAATGAAAATGCAAGAAGAAAAGAAGAAAAGATAGATGAAGATAGAAGAAAGGACTAAAGAAAAAGAAAATCGTGAAGGGAATATACGCATCACTCCCCCCTATACTTAGGGTAAAAGAGCCCTAAGTATAGGCAACAACAAGAGTGATGAAACCGAACGAAGAAAGAACACTCGGCTCGTCCACCCTCATATCCGAAGCAAGGCAACACACAGATAAGGGGTGGACGAGCAAACGGTGGATAGACAGAGGTAAACGAAAGAGAATGTACAGGAGTGGATGTACAAAGTATTAATAAGGTAGAAAGCATACCTTCTTGGGAGACCGTTGAGGAATGGATCTGATAATGCGTAGGTCGATATCGGGGTCCTCAGTTGATAGAAACGATAAGGGTCGACCTGGAAGTTGGTCCCGGGGTGAGAAGACACGGACTATTCGGTGGAAGTAGTGTGGCTAGGTCCGATATGAGGTGTCTCTCCTAGGTCAAAACAAAAGGTGAAAAACTCATTTGTGGAAGTAGTAAGGTCATGTTCATCCTCTAAGGTCTCCATTTGATCATCAATATCATTAAAAGGCTCGAATTGTTTATGAAAGCAATAAGATCAAATTCAACCTCATCAGTCTACAATGTCTCTGCTCAAACATATCAATCATGTAAATCACGCGGATGTCATCAACACAACATCAATCACAAGAAGAGGGAAATCCAAGGTCTATGATTTTCGAGTCTTCCTCCCTAGGGAGGAATTCTCGGGTCTCATCATCGGTCATAAAGGAAACCTCTCTGATATCAACAGATAGGTCATAGGCCTCGTTGTCGGCTATAACATGTGTAGTCACATCAGGGGCAGGTCTCTGGTCAACAATATGTGTAGTGATGACCACAACGCTCTCGTCATTAGGATGGAAGCGAATCTCTCCTGATTCATAATCAATAACGACTCGCACAAAGGAGAGAAATGGTAGTTCCAGGATGATTGGAGAGTGCTCTCCAATGGTAGGGGTTTCAATGAGCAATATGATAAAGTCAAAAGTGTAGCTCATGTCCTGAATCCAAGTGACAACGTTTTCTAGAATACCCTTTGGCCTCTTTATTGATCCATCAGAAAATTTAGCGATCATCTTGGTTTTCTCAAGTGGACCTAAGTGAAGAGATTGTACCAACGAAAAGGGTATTATTCTAATTGAAGCACTGTCGTCAAGGAGAGTGTGATCACATGAATAATCAGATATGGTGCATCTAATGAATGGTGTAACCGTGTTCAATTTCCTAGAAGAAGGGTGGTGGGTGATGGCGTGGGCAGTGGCCATGGTCAAGATATGATGCTCAGATCCGCTCCTTCGCTTTCTTTTCTTGGGTAGAGGAAAAGATAAATGAGTCATGACCTGGTGAAGTGGGGCATCAATGTTCTCATGAATGGCAACCATCACTTCAGGTCCGGTCAATATTTTTTTGAATTTTTGGATCTGCTCCATACAAGGAAGGAGATCAAAATCAACATCTACACAAGGACGACTAAGACAGTCTATACAATGTCATCCTTAGGGTCAAAGGTGGGACATGGGGTGAATGAATGTGTGGTCAAAGAATATGGCATTTGGGCCCTCTCCTCACAATCTGAATTAATTATGTATCTCCAGAAATCTTTTTGTATTTTTAAAATTTTTGTCCTTTTCTTGTATTTTTGGCGATTGCAAGCTCTCATGGTTGTCTCCAAATGAATCCATAAATTTAAAGGGTGAATCATCAATGTTTCTCTTATTTAGGCTAATGAGGTCATCAATCCTCGAATTCATATGATCATGATATGGGTCGAGGTCTCAAGTGTAGACAACATAAGAGGTGACTCCCAAAGCTCAGTATCAGGTGGGTGAGGTGGTGAAAAATACGATGGTAGTGGTGGGTTAAAGTCCGAGTCCTGAAATAATGGATTAGGATGATATACACAAAATGGAGACTTAGGAGCAAGATCCTCCTGATAACAGGGAGGTGGATCAAAGTCAAAATCTGCCTCCTGAAACAAATGATTAGTCGATTATGTACATAAGTCATAAGCAAAGTCCTCCTGAAAAAATAAAGGTGGACGGACTGGAGGGTACGAGGGATCCACAAAGTACGGATAAAAATCGCCCAGTTGGCCATCTCGAAACAAAAAGAAAATGATCAGGAGGACACGAAGGTCAAATCAAGAGATGTGAGAAAAGGCGTAAATGTGCAGAAAAGATCGAGTATACACACAAACAATCACAAACAACTCTACACAAAATAAACCCCTCAATTCACCTACTCAACTCGGTGAAGACCATGAAGGTTCGACCTTTTTATCTTGTCTATTTCAGAGATAGGTGAGAAGACAAAAACTATACAAACACTTAATAGGCCTGGGATTGGGGTATTAACCTTAGTGTGTACGTGAGCAAATGAAAATGAATACAATGAGAGGGTTACTCTCCCCAAGATAAATATTTTTTGGTTGATTTTAAGGGCGAGTAATCTTAGCAGTCTCAATTTTATTTGATTATCACTTTTTTTGGATTTTTAATAGAAATGCACGAATTCTATCGAGGGATCAATTCCTTTAGCAACCTAAGGGAGCAAAATCAAATGGAGAGAGCCGGAATAGCAATGCAAGCGACAAATCGATGATGAATGCTTAAGCAGAAATACTCACCTTGCCGCTAGCTCTCTTATGCAAAGATGCTAACAGAATTGAAACCTATCTATATGCAAATGCAAAGCCGATGAAATCATCCTAGATGAGAATATACTATTAACGTAAAGAACAATATGCTAATTATCTAGAAATGAGACCAAGGTCTGGTCTTCGATGCCACTCGGTGCTCGCCACAATAGGTCCTGCACTGTATGCGGCCTCTCTTGGCACGTAGTCTCAAGTCCAAATAAATAGCAATTTAAAATTTGACTAAGTCTAAAATGAGACTATAGGTGCATGCAATGGTGATTAGGTGTTTAGCCTTAAACTGTTGACAAGGAGATCCTACAACTATGGCTCAATCACACAAAATGAAGAAAAATAAAATCGTGAAACAAATGAAAAGAAAAGCGACAAAATGTGAAAAAATTGACAAGACCTCTAAGGGAACAATCCCTCAAGCACTGGATCTTGTGAAGTGTGGCAAAGTGTCCTGAGAGTCCTATACATTACAATTAAATGTTTCTCTCTCACTTAAATTACAAAATAAATACAATAAAATAAAGTAGCTCTATCTTCAAAATTTCCTCTAAGTCTCCTTCGATGCTAGGTTAGAAAACTGAGATGTCTTCACGTGGGTGCACAAGCGCTCCAAAGAGGGCCTCTCTTGATCCATGGTACATCCTAGCAAAGTCAACAAAGAAGATGGTTAAACAGTTCAACAGAAAATATCAAATGAAATAGAAAAATAAATAAAGGAGAAAATAAATACAAGCAAGAAGACACGGGTAAAAACCTACAGGGTGTTGCTCCTTAACAACGGTGCCACTTGATAAGATGGATTTTGCAAGGGTCTTGTAAATCCACAAGACGGATCAACAACCATCGAAGCGACCGCTCACAAAACTCATCAAAATCAACAATTAACCAATAATAAGAATTTAGCAATGAAAAGCAAAATTTATGGAGTCAAAATTTATTATAACTCTACACTAGATGCATCTAGTGTGCAGGTATGTGGAGGGCGAACATAGGGAGCAAACGGGAGAAAGGGGGCAAATGAATGCACAAAATCATGTATTTCTTGTTGCCTATGTTTTTTTATGGGTTTTAATTTTGTATTTTGTATTTTTTTTAATTTTTATATGTTTTAACTATTTTAATGTTATATTTTTATTTTATTTTTTTTATTTTTCTGGTTGTTAATTTCTTTTTAATTTTGTAAAAGATATATAATAATATATAAGGCTATATATACAATATATGATAATATAGATATAAATATAACTAAAAAATAAAAAGTTCAGAATTAAATATTTTTGGGTTTTAAATAATTTTAGTATTTGTGTGATTTTAAGTATTTTTGATATTTTTTTAGATTTTTAAAGTAAAAATATCCCAAATCAAGGATACTTAAATAGGAAGAATTAATGTGAAGATTAAAAATATCAAATCAGGTCCCAAATTCCCTAAATAAAACTTTCTACATAAATAATAATATTAATAAACTTATAAAATAGAAATTGATATTTTTGGATTTTTTAGGAATTTTTAAGATTCTTATAATATATTTTGGAGCTTTTTAGTTTTAAAGAGTTTTATTTTTTCTATTTTTAGTGATTTTTAGTCTGAAGGTTTTAAATACTTAAATAAACCAAACATATTTTTGGGGAACTTTTTAAAATACTTTTTGTGCCCTTTTTATTTTTAATAAATAATAAAAAGTCCTAAATTGCAATTTAAAAATGTGATGTGAAAGTGTATATAATCTGGAGCCTAACCCTATTTTTTGATATTTTTCTAAGCACAAATGCTATAATTTTTAAATAGAATAAATGCACAAAAAACGATGACTAGCGAGGGCATATATGTAAATAAAGTAAAGATCAGGGACCCTTTTTCAATTTTCATAAAACTATATAACTGACATAAAGATTTAATGACTGATTTGAAATACAAGAAGTTCCACAGTCTCAAGTACAAAATTCCCACCTCATGTTAGACCGCATGTGAGGTGTGCTGACATGGACAAGACTGTAATTATAGAAAATACAAGGGTTATTCTTCAATTTTTACAAAAATATATAAATGGCAAAGGAAATTTTAGCACTAAATATTAAATACAAAAAAGTGTGTTGGGTGAAAGTGCAAAATACCAAATGTAGGTGAGAATGAACGGTTGGATGAAAACAAAAAAATTAAATATAAATGAAAATAAAAATGAAATGACAAAAAAGGGTAAATTAAAAAGTGGTCAACACGAAAGTTGATTGTCTCAACAAGATCTACACCTTTTGGGAAGAATTGAAAATCAAAATAAATCATATGTACAAAAAGTATTTTCATGGTATCTTATAGGTATAAAATACTGAATTTTTGTGTTTTGAATTTTTTTTATAAATTTAATATTTGATAAAAACTAATAAAATCATAGAAAATAAATTAATTATTTACATCTTACTATATTTTTAATTGATTTTTAAAGCATAAAAGATAAAATAAAATACAAGGATATATGTACAATTTACAATATACAAAGAAGACCTAATATCCAAGTTTCGCATACAAATTCCGATTCATTTGAATTTGATATTGTTTTGAATGTAATTGAACGTACATTAATTAAAAAGTGAGTAGGTCCATATAAGACTGTATGGGAGAGATATTCACATTTTAAGTCTCTTATTCTTAAACTAGGATTTGGGTTTTATTGGTCAATTTTACAAGTTATTATTTTATTGATATTTTTCCTTTCTTAGTGTCAGTAATATACACACTATAGAATTGATTTTATTCAATTCCGATTGGAGAAAAATAAATAAAAATAAAAGAAAATATGGTGAATATACATGTGATATTTACAAGTGAATTTGGCTTCTGATTTATTGCAAATATGCATGCTAAGATGCAGATATTAATTCCAAGTGCATTAATGGTAATAATGTAAAATAAATGAAGATATGCAGCTAATTACCCAGGAGAAAAGCTCTATTTCTGACTTTTAGAGTGATGAATCACAGATTCATCAAGGGATCCTTGTTGGTTCTTTCCTGCAGGGGGTCAGTCGGAACAAAAATACGACGTTCTAGGGAGCTTCAGAAGGGGGAATGTGCGAAGGAGGTGGAGGGGCGGTTGGCGGGGAAGGGAGAGCAGATATCCAAATCCGTTAGGGATCTAGGTGAGTGGCAGTGGGTGGAACATTTGAGGGATGGAGAGGAAGGAAAATGAGATGGTAGCGGGGTCTGAATGGTGGCGGTTCACAGTAAAGAGCTCATCGGAGGGGTAACTCCAGCGAACTTCGAAGTGGATCGATTACTCTAATTCAAGCATTCAAAGACTAAATTAAAAGCAGGGATAAAAGCTAAATCTATAACTAATCTAAAAAGCAAGAAACGGTACCTCAACTCAAAATGAATTGAGGAGATGGACCTCATGACGACGTAGGTTGCCGGAGATGGGTGGAAGCATCCTAAAGACCGCCTGAAGTCACTGCCAAATAGCTGGAGAGATTCCTGGCATGACCCTCAATCCAGAGCTCTCAGGAGGGAAGCTGGAAAAACACCAAGGGGTTCAATTTCGAATGGAGGAGGTGGACTATATATGCAGGTGATTCTTTGATCGAGGAGAACGACTCGATTCACTGGTCCAAGGACCAAGGAATCTTGCCTGCGTGAATGGTCAATGATCGAGGCAAAAAAGGGTAGAAGGAATCCAAGACAATTGGTGAAAGAATCATAGGGGAGAAAATCGAGAAAAGGACTCACAACCTAGCTTCTGACAAGGAACAGTCGTAGGGAGAATAGTTGACCGTAGACCCAGTCCGACCAACGAGGGAAAATCTTATAAGAAATTATTTATAAATTCGTTAATAAATAATAAATGATTCTATTAATTGTAATTTATAAAAATAATAAATGTTCAATTTTTTATATAGTATTTTATTGTGATTTTTATTTATTTTTTCGAGGTTATTTATTACAAGTTTTTTAGGGGTATTTTATAGGTATATTCATCTATGTTTTAATTATTTAATTTTTATTTTGTATCTTTGATTTTATTATTTTATTCACTATTTTATAATATTATAATTTATTTTTATATTGGTAAATATATTTTTTATTTATTTTTCTGATATAATATTTACACTTAATAAAATAAGTTATAAAGTATATAGGTATATGTATTGTATATTCATCTATGTATTTTTGTGCGTTTTTTTTATATTTTCTTTGTGGTTTTATTTTTGTTTTCATATGTACGTATATTATACATAATATTTACAAAATTACAAAATTATAAAATTAAAAAAATAATAAAGAATAAATGAAATGAATATTTTATTCAGGTATATTATACAATAAAGATCCAAAATCTAACTTTCACATCTTAACTCTAAAAATACGAAACACCTTTATTAAATAGATTATTAAAATTTATATACAATTAAAGGTGTTTTTGATACATTTTGAGTTTTTATTTAAGAGATATGGTATGGAAACTTGAGATTTTGGAATCTTATTTAGAGTACAACCTGTACATTGCATATTATTTTTGTATGAAATCATTTTGCATTTTTTTATGTATTATTATATATAATTTTCATGTACAAAGTTTACTGATTTGATGTATAAACAACGAAAAAAATAAAATAAGTCCCAAAATGAATTATTGATGGATTAATAATAGAATTTAATGGATTTATTGGCCCTTATCTCCCCCTACTTTATTCTTTGTCGACCCAGTCATAAAGATGCCTGGGTTTCAAGGTTTAGGGTCATAAAATACCTTTGGTATTTTATTGTTTTTCTTTGCTTTTCTTTATTTTATAATGTTGGCATTAAAAGCATTATTTTATACATAATAAATAGAATAAAGAATGGATGTTAATTTATGAAAAATAATGCTATATACATGCATTAGCTAGGGGTTTATGGCCAAAATGTTAGAATAAAGGTGATGAAATGGATATTCATCACCAACTCACGTGGGGGGCCATGTGAGCTGAGCTGGCAGTAGACCTACATGCAATATCTAAAAGCTACAAGGGTTTTGTTGCAAGTTTCCATGACCCACTTAAACACCCTTTGATCGGGCAATGCAAATGATTTCAATTGACACATGTCATCTCCTCGTAGCTGGATAACGTTTCGTCGATGGAGTGCTGGGATTAGATCCAAGGGTAGATTAGGTGATGCTGAAGGGGCTCGATCAGACAGATTAGATTTAAACTAGGGCTGAGGAAGGATCTAATGGTCACTGCTCTTCCTGAAGAACACGGAAGAACATTGTAGCTTGGCTCCTTCAATCGCTTCTCTCTCAGCTCTGACGGTATCCTTTGTTGCTCAGGTGCTCTAGGTGTTTCTAGAGGTTGTTTACAACTGCAAAAGGCTTCAAAAATGACTGGGACCCATCGGAGGGGTCCTAGTAGCTCGATGAACCTTGAAGGTCTGGAGGTCATGTTCTTGGACCTAATCCACCTCATATGGGGTCTTCCAACAGTAGTTCATGCATAGATAAGAAAAAGATGCTTTGGCGAAGCGGACTGGAGGATGAAATGAAGGGGGAATGAAGAGGTCTGGTGATGGGGCAGAAGAAGACCTTGATGGCTTGATCCAGAGCGAGATCAAGGTGAGTGAAGGATGCATCAGGTGGAGAAGATGGTTGGAAGTGAAATGGTGGTGGAGTGGTAGTCAGAACAACAATGGATATGGTGGGGACAATGGCAGGAGCAGAAGCTTCGATGAACTATGAAGTTGGATTCTATAATAAAGCAGTTAGTAACAACTTAAACTAGCATCAAGAAATGAAAACTAAGGCTAAAGGCTAACTGAAAAGCAAGGAAAATCAGCTCGTCTCGACCTGGCATCCAAGAAGTAGGGTACCTCGTTGGAGAAGCTCCGCTGTGGTGTGGATCACTCCCCCTACGCTCACTTGCACTATAATCTTTGCAGAACATTGCTATCACCTTTCTCAACACATCAGGCTAAGGATATGAGGGTTAGAACGGTAGGAAACGGACCAAAAAGCAAAATGGGGGTAGAGTAGGTGCTTATGTACATGAGGTTGGAGTGAGGACTTCGCCTAGGGTTTGTAGGTGGATCGAGATAGCACGACCTTAGGTGAGGGGTCGACGTGAAAGATGGATGGTGTGACAAGCGTTTTCATGAGGGAGTCACAGAGCCTCGAGCGACATATCATGAAGAAAAAATCGGGGAAGTGGAGTGCTTTAACAGTCTGATAGGGCTAAATCTGAGGTCCAAGGAGTTGACCTAGGGTCAACGGTGGATGGGCTCTTATTGGTCAAACTGGAATGCTAGAAGAAAAAATAACATAAAAAAGAATAAATAAGTAAAAATAAAATAGTAAATGCATTAGTTAAATAAAGTTAAAATATAAAAATATTATTTTTATTTAGTATTTAATTGCAATTATTTATTTATTAGTTAATTATTATGTATTACTTTTTGTATGTATAAATATAGGTATATTTACCTATATATAATATTTTTTATTTTTTTTCTTTTGTATTTTTTTATTTTATACACTTATTATATATATTTATAATTTATTTAAATCCACATACACACACATATATATGATATTAATTCATCTATATTATGATATACTTATTTATTTTATTATGTTTTGATAGTTTTATTTTTTTTAATTATGTATATGTATTCCAAATATTATTTACAATTTTATAAAAAATATGAAATATGAAAATATAAAGAATAAATAATTGATTATTTTATTCATGTATATTGCACACTGAGGGCCTAAAATGTAACTTTTGCATCTTAACTTCAAATTAAATGAAACCACTTTTATTAAATATCTTTTTTAGTTTTATGAATAATATAGGTGAGTTTGGTCGATTTTGAATATGTATGAAGAAGATACAGGTCTGCAAAGTTTTCTTTGCATCTTTTTTTGTGTCCCGGGCATACTATGCATTATTTTTTCAATTAAATTATTTTTATATTTTCCTTTGTATTTTTATGCACAATAATTATATAGAGGGTTTTATTAATAGAGGTGTGATGAATATGTGATTCATCACCTTTATTCTTTCATTTTGGCTAAAATCCTTGGTAAAATACATGTAAATATCCACTAATTCCATCTAATTAACATTCTAACTATAAATATTAATATTATATAATTAACACTTATTTTATCCAAAATAAAAGAATAAAAAGAAAAATAAAAATAAAAGAAAAGAAGGCTAGATATATATATACACACACAAACTGATCCTAACCCCGATACCAAGTCAATATTGATGTGGTCAACAAAAGAAATAAGTAGGGGGAGATAATGATAAAAAAATACAAAAATATCAAGAAAATAAAGACTAAAAATATATTTTACCCATTTTTTCACCATGTTAATACTTCACCTATTTTATTTATCATTCAGACAACTTCAAATAAAATCACCTCTTTTGTAAAAGTTGTTCATAAAAATATATATTATTTTATAAAAATATCAGAAAAATATTTTGATGAAAGAATAATTAACCGTAATGAATCGAAAAAGCCACCAAAGCCGACTTCCGAGGTTCATATCTATTTATAGAAAACTACAAACGGACCAAACTCATTTTGAAATCTGTTTTATACTTAGTAATATTTATTAAAATATCAGAAAAATATTCAGATACAACCGGTGAGTTTTGGCGTTTTGGACCCATTGTATATATGTACTATATGTTGAAACTTCCTGGGTTTTTAGTTAAATAACTGTAAACCCGATTAACCTAATTCTTTTTCCTAAAATCCTCTAAAATTGTATATAAAGATAAAAATATAATTAAACCAAAATACAAAAAAACTCGAAGCCTCGAAGCCGTTATTTTTTTCTTTCGGACCTCATAACTCGGCCGTATAAACTCTGAATTGGGCAGACTCAGTCCTAAAATTTATATTATTCGATTATCTACAAAATGACACTAGCTTCGATAAAATCGGAGTTAATGCGAAAAACACAGTTTTCAGGCCCGTATTGGTAAATTGTACAATAAACCACAACTTATATTATTATTATTTAATTCATTGATACTTTAATTTTTTAAAAATAAATAATATTTTATTTATTTATTTATTTAAGTTATTTAATTAAGTCATATATCTTTTATTTATTAATTACTTAATTATTACTAATTACTTAATTATACACTTCATTACTTAATTTATTATTTAAATAAATTATTAATTATATTTAATTGTTAATTATTTATGTAATGACAGAATTAATTTACAATTAAATTATTATAATTACTAAATATTTCATTTAATTTAATTTACTTTATTTTGTTCTCTTCTCTTCTCTTTTCTCTCTCTCTCTCTCTCTCTCTCTCTCTCTCTTCTCTTTCTTCTCTTCTCTCCCTTACTTTCCTCTTCTCCCCTAGGTTTCTTCTTCCCCTGTTGGAACCCAACGCCGCTGCCCAACCCCTTTTCCCTTCTACCTCTTCCGCCAACCGTCGGCCAATGTCTCTAACGGCCGGCCGTTCCTCCAACCTCCAGGCTCCCGTCACCACCTCCGGTGATACCATCTCTCCTCTCCTATAAATAGCCGTCCATCCCCCAATCAAACGGCATCCGCCATTCTTTTCAGCTTTTCCAAAAAAACTCCGAGCGAGGGAGAGTTGGTGACAACATCCTCCTCCGTCGTTGAGTGAGGTAGAGTGATCGAAGAGGCGAGATCAATCGCTGGTGCGCAGCTCTGTCATGCGCCGTGCGTCGAGCCTCCCAGTCGCTGCTAGTCGAGGCGACAACTAGGAGCTTGTCTGGGCTCCTCCACAGGCGAGCATACTCCATTTACGCCCAGGTTGGATTCCTAATCTGCTCTTTCTCTTCTCTCTGATTTTTCCCCTTTGTTCTCATCTTCACTCTTCTCCTCTTAATCTTACTATTCCTCTGTTCTGATACCACTTCGACACAAAAACCCTTGATCATTCCATTTCGATCGATCCAGTTCTCCATTCTCTCTTCTCACAACCTGTTCAACTCAAATCTGATCAGGATATGAGCTTCAGATCCCAAATCCTTCATCTCGTTGGGATCCCCATCCAACTTCATTATCTTATTCTGCATATAACATCTGGTCGAGGTTCCATCCTCGAGCTGTTCGATCTTCTACAGGTCTACAACTGGAATCCTAACAAAGTACATAATCAGGAGATGAGATCCGCATCCTCGAAACTCCATCATATCTACTGTTGAGCATTGAAGAACATACGCGGCTTAACCACCTAGAGATACATAGAATGCATATCCCTCAATGAATTCGAACAATCAATGCACAGCACATCTTCACTTGGAAACTGCATAGAAGGAAACACCTGGAGTTTTGAATTTACCATCTGAAGACCTGGAGCTATTCGAAATACCTCGAGGCATCTTTACCACCGACTCAAGACCTATATACCTTGCACGGAGCAATCGTCGTCGCACGAAGAACACCGCCTGTAACCGCTTCAACTGATCGAGATTCACGAAGAATCGTCGTTGCATGCACTTGCAAAAAGGGGGAACTGAGAAGAACATAAACCTGACTTCCAGATTTAACCGATTCCACTGGATCCGAATCAATCGGACGGGTCCAAAATAGTCGTAGCCCAAACCATAGTTGGGGATTTTTTTGTATCCGTCCGATTGAGATTAATCCGATGATAACCGCTTTGCCACACATCAGGATCAGAATCACTCCACCGCCCCACCGCTTGGGGCCAGCACGTACGAAGCGCGTGCGTTGAGGTAATATTTGGGCATTTTGCACATACACCCCCGGCCTTCTATTGAATTACGAACATGCCCCTCGTCGAGCTGCTGCACGTACCCAAGCACGTGGATTCTTGTGAACTTTGTGCGAACACCCTTTAGCTTCTTTCAATATTTCACGCATGCCCTCATCTTTCTAGAAAATCACATAAATACCCTTACTATAGTATACACTATACTATACAAATTTCAATACACACACACACTTTTCAGCTTTAATAATTCATTAAAAACTTGTAAAAACACAACAAGCTTTACACACACACACACTTTTCAGCTTTAATAATTCGTTTAAAACTTTGTAAAAACACAACAAGCTTTAAAACACATTAAAAATCTACAAAAAAACTCTTTTAAAAATCTAACAAAAATTACCTATAACATATTTTACTATATTTTCCATAATAAACTAAAAAAAATAAAAATCAAATATTAAAACAAAATACAAAAGGTATTGAAATTTATAAAATCATAATTCAATAAATAAAATCCCCTAAAACACACAATATATCATTGTAAAGATAATTTCATATACTTTCTAATAATAATAAAATAAAAATATTTTCGCATTATTTTCAATCTCACTAAAATCAGATTAACGTCACAGTTTTCAATAAAAAATAGTCTTTCTCCTTGAAAATAAACTAAAATCCATAAAATGCCTAAAAACTTGCTAAAAATCCATAAAAACAAAAAATAAAATAGAAACATAAAAAAATAATAAATTAAAATCACATAAAAACTAAAAACATTTCCTAAAATAATAAAAAAAATCATAAAATACTTAAAATTTATAAAATATATAAAATTCATAAAAACTAAATAAAAATTTCAGAAAACTTCTTAAAAATAAAAAATTGGAACCATTTTACCATAATTTGTCTATAGTTTAACCATAGTTTAACAACAGTTTGCCTCCCTGAGTTCGACACCCCCGTACTTAACCGCTATACACTTAAGTTTAGGAGTATAAATAAAATAAAGAAGATTAACTAATCCTTAATCTTTTCTGACAAAACCCACTCGGTCGATACAATGACCACAACATTTTCTCTATTTCTCTTGCGGGGATAATCAAGTGATCGGGTGACGTGTTTTTCAGATGGCACCGTTGACGGGGAGACATCGCTAGGGTACTTGTAGACCTGGGTTTAAAGTTTCTCTTTTCTCCATTTATTTTCCTAACCTTATGACTTTTTGTTTCTGAGTTGTGCAGCATAGGTTGATCTGCATATCTGAGAACCGCAAAAGCCTTAGAATTTTCTTTTTTATAATTTCTTGTAGAAAAATAAAAATTTTTAGGGCACTTACCTTTTTCTTTGTTTTCGTAGAAAGGGGCCTCGTAAAGGCTTCTCAACTTGTACTTCTTCTCGGGTTCTGTTTCACCAGGGATGTACTCTTGGAGAAGCAGGGCACCCGCCACGTCTTTTTTGCTCGCATTTTTCTCGATGATTTTCCGTGGTTTTTCGAGTTAGATGCTTGTTAGGATTCTTACGATTTTCCCCTTCTCTGCGCACCGTAGCCTAGATGCTTTCTTAGGTTATGACATACCTAGTTGCTTGTATTTAGGACCAAACCCAAAAATACAAAAATACATTAGACGATTTTTCTCTAAAAATATCCAAAAAAAGTGAAAACCGAAAATTAAAAGAGGGACTGCAATTTCTATCGAACTTAAAACAAAACGTAAGGATTCCACTTGTCTTGGGGAGAGCAACCCCCGAATTTTCATCTCAGGTACGCTCTCTAGATTCAGTGAGTGAGAGATGACACATAAAGTAGAGCCAGAGTCTGGGCTTATATCAAAATACTACTTAGTTCACACCTTTACTCACCTTATCTTCAGTGGGTGCACTCGGGTAGCCGGAAACGACCCGCATTCACTTAGAAGAGTGGGAGGTTTAGATGATACTACGAAGGCTCCATCCTCAAGTGACACGGGTAGCTGAAAACGTCCGTACTTACTCCCATACCGACTGAGACTAGGTGATTTCTGGTGAGATCTCGAGATAGTACGGTGTAGAAGTTTCGAGCACCTATCTGATCTCGTTAATCTGTGAGAAGATTGTTTGCCAAACAACCATAAAATCGAAAAGATAAACGACCGAACTTTTACGGTCATCACTAGGGTTGTGTTGGTGAACTCTGGGTTTGCTTTGCGTTAGATTATTGTGTGAAATTAATCTTTCTAGATCTAATCAACAAAATCTATCAAGATGATGGGAAGGCAATCGCTCCGATCGACCCTGACCGATCCTCTCTCTCGCGCGAATCTACCCATTCATCTAGATCGGTTCAGGATGTCTCTTGTCCCAAACCGAAATCAAAATGAGTTGCTACTTCCAGGCGTGACTCTAACCCTGGAATCCCATCGTTGATTTCTTCTTTTTCTCCATCTCTACCATCATCACCTCTAGTTACTAAATTCATCCGTAGTTACACATCGACTTGGCAGGCCTGACTTAAATTCTTTCTCCTTTCTAGAAGACATGGCTGGCAAGGGATCGCAGAGCACGTCTGTAGTCATAGAACAGATCGCAATTAACATCGGTATACTTGCTTCCCTGGAGACAATGCGGAATCAGATTAGGGAGCAAGGAAGACTCATGAATGATGTTCGAGCCGAGCTGACTCAGCTGCGAGCCCAACGAAATAATATGAAAGCTGAGAATCCCAGAGCTGATCATCCAGGACCTGAGGATCAGGAGCAGCAAGATGGAGCAGAGAGACCGCCACACGATCAGAACCGCACGAAGCAACAGCTCTATAACCGTGGAGCTACTACAACCCACAGGTGGATCCGTCTCCCTGTTATCCACGGGAATTTCGAGTTCCGACCTTAGACGATCCATCTGTTGCCCAAATTTCAGGGGCTTTCTACTGAGGAGTCTCACCTGCACCTTCAAGAGTTCGGGCTGATCTGTAGCACGGTGCACGATGTGCATGTTAACGAGGACACGATCAAATTGATTGCATTTCCTTTCTCCCTTGTTGATCGAGCAGCCTACTGGCTAAAACATCTCGGGAGATATGCTTCGACGTGGGAGGAGCTGAGAACTGCTTATCTGAATAAATATTACCCTCTTAGTCAAACGAATGCTGCTAGAGCCATGGTTAGTAATTTCACCATGATCAGGAATGAACAGTTCCACGAGGCATGGGACCGTTTCAAAGAGCTCATCGATCGGTGTCCTCATCATGAACTTTCAAAGCCCACTCTAGTACAGAGTTTCTTCAGCGGACTGACACCAGCATTACAGAGACTGGTGAATGCAGCATGTGGTGGATCGTATTTTTCGATGCACGAGGATCGTGTCTAGGCCAATAGTGAGAAAATGGCAGAGAACTATACCACGATGTCCTAGACTCGGGTCTATAATCAGACAAAGCCACCAACTTATCACCAGCATTCCCGAGTGGCACAGATTGAAGGGAATCCATCTTCTGATGTTTTGATTCCTCTCGAATCTCCATTAGCTTATATGGGGATTATTTGTTGGAAGTTGGATGGGATGGAAATCATCGAGAAAAAGTGCGAAATCTAGACAAGCTTGGTAAGATTGACGATCTTGAGAGATGCCTGAGTGATCTGAAGACACGGATTATGTGCCTTCAAGAATTACAAACAGACTCCAAACGATCTTCGTGATCACAAGCTGACTCAAGTAGCCGAGACTGAGGTATACTTCCTAGGCCTTCAGTACAACACATCTACCATGTGCATTCTGAGTCATTTCATCACCCCTTGGCACACCCGCAACTTCAGCAGGTGCCATCATCTAAAACTCAGATGGTGGTGTATCAGAGCAATCAACCCTTGGCATCCATGCCCCCAGCATACTCTGAGATGCTTGAGCTATTGACTGAGATCAATGAGATTTGGTATGATCGATCGCAGCAACCAGGGATCTGTCGTGATCACCATGGTTTCCGTTGGTCGACAGGAGGTACCTCTTCCCAGCAACTGCCGCAGGCACCGATGGGGCAGAACAGAGAGCAACAACATTCATGTACTCGTCAATTCCATCAACCTCAGTAGAGGCAGAGCGCTCATCAGAATCAATATCAGCAACATTATCCTCCACAGCGGCCAGTTCAACTGCAACCTCAGTACCATCGAGGCGACTCATCCAGGTATCATGGACCTTTCCATGATAACCCAGCTTTAGAGTATCTCGCCAACTTGATCACTGACCAAGAAACATATTTTAGACGAGAAATGGATGAGTTTAAAACCCATGTCACGGATCTTATCAAAGGAAAGTCCGCCTTATCTGCTCAGATAGAGCCCAACCTGAATAATTTGAAGCGGAAATCAGAGCGGGTAGATTTGACCAAGCCCACCCTCTAGTCACAGGTATTTTCAGACGATTATCTTTTCTGTGATGACGCTAATTTCATTATCTTAGGAGCGATAGGATTCCAGTAGGCGGGGACTCTACTAGACTCAACGAGGAAAAACCTGATGATACAAGCGAGCCTGTGGAGGACGTTCATGGTGGTTCTGAAGCCATCTTACCCTTTGACTATGGAGATGGTGGTGCTGAAGCCACCCAGATTGAAGAACAGCCAGAGTAGAACGTCGATGTAGCTGCATTATCATTCTTAGTAAATAGTGATGATTAGAGAAAATCACAAAAAAATGTACAAAAGAGACGAACTTGAAAAAGAAATAAAAAGAGTGTTGATCAATATCTTATCTTTTCTGATAATACACAGAAAGCAAGTCCCCGTTTCGCAAAAATATTTCCTTCTACTTCTACTGATCCTCCGATTGTACAAACTAACCCGGAGGATGTACAAATTCCTTTTCCCAAAGCACTCTGCTTAGGAAAAGGTGATTGTTGACACGATTTTTCGCGGTTTAAAAAGTAGGTTTTACCCCATCATTGTTGTTCCATGAAAAACCGTAATCAAACAAATAAAATTACAACTACAAGCATGGTCGGATTACAGAAAAATTGTAAGCGGCAAGTAGAGGATCGAATCCACAGGGACCAAGCAAATTTGCGATATTTGTTCTTCTTTCAAACTCAAATCAAATCTTACTCCATGACGATGAGAGAAAAGATTATGAAATCTTAAAGAGTACATGCAATCTATGGTAAAAATATTTCTTAGAACTCAAAGTAAACAAATGTGGGCATGAGTGCAACTAAATAAGAAGACAAGGGTAGAATTGCGAATTAAGATAGAAAAATTAATGTGACATTTGCAATGTTTCAAAACAAAATAATAGAAGGTAAACTTGCAATATATTAATGTGACTTAGAGTTGAGAAAAAACCTTACAAAATAAAAATGCTTCCAAGTTCAACTTAAACAAAACAAGTAATATAAAAAAACAAGAGCTTATAACAAGAGAGTTGTTTCCTTCAAGTTCAACTTAAATAAAATGACTAGAGGAAAAAATGCAAAAGGTAAGTAATGATGGGAAAGAAGTCTTCTCTATTGGAGCTTGCAAATCTAAAATAGAGACGATGATGGTGCTGGACGTCGAGGAGGCCGACGCGCGAGTTGGTGGGAACACCAACGGGACGCACAATGATCCGGCCGCGTGGGGAGGTGCTGGACACGTGCTAGGCCACACGAGGAAGGAGCCGGAAGCTTGGGAGGTGGAACCAGAGTGCACGGAGAAGGAGCTGAAATACACGGAGGAGGTGGCGAGTTGGTGAGAGTCACGTTCCTTCCGACGCAGCTGGATGCGAGGGGCCGCGAGGTGCGTCGTAGTTGCTGGAGGTGATGACCTGCAAAAAAATGGAAACACGAAGGGAGAGAGATAATCGAGAGAGGGAGAGCTAGCAAGGGAAGAAGAGAACATGAGAGAGAGGGAGAGTGAGTTGTGTGTGCATGAAAAATGAGGGAGAGCGGGAGGGTGCGTGAGTTGCTTGAGAATCGGGAGAGGGTCCCTTTTTATATTTGTAATGTGTGGTTATGAGGGAGGCTTCCCCATGCAAATAAAGACAAAACATAATTGTTGCATGGGGAAGGGAGTATGTGGGTTGCAAGAGGAGGGTGGCTCCATGCATGGGAAAGGGGAGGGATAAATGGTGCACATGCATGATATTAAGGAGAGGAAATTTTGCACTATCCCCCTCTCCATTTCTTTCCAACAAATAGCTATAGGCTTTAACCATACTATAATGAGTTAACAATTTATACTATCTTCCCAATAAAAAGTGAGGTTTTGTAGAGTCAAATCAATGTGTTATATTCAATGCTATATATACCCAATACACTTCCATATGATTTGCTTAATTCATGCAGATGATTAGTTAAGTTATATTTAGGTGACATGACAAGAATGATTATGAATGAAATATGTAATCGATATTTTTTTGAAAACATTTTTCTTGATTAGAAAATCATGATCGGTTGATTTATGCAGAGATATAATTGATTGTGTGCAATTTATGGATATTTTCTCTGTTGTATGTGAGGAATATAGATTATGTGAATTTGGAGTTTATAGATCAATCATTCAGGTTGTATATCACATAATTTGATCATATTATCTCTGTATATATTGTAATCATCATACCCCCATACTTAAGTCTTGCTAGTCCCAAGCAAGAATAAGATAAGTAATAATGAAGGACAAGGAGCATAGCCAAGATAGATCTGGTGAGGGTTTGCAGCAGACACACCCACAAAGTCTTCGAGTTTTCAGTTCATGACTACACAAATACACGGACTTCAGTAGAGTAGACCCATGGATTAATGATTTGTTCGAATAGTCAACTTGGCTTGAGTTTTGTAGTTCCAACAGCCTCTCAGTTCCAACAAAATCAGTCATGATTTCAGAAGATCGATCAGGTCAGCTCATCCCTAAGAAACAGGTATTCTCTTTGACCTTGAGTGGATATAAACAGTGTTAGTGATAGTTTTAGCTTTCGTGAGTCAAGAGAACGAGCTAACAACACAATCTATCAAGGTACCGAATGATTCCCTAGTCATATAGCCTCAGTCCTTACCTGAATTCAGGCATATTCTCTTTTCACCCAAGTATGTCAGCATCAAGAAATAGGTCATAATTCTTTGGTAAAATGGGACTTATTTTTCGGGGTTTTCCGTAGACTGCTTTGGTCCGTTGCTCTCATTCTTTTCTTTTTGCAGAGCATAACCCTGGGCCTCTTTGAAAAATTTAGGTAGCATCATTGGGCTGCTACCATGGCTTTTTGGTGGAGAAGGGTTATTTGGTGGTCTTCTTGCTTTTGCTTTGCTTATCTTTGCATGAGTGGCAATTTTTGGCATTTGTATTGAGATATGCCTTTTTGTGGTGTTTTTGTCTTGGGTTTTGGCATCAAAAAGGTAGTATCGACTTAATATTGACTTTGGAGGTGCGATACTGGCTTATTTGCTGACATACTTAGACTAGAGAGATCATGTTGCTCCCAAATCAAGTTCCTTCACTAGCTATAGATAAGGTTCAGGCATTGGCACAACCAAGAGGACAACTCCTCACCTCAACTAGATTGTAATTGTATCTCGTAAACTCAACTCAATCAAGCTAAGTGCAATGTGCAGTTGTTCAATATCCACTGAAGAGTTTAAGAGTGCTACTAGTTGCTCAGGTGATCTAGTTAGATACAGAAGTTCATTTACCAGTAGAGTTAGAGGAACTGAGAGAATAAAGTCCACATGGACCTGAAGAAAGCTTAAAAACTCATGCCTAGTGAAACTCTGATGAAGTTAAGTGGATTAGGGTTAACTCAACCTCAATCTATGATCTATGCAATGAAGAGCTGATTTCTCAAAAGATAGGATAAAACTAGGAAGGACGTATTTGTGGTGGTTTTCTTGCTTTTTGTAAATATTTTTAGGGGAATTTTTGCAAAAGAGAGTTTTTTTTGAAAGAGTATGCAATTTTGAAAAACTATGCAGATACCCCCCATACTTAACAGAAACCATGTCCTCATGGTAATAGGATGACCAAAAGAAGGGGTGAGTGATTGTGAAAAGATTTTTTTGGTTTTTTGTAAAGTGTGGAGCTGGACCCCCATACTTATCTAATGCAATTCAATAAATAGAAAGATACAAAGAAGGGAAAAGATACCTACGGGTGTGGACCCACAAAATGTTGTTGGCTTAACGTCCCAACTCGACGATTCAGCTTATCAAGAGTATCCAGTGTTGCGTGTGAGTGCAGAAGCTGTTTTCAGAAAACCCAAATGAAACTCTTGATATGATACGGATATCCTGACCCAGATGTGAGAGTGTGGTTGATGAATTTGATAATTGTATGCTCTCATTAATATGGTGAAGACATTAATTGGATGATGATTAAGAATGAGAGATGAATCAGTTTGATCTTGGATTGGATGTGATGGGAGGGAAATTGGTGGATTGGTGAAGGGCTCATAGATCAGATATGATGTATTGAAGTCGAGCTGTACATGATCAAGAATTGATTCTTCCATGAGGTCCTCTGTATATTGTGATAAATCATCATTTTCCCTCAAATAATCATCATGGCTATCCTGGGTGGCATCTATTGTGAATTTCATTTCAGTTCTCTTCTTGAGCCACAGAGATGATTCTTTCCAAGACATATGATTAGGAGATTCAGAGGCCATGAGCGGGGGAATATTGACTAATGGATGATTTTCTTCGATTATTCTGAGTAGTTCCTCGGTATCATCCCAAAAAGGATCAGAGAATAGAAAATTACTCTGATCAGACTTGGTAGTAGAAGATGTATTCATATAATCATCAACTGAATTGATTTGATCTTCTTTCCTTGTGGTGGGGGTAATGGAATTGGAAATTTCATCTTTGAATGAGTCATCGCAAAAAATCTTCAGCATATCATCATGTGTTGGATGGAAGGGGGTTTTGCTGTATGAAGACGTCAACTCATTGTCTGATATGTCCTCAGATTTCAATTCTAAATCTATACTTCTCATAATTGAAAAATCACATCGGGAATCAACATCAAATGGTCTATCTCCTTCTATTTCTTCTTCCCATTCAACATAAGTGCCATCCTCAATTTCAACTTTTGTTTCAGACCAATCGATATCATTAATACACCGAGGTTCATAACTTTCAAAATCGTCTGAGGAAGGATCAATGCTATCATCAAAACATGTCTTCATCTTTGGCATACCAAGGGCTGAAGTTAATTTGAGATCAGTATTTAGTGTTTCCCAGGCTTCATCTAATTCAAAAATTTCCCGATCAGTGAGAGGACATGGTGGGGCTTCAAGTGCAGAGTCTAGATGAGACATGTCCTTATGAGTGAGTTGTGAGGTGTTCAGACTAACCTCCAGAGGGTTTTTGTTGAGATGGATGGGGGCAAAATCATCAAGAATAACACAATTCTCTATCCATCCACAGTCCTCAATTTCAGAGTCACCAGAAGTAGGGGTGACATGATCCACAGGAATATTTTCATCATTGATTTTCAATTCCACTTTCTCATCATCACAATCAAAATGTGCCTTGGTAATGGCCAAGAACGGTCGTTCAAGTATGTTGGGTCTCTCACTTGGTGTATTGGCTTGATTGGACTTTTGTTGTGTTGCAGCCAATTGCTGAATGGCCTGGGTCAAAGCATCAAAATCCACAGCTGAGGTTGGTTGTGTTAGTAAGGGCTCAATCAGCTGTTTGTGTTGGGTGTGATTTTGGACCCAATGGACTGTGTCCTCTGCTGCAGAGAAATAACGCGTGCTGATGGGTGGTGGTCGGATGAGAGGAGCTATGGTATGTCGGATTGTCGCATTCTCTTCTCTCAAAAGTTGTAGTTGTTGGAAGATGAGATCCATGGTGTTCGGTTTCTCTGCTCCCATGTCTCCTAGGTTAGGTGAATTTTCAGATTTCTCAGTCAAAGGAGACGGATAGGGTCGTAATCTAAAGATTATTGCAATGGATTTTTCAAAGACCTACGACCTAGCATACACAGCACAATACACCAGACAATTTGTTGATTCACCAACTCACACAAAAATTGCCGCGGAAGCGGTTATCTTTTCGATTTTAGTTTAGTGATTCAACAATAGTTTTCAGAGAAATTAGAGTCCTTAAAGATGAGGTGGGTGTGGAAGATTGTGAGAAATCGATGTCCTAATCCGGCTGGGGGATCCAGGGTGCGGTACTCAGATCGAGGATCTGCTTCTTCCCACAAGAACCTGTGCCCAACGCGTCGAGGAGTTACGATTTCTCTCTACAATCCCACGCAGCACAGGGATTTTTGTCTCTATCCAAGGGTTCTATGTGCTCGTGATTTTTGTGTCATACACGTGCATCAAACAAGCATTCAAAATTTGTCTGTTTTCTGCTCGAGCCACTGCGGTGGCCTTTCGAGCTTATCTTTTCAAATGATCAGCACACGATTTGGTGGTTTTTGAATTAGATTATCAGAGGGAGAAGACCACAGAGATGATGCAAAGAAGAAGTGTTTTTTATTTATTTTTTCGGTTTAAGATCGGAGTGCAAACAAATGCAGGAAATTTTAAAAGCCTAAGATGCCTAAGAGAAAGATGGACTCACAGTGCCTGCACTTCTGACGCTAATCCGTAATATTTTGTCATGTTGATGGCGAGCTTTTCCGAGAAGGGAGGGGGAAATTAAGATTACAATTTTTTTTAATCAAATTACAAGTTTGCTAAAACAAAATGCATGAAAAGACAATTTTTTTTTCTTTTTGAAGCCTAAGTACCTGCAAAACAACAAAAAAATGCACGGATTAGATAATTGAAAATGAGAAAAAATGAAGAAGAAAAATTGCAAACGTTGCTTAGTCCCCGGCAACGGCGTCAAAATGTTGACACGATTTTTCACGGTTTAAAAAGTAGGTTTTACCCCATCGTTGTTGTTCCACGAAAAACCGTAATCAAACAAATAAAATTACAACTACAAGCATGGTCGGATTACAGAAAAATTGTAAGCGGCAAGTAGAGGATCGAATCCACAGGGACCAAGCAAATTTGCGATATTTGTTCTTCTTTCAAACTCAAATCAAATCTTACTCCATGACGATGAGAGAAAAGATTATGAAATCTTAAAGAGTACATGCAATCTATGGTAAAAATATTTCTTAGAACTCAAAGTAAACAAATGTGGGCATGAGTGCAACTAAATAAGAAGACAAGGGTAGAATTGCGAATTAAGATAGAAAAATTAATGTGACATTTGCAATGTTTCAAAACAAAATAATAGAAGGTAAACTTGCAATATATTAAGGCGACTTAGAGTTGAGAAAAAACCTTACAAAATAAAAATGCTTCCAAGTTCAACTTAAACAAAACAAGTAATATAAAAAAACAAGAGCTTATAACAAGAGAGTTGTTTCCTTCAAGTTCAACTTAAATAAAATGACTAGAGGAAAAAATGCAAAAGGTAAGTAATGATGGGGAAGAAGTCTTCTCTATTGGAGCTTGCAAATCTAAAATAGAGACGATGATGGTGCTGGACGTCGAGGAGGCGGACGCGCGAGTTGGTGGGAACACCAACGGGACGCACAATGATCCGGCCGCGTGGGGAGGTGCTGGACACGTGCTAGGCCACACGAGGAAGGAGCCGGAAGCTTGGGAGGTGGAACCAGAGTGCACGGAGAAGGAGCTGAAATACACGGAGGAGGTGGCGAGTTGGTGAGAGAGTCACGTTCCTTCCGGCGCAGCTGGATGCGAGGGGCCGCGAGGTGCGTCGTAGTTGCTGGAGGTGATGACCTGCAAAAAAATGGAAACACGAAGGGAGAGAGATAATCGAGAGAGGGAGAGCTAGCAAGGGAAGAAGAGAACATGAGAGAGAGGGAGAGTGAGATGTGTGTGCATGAAAAATGAGGGAGAGGGAGAGGGTGCGTGAGTTGCTTGAGAATGGGGAGAGGGTCCCTTTTTATATTTGTAATGTGTGGTTATGAGGGAGGCTTCCCCATGCAAATAAAGACAAAACATAATTGTTGCATGGGGAAGGGAGTACGTGGGTTGCAAGAGGAGGGTGGCTCCATGCATGGGAAAGGGGAGGGATAAATGGTGCACATGCATGATATTAAAGAGAGGAAATTTTGCACTATCCCCCCTCTCCATTTCTTTCCAACAAATAGCTATAGGCTTTAACCATACTATAATGAGTGAGCAATTTATACTATCTTCCCAATAAAAAGTGAGGTTTTATAGAGTCAAATCAATGTGTTATATTCAATGTTATATATACCCAATACACTTCCATATGATTTGCTTAATTCATGCAGATGATTAGTTAAGTTATATTTAGGTAACTTGACAAGAATGATTAGGAATGAAATATGTAATCGATATTTTTTTGAAAACATTTTTCTTGATTAGAAAATCATGATCGGTTGATTTATGCAGAGATATAATTGATTGTGTGCAATTTATGGATATTTTCTCTGTTGTACGTGAGGAATATAGATTATGTGAATTTGGAGTTTATAGATCAATCATTCAGGTTGTATATCACATAATTTGATCATATTATCTCTGTATATATTGTAATCATCAGTGATAAAAAAGAAAACACTAAAAATATCCAAATAAATGATCGGACGAAAGAGATGTCGATAAGTTTACGATCCAACTCACTCTTTCGGAAGCCTTGGCACACATCCCTCTTCTTCAGAAAGGTCTTAAAGAACGAACCACAGTCTACAGAAAGAAGAGGCAGTGCAATCATTGTTCCAAAATCCATGTGCTGATCAAGGAAACATGTCATGCTATTCAGAATCGACTCCCAACCAAGAGATCAGATTCGGGAGCACCGTATGTCAGATGCGAGATCCTCGATCAGACTTTTGATCAGACTCTATTAGATAGAGGATCATCGATTAATATCCTTCCATCTTCCCTACTCGACAAGTTCGAGTTCAGGCCTCTTCGATCAAGCCGAATGGTCTTGCAGTTTGCTGATAGATCAGTCAAGAGGCCTAAGGGTTTAATCGAAGACGTTATCGTCACCATTCAGGGTTTACAATTCCCTGTGGACTTCGTCGTGTTGGACATGGCGGTCCTTGAATGCATGACCGATACCCTGATCATACTAGGACGACCTTTTCTGGCGATAGCGAAGGCCATTTCCAACTATGCTACAAGGAAGGTTGTACTTTCTTATTCAAGGCGAAAGTATACATATAGAGACGATACAAGACCAGAATCCCAAATCAACTGAATCAGAGCAAGCATCTGATGATGAGACCGACAGCCATCAGGATTGTGACTTCGTAGAAACCAATGATGAGGCCGTCTGGGTCGAACAAGGTACCCAATCTTTCATCACACCTTCAGTCGAAACCGAGATTCAGATATCCGAGGATGGGAGATTGGAGAGCACAATCCTAGAGCAGAAAAGTGAAGATCTTGATGGAGACGATTCTGAGAACTTTTCAGATCATTCAGACATTCTTTATCCCTCCAAGTTCGAAGTAAATCTTCAAGACTGTCAGTCACCTGCAGATCATTTAGAATCCGAAGATGCTGATTGACAGTGCTTCGTTGAATTTCTATCGCTTCAGACTCCATTATCAGAGCCTACAACCAGCTTGGAGACCGAATCAGATCATAATCCAGCAATCTCCAGTTATTTCTAAGTCAGAGCAGGCAGAGCTTACGCACATTGATCTAGTAGCCTATTCTCAGGCTCTAATCAAACCCGTTCTTCCTGTTCCTGCTCCCCTGAGATCAAACCGTTACCTCAGAGCATGAAATACCGATTCTTTGTGGGTGAATGTAAAATGTTTCCCATCATCATCTCTTCCAATCTGACCGAGGATCAAGAATCACGTATGATGGCGATTCTTGAAAAGAACCGCAAGGCGATCGGGTGGTCAGTAGCTGATCTCCATGAGATTAGTCTGGCTCTCTGCTCCCACCACATCTTTCTCGAGGATGACGCCAAGCCATGTCATGAGTTTCAGCGCAGGCTGAACCCGAATCTTCGAGAGGTGGTTATAAAGGAAATATCCAAGTGGTGGAGCACCGATTTTATCTATCCCATCTCCGACTCAAAATGGGTTAGTCCTTTGCATGTGGTACCCAAGAAGACAGGTATCACTACAGTGATCAATGAGGATGGAGAGGAGATCGCTACCCGCGTACCGACTTCTTGGCACGTTTGTGTGGATTACAGATGTTTGAATCAGGCCTCCAAGAATGATCACTTCTCTCTACCGTTTATTGATCAGATCATCGAACGGTTAGACAAGAAGAGCCATTATTGCTTTCTTGATGGGTACTCGATATATAACCAAGTGGCCATTGCTCTAGAAAACCAAGAAAAGACAACATTCACTTGTCTGTTTGGAATGTATTCTTTCAAACGGATGCCCTTTGGATTATGTAATGCTCAGGCTACATTCCAGAGGTGCATGCTTTCGATATTCGCGGACATGGTGGGAGATATCTTGGAGATCTTCATAGATGATTTCTCGGTCTACGATAATGATTTTGATTCTTGCCTTTCTAGCCTAGACCGTGTGCTTCAGAGGTGCACGGAGGTTAACCTCGTGCTTTCTTAGAGAAGAGTCATTTCATGATGACTCAGGGGACGATCCTTGGTCACATCATCTCCAATCAGGGCATGGAGATGGACCCGGCCAAGGTGGATATCATTAAGAAACTCAATCCACCGTTCAATCTGAAATAGCTACGGTCTTTCCTCGAGCATGTTGGTTTCTACCGACGTTTCATACGAGACTTCAGCAAAACTTCCCGACCGTTGTCTGATCTTCTTACAAAAGACACCAAGTTTATCGTTGATGATAAGTGTCTTTCGGCATTTGAAACTCTCAAGAACATGGTTGTAGAGGCTCCTGCCCTTCAGCCACCTGATTGGTCTCTCCCATTTGAGATCATGACAGACACCTTCGATTTTTCCGTTGGGCTGTGTTGGGATAGAGGAGGAATGGCCTTCCATATGCCATACACTACGCTAGCAAGACTTTGGGTTCCACGCAGCAGAATTACACTGTTAGAGAGAAAGAAATGCTAGATGTAGTATTCACCTTAGATAAATTTAGGTCACATATCTTAGGATCCAAGATCACAATTTTCACTGATCACACCACCATCAAATATCTAATGGATAAGAAGGATTCAAAGCCATGATTGACCAGGTGGATACTTCTACTCTAGGAGTTTGATATTATTATCAAAGATAAGCCTGGAGTCAAGAATGTGGTGGCGGATCACCTCTCCCGGTTAGAAACACCTAAGACTGTTGAGCTTGATACACCAATCACCGAGACCTTCCCCGACAAGGCGATCCTTACTGTCGCCTCGCTGCCATGGTATGCCAACATTGTGAACTTTCTTGGTGCTAAGAAAGTCCGGCAAGGTTGGTCCAGACAGAGGCTTGAGACTTTCTTAGGGAAAGTTAAGTCTTACCATTGGGAGGATCCGGTTCTTTATCATGAAGGAGCGGATTCTGTCTGGCGTAGGTGTATTCTTCAGGAGAAATACTGGAATGTCCTCATGTATTTTCATCGATTAGAAGCTGGATGACACCATTCAGGGAAGAATACATCACAAAAGGTGCTCCAATCCGGCCTTTGGTGGCCTACGCTCGTTGCGGATGCTCACTCATTCGTAAAGAGATGTAACTGCCAGAAAATGGGCACTTGTGGACATAGAGACATGATGCCGATGTGGCTGATTCACTTCTATGAAGTGTTTGATGCATGGTGTATCGACTTTATGGGCCCATTTCCTAAAAGTCAGGGGTTCGAGTATATCCTTTTAGCTGTAGATTATATGTGTCATTGGGTAGAGGCTATTCCTGCCCGAGCCGCGGATGCGAACACGATTTGCAAGTTCCTAAGAAAGCATATCATTACGCTGTTCGGGGTCCCTCGTGTTTTGATATCAGACGGGGGTAGCCACTTCATCAATGACAAGGTAAGAGCACTTGCTAATGAGTTTGATATAGACCATCGGTTGCTACTTCGTATCATCCTCAGACGAATGGTCTAGTCGAAGTTTCGAATAGGGAGATCAAGACAATCTTGCAGAAGGTTGTTCGTCCATACTGAAAGGATTGGTCGTAGATTTTGGACTCGGTTCTTTGGGCTTATAGACCATCCTTCAAAAGTCCATTGGGTACATCTTCCTTTCGACTCGTTTATGGCAAGCCATGCTACTTACCTGTAGAAATCAAGCACAAATCCTTGTGGGCAGTAAAAGAAGTGATCTTTGGTCTAGATGATTCAGGAGATCAAAGGCAAACCAAACTGGCAGCCCTGGAAGAGTTGAGAGACCAAGCCTTCACGAGTAGCCTTCATTACAAAGAGCAGATTAAAGAGTGGCATGATTCTCACATCATCCACAAGCAGTTTGAGCCTGATCAGAAAGTATGGCTATTCGATGCAAGACTGAAATTATTTTCAAGGAAACTTCAGAGTAGGGAAAGGCTCTTATATTGTCAGAAAGGTGTACGACAATGGTAACATCGATATATCTGAGTTGTCATCTGAATACACCTTTCGAGTAAACGGTCAGCAATTAAAACCCTTTCTCGATCATGAACCGCCGACCGTTGTGGTTTCCCCAATCTATTTTATATGAAATGATCTCTTCATTCTTACACTCTGAATATCTTACTTGACTTTCAACAATGACTTTGTATACTCTTGTTTTTATTCTTTTCTCTTTCGTTTGTCTTACACCCTTAGGTTCATCTGGAATTTTGCTATACTTAGAATGTGCTTTATCCTAAGTATAGGGGGATGTAGACACCGTGTTGTTCATTCGTTCTATTCGATAACCTCTGTTGTTGCCTATACATAGGGTGTGCTTTATTCTTAGTATAGGGGGGTGGTCTCGCTCATTTCGTCTTTTGATCGTTTTCTATTTGTGTATCATCTGCTCCCTCGCTTTTCCCTCACCTTTTGATTTTTGTCTCTATACTTAGGGATATTTTACCCTAAGTATAGGGGGACAAGCAGAGCCGTTGAGTGCGTACATTCTCTTGATCTCGACCATCTACGGTTGCTATCCTTAGGTTTACTTGATCCTAAGTATAGAGAAGATGATCGACTTCTATTCTTTTTTCGTTATTCTTTTGAGTCATTGTAGTATAGTATTTTTTTTCATCGATCTATACTTAGATCCGAGTTATGTCTTCCTTTCCCGCCTCTTTGGTCACTATGAGGACATAGTTCATGCTAAGTATAGGGAGGTGTCGTATATATATGCTATATATACTATAAAAGCCATAACTCATACTTTATTGTAATTTTAATTATATGGATCTCTAAAAGTATGGGTGAATATTTTGGGTTTCTAAAAGCCACAAGACAACCTAAAAATATCATATTAAAAAATGGCTTAAAAATTTTGTATAAAAATGTTGTAAAATTCTTTGATAAAATCCTTAAAAATTTTGAAAATAAAATCCTTGTAAAATTCTGTATAAAAGCAGCATAAAGTTATATATAAAACTCGTATAAAATCCTTTATTAAAAAAATAAAAATCCATGTAAAATCTGTGTAAATGGAATTAGTACACTAACTCTTTCAAAAAGACCCCTAAAAAATTGAAAAGATTTAAAATTCAATAAAAATTTGCAAAATTCTTTAAAAATCACTTAAAACATTTAATTTGAAAAAATTTACTTCATAAAAAAATTGTTGGATTCATTAGCATTTTCATAACAAGTTTGATTCTTGAACTGAATGGATCTAAGTCCGAGAGACGGAGCTTGGTTTAGGCCTTAATCCACTTACTTCTAAAAGGACTTTATTAGAACTGGAATTGAGACTCTTCATGTCTTGTAGACTTAATTATTTCGATTCATTGAGACCATGTTCAGAATTCAACTTGAAATTGCCTAAGTAGGACACCTGGTGTCATCCGTTTAACTCTTCTCAATTTGAATCAATTTTGAACTCATGCGCTCTGTACTTTGCTCGACCTGCCTGGGGCTGTGAAGGGCAATCCATTTCGGTGGTGCATTTTCATCCTTGTCTGGCAGTGATGATGTCTCAAGACGAGAGAGATTGGGGTTGAAATAAAGCTTCGGATGAGGGAAGGATCTGCTGTTAGAATTTTTTCAAGACCCCAAAAATGGACGGAATGAAAAGATTCTATATCCATCCGGGCATAAAAGATATGCAATGCAACAATTATCTCTACTAAAGAAGTCGAATACACCAAATTCCAAAAAAATGATCACAATGGTCCAAGCTTCAGAAAAGCCTGCATGTCTTCATAGAGACTTGGCTAAACTGGCTAGGCTTCACAGGAGATGTGATTACACCAATCGCACTCCAGTTCTCTTCTTCTTCTTCTATCTTCTCCCTTATTTGATTGTGGACACATCATGACCTGACCTCAGAAGGAAATACCTCCTCCTCGAGGATTGAGTTGTTGGACAAGGGCCCAATGGGAGTGTGTAACTGGATGGACAGTTTCTTCGCTTCTCTAGAGTGGGAAGAGCTAAAACCTTTCGCACACAGTCAAATTGCTTTCAAAGCTGAAAAGTTTA